>JAEAOA010002356.1:1097500-1200000 GCA_016746295.1 Potamilus streckersoni
CTGGTAATTTTGTAATACTCGATCTAAGCACTTTGTTTTAGCCATTCACTGTGTTTTTAAAAATACCACATTTGAAGCAATCAGCTTAATGATTCTGTCATAGAAAATAGACCTAGGAGAAGAGAAAATGAAATATAAATCTTCAATATCTGAATTATATTGACTGTGGATTGCATGAACGTTTCAATAAAGATAATATAATGCGAGAATAGAATCATCATCTACATTAGTAATGTTGTTAACTCATCTGAACTAACATTTTCTCAAAAAGGACATAAATCTGAAAGTTTTGCAAATCGCCTTAGAAAAATCTGAACCTAAGCCCTGCTCTGGTAGTGGGTTTATGAACGCCAAAGAAATCATTACCTCTTTTATAGGAAAATCCACGAACTGATAAAAAGTACAGTGAGTAAAGCTAATATTTCTTGCAGCTATTAAACGCGATAAGAAAACTCTTGCAAAACATTACTCTTCTACTAAAAGTTTCATGCAGAGAAAATTATGTACCTTACAGGCAAAAGATAATAACAGATACTGGTATATGAGGGAAAAAAAATCGGCAAAATAAATCGGTCATAAATATTGCAATGCAAGAATTTAAAAAAAATATTTTAAAGAAATACACTCAGAGAAAACAAATAGTGAGGATCGAACTATCATAGAAACGGTACAAGAGGCGAGAGTTGTCGATAATTTTTGCTTGAGTGACCAATTACAGATGAAGACATATTAAAGTTGTTAACAATCTAAAATGTAACTAATTATCATAATTGAGAAGATATTTAATTAATATATAAAACGTCCAATTGCTGCAATGTTAAATTTGTATGGAAAACTTGTTAATATAATCTTGAATACTGGCTATGTACGAGATAGTTGTTCTAAAGATGTTATTGGGTCAATTTATCAAAAAAAAAAGATTGCCTTAAATTCTTTGACGATAACAAATTATCTGAGGCTCGAACTAGATACATGAATGACTCTTCCACAATATACACTATTTTTCATGTTCACTGCCTTATTTAATGCGAAAGAAACATTTCACTTTTTTATTTTAAAGTACCTTTGATAATGCACGGAGAGTTGAATAATGGCATGCATGGTACCCGGTTGTATCAAAAGAAAATGTTATAATGTTATATGAAGTATTTATAAAGATATCAAATCACGTGTCTGTGTAAATAATGAATTGTCTGTTATTTTCTTACAAAATGTGGTGCATAAGAAGGGGAATATTTATCTTCTTGACTGTTCTCACTATTCCTCAAATGATTAAGAACCTGATTTACTACTAGTAAATGGTTGTAGATGATGCAAACACCATCCATACATATTGACATTGTCAATATGTTAAATATTATGTTCCTTTTATACGCTGATGACACCATACTTGTCGCAGGTAATCCTGCTGACATGTAACATACCCTTGATATGTTTAGTAAATATTGCGAAAACTGGAAACGTACAAACATTATAGATGAACAATTATCATATTTGCTTAAAAAAGAAGCACACAAAAGATCAGCAATACCCATATTGATGTTATAGATGAGTATAAATATAATCTATTAATCAATACGGTTAACGGATGAATCTTACAAAAAACATTGGCATATTGTTTTACGAATCTTGTAATCCCAGTTAAGTATTATGTAAAAGGATCACTGGCTATATTCGTGTTCTTTTTCTTATATACCACAGATATGACTGAGACAGATACTATAACTATATATAAGTTATTGACTATTAGAGACGTGCAGTGGACAATTATATAATGCCATCAGATGTCTCATCGTTTGATATATCTAGTATTATGAAAGAAATCTCGTCATTATCTAAATTTTGTTCAACAATGCACATGATTTTCTTATCTATATTCTCAAGCTTATCTCATTTTCATAATTGTTCATAAAGTCTTGCTGCTCAAAAATTAAAATAATACAGATTATCCTGCAATAACAACACAGAAAACACGGATTTTGAAAATGGGATTGGATGGAGTATAGTAAGGCTACTCTGAAAGAAGTGGGTAGATAGATTACTATGGGTCTATTACTTTTAACAGCCTACCTGTCATCTCACATGACTCTACTGTTACCTATGATATTTTACACATTTTTAAAGGAAGAAAGCAGAAAAACACACTCAAAAACACCAACATTAGCGTATATTCTTCGATGTAAAACTTTATTTTTATTTTCCAAACTAATACAACAATATAAAATAAAAAGCGCTATTTCAATTTTCAGGCCAGTTCATACAAAGACACATATAGGTGAAATAGCAAGAAATACAATAATGCATCACCAATCTCTGCGCACAAACAAAAGGGACAAAAATACGATCCCTGGAAGGAATATCGAAATCACTAACACAAGCACAGACACTAACCATAAAGCATAATGCCCGTGGAGGGAAGTACATGGAAAAACTATTGGATTGGGAGCGGAACAAAGTGAAACCTTGTAACGATAACCCAAACAAGTACGTATGCATGGAAAAAAAAGAGAAAACCATATCAATAACAATATAAAATAAATTTTCTTAATCAAAATTATTTATGTGTTCTGCTCGGAAAACCCACAACCACAGATGGTAGGAAGGGAGGATCGGTACATACATATATAAAATCCCTTTATTTTTCGACTGAAAGGTGGGGGGTCACATAAAGCATCTAAAAGTTTATCATACTTGAAGGTTTAGGAGATGCCCACAATTTTAAAAGATGTATATAATATGGGAACTAGATTGCGAGCAAACTGGTGCGTTTATATTGTCACATAAAATATTTAATGGATGTATAGTTTGAACCCATCTTATCAATTTGTCAAAAAGTGTCAGAAATGCTGTATAATTTTTCAGCTATGTATTCAGAGTTCTTGAAACAAAACTTAGTGAAAAATATGATAAAAAGCGTGAAACGTCATTGTATGATGTACATTGCAGAAGTTAAACAGCGCAGCCGATGACAGAAATTTTATGAAGTCACTTTTAGCTCCAACTGAGCAGAAACCATAGCTGGGATATACAAACACTCCTCACCGTTTTATATTGTTGGATTCAAACGTACAAAGCATAATCTTTACGGGTTGGTGTAATACTCAGTAATGGATCATTTGAGTTCATTTTTGCTGCGACCTACTTAAAGTTTTTTGCAACTAAGCCTACAATCATATTTTATAATCCTGTAAAGGGTAAGCGTTTTGTTTCACTTATTTTTTTTTTACAATAGCCCAATTAACAACTTACATTTTATAACACAAACTATATTATGTAACTTGATGGATTACGTGAAATTCTAATCTGTCATCTTGGCATTATCTGCTCCTGGTTCAGGTAACACATTATGTACACGCAAAGATAAGACGAAGGCAACATGAAGAGGCAATTAAAACTCTATAAATCGAAGATAGAAGAAAAATATTCCATTTTAAAGAATAATATCCATTTGTAAAAGGAAGCTTCGATGGCACTGTGATGCAATCGATGCCATGGTATATACCTTGAAAACGTTAATTTTGAAAATGAAGATGTCATTGCGAATACTGAAACCACATTTTCTCACTTTACGTACTTGCTGTGATGCCCTGCCATGTCTTAATTGTTGTTGGAGCCAAGTCTTGCAAACATCTTTTACAACCATGCATATCCGCTGATTGTTATCCAGAGTGGCGGCGAAGACTTGTCAACGTATCAGGTAAGGGAAATGCCAACGTTATTGTCCAGGATCTGCTCCAACTGAGCAGAAACCATAGCTGGGATATACAAACACTCCTCACCGTTTTATATTGTTGGATTCAAACGTACAAAGCATAATCTTTTCGGGTTGGTGTAATACTCAGTAATGGATCATTTGAGTTCATTTTTGCTGCGACCTACTTAAAGTTTTTTGCAACTAGGCCTACAATCATATTTTATAATCCTGTAAAGGGTAAGCGTTTTGTTTCACTTATTTTTTTTTACAAAAGCCCAATTAACAACTTACATTTTATAACACAAACTATATTATGTAACTTGATGGATTACGTGAAATTCTAATCTGTCATCTGGGCATTATCTGCTCCTGGTTCAGGTAACACATTATGTACACGCGGAGATAAGACGAAGGCAACATGAAGAGGCAATTAAAACTCTATAAATCGAAGATAGAAGAAAAATATTCCATTTTAAAGAATAATATCCATTTGTAAAAGGAAGCTTCGATGGCACTGTGATGCAATCGATGCCATGGTATATACCTTGAAAACGTTAATTTTGAAAATGAAGATGTCATTGCGAATACTGAAACCACATTTTCTCACTTTACGTACTTGCTGTGATGCCCTGCCATGTCTTAATTGTTGTTGGAGCCAAGTCTCGCAAACATCTTTTCCAACCATGCATATCCGCTGAATATTATCCAGAGTAGCGGCGAAGACTTGTCAACGTATCAGATAAAGGAAATGCCAACGTTATTGTCCAGGATCAAATTGATTGATGTCTATAAAAGCAGTTTATTGGAAAATAAGCAATTAGATGGTGTGTTCTTCTTATATATGGGCATGCCAAATGTGAATCAACTCAAGAAATTCGCCAGAGCGTGGAGTAAGGATACCAGGTGGTATGACAAAGTTGGGTATTCTTGCCATATGAGCCGATAACTGGATATGAGAAAAATTCCCCATATGAAGCACAGCCTGTGGTGAGCCCAACTGTAAATCAACCCAAACAATTAGCACGAGACCATGGAATAAATAAATCGAGAGGTACAACAAAGACATGTATACTTGTACTATTAGGATTTTCCCAACAGTGGTGCTGTGTCCGACCTTGAGGCTATTTAGTGATATAGCAGCACAGTTATATGCTAGGCGGGATGAAATCAGATGTGTCGTTGCTGATGAGGAAAACCGCAGTCACCGTAACACAGCTACCATTGCCGCTGAGGCTTCTGCGCAAGCAGGATGCGGTCTCTTTCCAGAGTTTCCGTTGAACTGCGCTCTCGGGATTTGCAAGATTATCTGGTAATTATTCCGACTTCATACGGACCAGGCATGCGTTTGAGAATCATATCAACATTACAGCACATCAAAGTAAAACGTGAACATTGTGCTCGGTGTGGACTTGATTATACCGCTTAACCGCACAGATAGACGCTATTCGCCTAAAACGTGTTGAACATCTCATGTCCATGGGGTTATAGTGATGCTTTTATAATCTTGAAACGTGAAATTTACTGAGGCTATTAAGAACGAAATTAAAACAAAAGCAGTCTTAGGATGTACTCTTACCAAATCCGTACAAGTTTCTTCGTATATGCCTTTTGGAGGGTAGAGTTATCTTCCAACACTAAAGAAAAGTGAGACACAAAGATAACTGGAGTTCAGAAAGGGAGCTCCTGTCCTCGATGCATCAGACGAGCGATCATACACAGTAGCCTAGAAATTACAAACAGCACATGCTTAAGTTTGGTATCAGAATTTCTGGTACAGGCTTCTTAGAACATACTGTAAAGTTTATAAATGCATCGACAGAACATGCTGGATGAGTAAGTAGTACGACGTTGTCCGCTTTCCAGCAATACGGTGTATATAGATACCGAACCAAATTGTTTCCTAGTGACGCTTACACGGGTGGATGCGAAACCGCTTTTTGTTTGTTGGCGTCAGACTTCTGCCGAATCTCGTCAACTCATTCGTAAGTGTGGTTTGATTGTTGAGACCTTATTTGACCGACTGAAGCGGTGTAACTATTCACGGATTCGTACTTAACGATAAATCCAGAAATCCTGCGTGGCCTGGTGCCTGAATAATCCTTTCGCAAATGTACGTTTGAATTGTTGCACAATGGCTTAGACACAATGTATGAAAACTCGTCGAAGATTAACATGTACGTGAATTTACGCAAACAGCACAATAACGTTTTTGAGAAACGTTTTGAGTGGGACCCACCTGCAAAATCTGAGGTCACATTAGCATTATATTTGCATTGATACGTTTAAATGCATCTACAACACGTGTTCAATCTTTGGACGTCATTGGTTTGGCTTCCTTGTATCTGCTAAAAACATCTACGACGATTGATACGTATTTGTGTGTTTGTCCTTGTTGGAGAAACAAAAGATTGGCCTGGAGAACTTCGTTAGGACTCCTCACATCCAACCAGTTAAACCTGCCACAACTCTTGCTTGGCCAGCCAAACTCTGGCTACATCGACGTACCTTTTGTTGATTCAGCCTTCCAGTACCTGGAGACAGTGTAGTATATTCTGGCATGTCTTGCGTCTATGTTTGTTATATTAATGTGCTTTGCCTTCAAGTTTCCATCGAAGCATTCATGACTCTTTTGACAATCCATCTGGCGATTCTTTCTCAGATTGTAAAACTGATCTTAATAACGTCATGGATGAGATCCACATCAACGTTTGGTGCGTGAGATCAAATCCGGTAACATGAAGCATCGGTTACTGTAGTCAAGTAGTATATCCAAGTGTAGTCCATGCCCACAATAATTGTATCCAGGGCAGAGCCGTTTTAAGAAGTCTGGGGGCCCTAGGTACAAACTCAAACCTTGAAAGTAACCAGAATTTCGTCTCAATCTCTCAGTCTCAGGTATAGAGTATTGCATTGCATTTCAATGTGCAGGTGTGTCATTTTGTTAAATTTATTAATACAGAACTAAACTGCTAACACAACCAACACCAAAATTTTGTTTTTTGCCTGCTGCGGCCCCCTTCCCTCTCGCAGTGCGGAGCCCTAGGCACGTGCCTTAAAACGGCTCTGATCCAGGGATATGCTATTCGCCATGATATTTATTCTACTTTATCCCAGATAGCGTCGTTAACGCAGATAGAACCGCTAGCTCTATCATAGCAGAGTATACAGACAGACACCGTAAAGCTGTCCAGTTAAAATGAATTTCTTCGAGGTTACCGTGAACGTCCGTGAACGTGGCAAATATATTCATGGATCGATGCAGGCGGTACAGGAAGACATCACAGCCAATTTTGAACCAACATTAGCTAAATAACAAAAATGGTAGAGAATCTTTAAGAGCCACTGAATAAGATCCTAATGCTTGTAATGCTTCCAGCATAAACTGCATATTTACTGCATACAATATATTATGTAGATTCCTTTTGAGAGAAAATATATAATTTTGATCGCGGCTGTATTGGGTGTAATGTATTTTATAGAGATTGTTTGTTTTTGCGTAAGAATATTTTATATTATAGAATTATTGCTGTATTTATTATAATGATAAAAACTTACTTGATATGTTAAACTTAAGTTGATTTACGTCCTATCTTGAGTGTCCTTTTACTGTACAGCACACAAAATACAAGTTACCGATAAAGAAAATAAACTATTTAATGCATGAATTTTGTTTCCTGTTAGGTTTCGTTTAAATGTACAGCTATAATCAATCAATATTGTGCTCAAAACATGCGGTCAAAATAAAACATTTACAAAATGTGCATCGTGATACAAACTGCCCTATTAAGCAATCACGCTCCCACCTAAAAAAAAAAACAGTAGAGACTTTCTGGTGCGCTTTAAATTATTCCTAGTTCGATATTCATTATTTCTAATGTCTAATTGTATTTTTTTAATTTAAAACATTACATTTTTTTCTTTATGTCTTTATTCTCAATTTTGAATTACCTTTACTTGAACATTCTTGTATTGCTGTGATATCGTCTTAGGGGTTTAGAAAACCGAGAAATCAAAAAGATTAAATCGGTAGTCAAATTCGATCACACTTATGATAGCTAAGATGCGAAGCCACTTTCTTTGCATTGCATTGTCCAAACCCAGCGGTCGAACATATGATAGCTGAGGGGGATAAATCCGTTCGTTGTGCTGTCCAGACCCAGTGGTCGAACGTACGATAACTTAGGGGGATATTTCCGTTCGTTGTACTGTCCAGACCCAGTGGTCGAACGTATAATAGCTGAGTGGATAAACCCGTTCGTTAGCATTGTGCTATCCAGACCCAAAGATTTAACTGCTGCTGTGAGCAGTTAAAATTGTCTAGTATCACTCACTGCTCCAAAACATAACCAGCAGTCTTAGCTTCGGTTGGTTTTGTTTTACTTTTTTACTTCATTTTATGGATTATTTTTATTAATTTCTTTAAAGTTATAAAGTAAGCTTCATTCGGTCTTGGCTATTCAGCCTTGATGAATTTTATGTTTTCTGTGCAATTGTACGCATAATCAATAGCCGATAGTATTCTCAATATAAATTACTATACTGTCACATCAACACGAGCTCACACAGACACTACCAATACCTCAACTCCGCACCACAGCACAAGAAAAATGATTACTCATGATACAATTCCTTTCCAGAAGTATTATTATTATTATTATTATTATTATTATTATTATTATTATTATTATTATTATTATTATTATTATTATTATTATCGTCGTCGTCGTCGTCGTCAGTAGCAGCAGCAGCAGAAGAAGCAACATGGCCATCATTTGCTTATATTGAAGAATTTCCTTTCGGACTGTTTTTGCAATTTTATGAAAATAGCGGGTGGACAAACTTGAGTTCAATGTTTCGCATGGATACATTTTATATTCCTGTACCAGCTATGTCATTCATTATGAATATGGCTTCACACAACATTAAGTGTGTGTGTGTGTGTGTGTGTGTGTGTGTGTGTGTGTGAATCAGTATGAATATGGCGTCACACAACATTAAGTGTGTGTGAGTATATGTGTGAATCAGTATGAATATGGCGTCACACAACATTAAGTGTGTGTCTGTGTGTGTTTCTGTGTCTCTCTGTGTGTGTCAGTGTGTAATTGTATGTTGGCTGAATTTTGAACGTAGCTTTAACTATTTCAGTCATATCGCTACGATATACACAGTGTGTGACAGTTTAACTTTACAGTGATGTCTCGCACTGGATCATCATGCTGCAGACATGTAGCATGACACATCATCTTGACACTCAACCGACCCGTCCTCTTAATGATGAGTGCCAAACTAGGCAGCTGTTAGTATTATGGTTGTTAGTCTTTAGTATAATTCAGACGGGATTCTAACTTTCCTCACACACACACACACACACACACACACACACACACACCGCATTGTGTGTTTTTTAAGATATAGTTGGTCTTTTTTGTCTCTGAATAGACAAGTTTGTTGAAATATATGTTGCATATAGTCAACAATGAAAAGGGTACTAATTTTGTCAAAATTCGAGATAATTCTTGTTGTGTTTAGATGCCTCTAGAAACTTGATTACCCAGTACCGGCCTTAGCAAACGTGGGGCATGCTTTTGGATCATTTTGGCGAGGTTTTCTGGATTTACTAGCTGGGCTACCTGTGAGCACCGCATTTGAAATAAACATTTAAACTTTTAAATTTTATATTCCATTGATCTTAAACGTGTCTTCAATTGCTTGAAAATTACGTTATTTCTACAGATATATTTAATGATTTGTCTTCTTTTAATGAAATGTTTTACTATGAAAGCTCTCCAGTCCTGTTGATGTAAGTTTCTTGGAATTTCCTAGTTGTCTGAAACTGAAACAAGTTGATGAAAAACGCAGAAACTAGCCGAATAAACATGAAACATCTGTGAACTTTGTATCAGAATGGATAAGACAAAATTTATGGACACCAGTCTGTTTTGGCAATAATGCCAGCTGCGAGTTGTTACACACATTTAATTATGCAATCCTAGTATCTGGATATTAGATAGCGATGTCGATTGAAATCCAACCCTTTTGCGTGGTCCAGATATTGAAACAATAATTATTATATTTTCCTTTTGTTTCACGAACTATCATTTCCACAGTTATAAATCTACATAACTGGGTCAGCCAAAGTGTATATTTTCAGACAGACTGTAGCGTTTGTAATATGTGCTTTGATATTATGACGTCATTGTATTCAGTAAATCGCTCAGATGCGCATGCGTAAACAGGTCGATGGAAGCTATTTTTGTAAGCAAATGTACGATTAATGTGTATCATCCATATATCATTTGGTATGATTAATATGTATTATACACGTATCATTTTGTAAGGAAATATGTGCTGAATAGAAGCGGAATATATGTTCAAATTATTCCTATCAGGATACACTACGTAATAAGCCAAGACAAATCATATACATCCTTACGTGCAGAAAGGTTCTCTTCCGTAATCTTAAACGTTAAAAGCCTTTACGATGAGAACAAGTAACAGACAATATATAAAAATGGAAATATACATCTAGAACCTTTTTCTTGACAACACATTATATTCTTTCTGACTATTCGTGACAAAAATTGAAAAGAATCATTAAACATCAGTAGATGCCACTAATACACGTATACCGTTATGATTAACAGTTATTCGTACAAGTTTTAGTGTCTAGAAAATGCAACATCTTCACTTGCCGAGACATCATCAAGGCCATTTTACAGTTACGAGTCCTAAAGACGTATCCCATGGGGTGTAACCCTTTAGCCAGACGAGGCAAAGCAAGTCACTAGGAAGATATAAAGGTCTTTTTGGCTCAGGAACCCTAACACACGACTGCTATTTTAGGGTTTTTTTGTTGACTGATCGGATCATGGAAGTTATTAAACTTTTCTGATAGTATTGATCTCAATTGCTCAAGATAGTTAAATATTTTGAGTCATCGGATTTAATAAGAGAAAGTTTTAGTTTTTCAAAGTTACTAAAACATATGCCGAAAGCATCATTAGTTAATTCAACTGTCAACTGTTAATCATTAGATATTTTATCATGCGGCTATTGCTGTGTTACTGTCAATGTTTCAGACATTATTTACTATTTTTAGATAAAATTTCATACCCCAGCAATACATCAAGAAAATTCCATTTACGTGTTTGATAATAACCGAGCGCTGGCGTATCAACTCCGTTTTCACAATATCGTTTGTCATCAAAATCTGACAGACAAAAACATGTTTCGAGTTTGGGACGGTTTGTTCTAATCGCCATTGTTCTGACAAAAATAAAATTTCCGTCAAGCGCATATTTGTAAACATCTAATTTCATTTATGATTCAACATACACCCGTGGTATACATTTTGCTTTGTTTCTTACTTTTTATTGGCTTTATCGTACCACATACATTTTACTTCGTAATTTAATAAACATTGCTATCGGAATAAAGTATGTTTTGTCTTTAAATTTACCAATTGCTTTCTTATTTGAATTATATTGAAATCCACTATCGGGAGTTTAATCAGACAAATCAAACAGTTGTAGGATATTATAAATGTCCTGATAAATATCGTCAGACTCTACCTCGTAAACAAGCTAGTCAGTGTAGGTAAATAACAATTTCCTTGACGGCCATTGCAGCTTGACAAAATGTAATTAAAATCGTACATGAGCCACTTTGATAAATCTAATACAGTAAAACCAACGTAAATTGGCTTATTTAATTTTAAATTTGTCTTTCTTCGTTGTACCCAACAATGTTTTTATTAAAGATTTTCATGATAATAAATCGTCGTCGGAAACAAGTTCATTTCGGAGGTTAGCGTCGTTAATAATTTCAATATTAACACGCTTTCTGATATTTTCTTTGTCAGAGTTATTCATCAAATTAATGAAGTTGTTTTCAAAATCATTTGTTGCTGCTGCTTGTCCAGTGGTATTATAATTAATATAACAGCCCATCCACAGCGACTGATTCAACTTGAAAACACAGTGAACTTTCCTTAACTCAAGATCGGCATCCATTGCTTGTTTTAGACTTTTATTTAGTGTAAGACATAATTTCGTTTCTCATGTAAATTTGATACTAACTTACTAACTATAAAGTTTTTTTTCTATCGCCTGCTGCTGCCTGCTTATTATCAGATAATAAACTATAATCGAATATTATAGACTCTGCACAAAACGAATAATCATTGTGCAGGTCGTGCAACGAAAAAAGATAATAATAAAAAGATAATAATAAGAAATGTCATCAGATATCTGTTTCTCCGTTTCTCGGAGAAATTGTTCTGGGGATATCCAATGAAATCCACCATACGGCATTAGTTCTGACACAGCAAAGCCATATCAATTAAATACGTCAGATAAATGATAAAACTGGATTATAAATCAGGATTAAAATCTGACATACTTATTATTTGCTGCAGAATATTTCATCGTAATAACACTTAATCCGAATATGATTCTTTTTCCGATAAAATTAAACATTCGACATCGGTCAATAATCTCGAACCTAACTTTACTGAATTTCAATACAGCAAACCATCTAAGTCCATGTGCACAATAATACCAAGGATCTAATCCGTAATTGGTATAACTTGCTCGTCGAAAGTTTTCAAATTCATCAGAGAGTAACAGAACATCGGTCTTTAAATATCAATCATGATAATCGCCAAATGCTTTACAATCAAATTTATTCCAAAATCAAGTGCGTATTCGTATTTATCATCAGATATATTATCATTTTCAATGCAGAATAAAGCTTGTCTTGGTCAGGCAACGAAGTTTCGTTGAACTTATTCCAATGATCAAGAAGCATTCTATGGAAATAGTCTATGTTTGTTAACAGATATACTGCAGCCTTTGACAAGCTCTTCCAGCTATGCAGCAATAAATTGTAGACTGTCGATGAATCTTAATTTGCCAAGTATGACAGACATTTAGTTTTTGAATTTATTTGGAATGGGTTTAATTGCAGTATTAAGTTTTAACGTAATGTGATTTTGATATCATGATCACCAAATGCATATACGACAAAATGATTGAAATTATGTAAAGTCACCGGAATGACATCAGGTGCATGAAAGGTAAGATTATATAATATCACGTGCCAGACCCGATATTGTCCGGTGAAATGGCAATGATCATACACTCGGTCTTTTTCTAAGAAAGGTACTTCACAAATATAACAATATTTTGCCGTTTGAAATTTAATTTCTTCCTGTGGTGTTAACTTTGTCATTTGTTTGGTAACTTTCAATTGATTTGAAATAAAATCAACCATGCCGATCAATTTATGTAACAAGCAAACGACAGTGTCTTTTCCATGATGAATTTTAATCGTTTCGACAAATTTGAGTCAACACAACAAACAATTTCATATACAACTCCACATGGAACATGACTTTGAGTTTTTCTTGTTGATGATCGGTCTGGTTTATTAGTATCATCAAGTACAAACTGAAACAAACATTTAAAATCAGCACAAATCGCAAACTGAACTTTCATTTTGTGTTTGTGATTTTGGCGGGATTGTTATTCGTTGTACTTTCGAACAATACAGTATATGTTTTTAAAATTTTTAACGTTAGAGGAACCGTGTAAGCAATGATAGCATAAATATTCTTGTCCTTTGTGTTTGTTATACTGTTTTGTAACGGGAAAGTCAATATCAGAAAAATCTAAACTTGAAGTATGACTAACGTATTTGTCAACACGACCGACACTTTTTTTTTCTGATGGAAATAACGCCTAAAGTACGGATCCTAATAAACATTTATCATCAAAGTTTTCACATTTATACAGCACTTTTTGTCTTTGATTTTTTGCAGTAAGACATTGTTAGAGCTGCTGAGTAAAAGATTGTACTTCAATGTGTGAAACAGAATTTCGTAAATAATCTCCAATTTTCAACCTGATCAAGATAAGTATATTCTTCTATTCTTTTTTATTTCTTAACGAATCTTTTTGGCAAGCAAAGCATGGTTAGTTCCGAGTAAAACTCGCTTAGCTTTTGTTCCGATGTACGGATCATCAATTTCTTCCTGGATGTCACTTTGTGACATTGCATATAATTTTGATAGAATCACATGATACTGTACTAGAACCTTCAAACCCTTGTGCAAATTGATGTCTGTTAGATTTTCAGCAGATGGCACAACAAAATCGCCAACATCATTTGTGACATTCTAAATAACTGTCTTTCGATATTACAGTTAAATATTTTGTAAGATTTTAATAAATTCATCACTGGTGATGCAAGAATGACACCACATTATGATAATGTCCTTATGATATACAACAAAAGCAACTGCTCTTTCTTGAAGTTTTTTTTCAGCCGTGGTAAAGAGAACTCTGTTGTTGAAGCTATTTACTAAAACTAAATTAACTGAAAAATTGTCATGTCCTGTTCCAAGGAAACATTTTCGTACCGTCTCTTCAAGCTCACTGCTATTAGTTATTGCTGCTTTCTCGTAATATCTTACTTCGTCCATTGTTGTTTCAAACTATTAAACAAAAGTAAATTACAATATAAGTGTAATGAAAAGTCTGTGAGATATTTACTTATCTGACAATGATGTAACTTTTGTTGAAAAATATATTGTCGTTAAATCCGGTACAACTGATAAATTTTATTTTACTATGTTGACGCATGATGTCAGCGATAGAGATTACGGTGATTATGTTGCTGTCGATAATTTTATTACCGAAAGCTAAAGTGACATAATTATTATAATTGATTGAAAATATCATACGTTAGATCAACAACTAGTAGATACCGATGTCAAATGTCACATTGCAAAAACAAAATTGAAATTCATTTTTAAAAATGCGGAAAATGTTATTCTAGCAATTGATAAAGCCGTTCACGAACTTTAAAATACCAGGACGGCAAAAAATATTAAAATTTGATTTTATTTTCGTTATTATCGTTGTTCAAGCTCGCAAAATGTAGGTCAGTATTACTAAAATACGATACTTAATGTTAATATCCAATTATTACATTTCTCGCCGTAACCCCGTCAATTGACACGACTTAGTTTTCCACGTTTTCTAATTACTTATTCGTAGCAGCTGCCAATTAATGGTTCTCCCAACAAATCATTTAGCGAGTAAGTAATGGGTATTGTCATAAGAACTTTATAAACGACAAAAACTTCTTCGGTCTAGTTTCTGGTAAAACGTTTTTCAAATACGTTTTTGTCAGAGAAATTCGAGCTCGATCTCCTGAGTTAAATTTAATTTTGCTATACATATTTTTATTTCCAAGTATTGAATTTTTAATTGCATTATTTGGTGAAAGTTTTGTTGTGCTGTGTTTCGTTTTGGTGTTATCACATAGAATACATAAAAGATCGTCAATGTGTCAATTGATGCATTTCTTTGTCAGATGTTTGTGGATTTTTCGTTCTTATCTTGGTTAAATCATTCAACACTAACGCTCTGTCCCTCATTCCGGTAATATATTTTTAATATTATTCTCTTTCAGAAAATATTCAATATTTTTATTGAAAATCTCCATTGTCAGTCGAAATTTTATTTGGTTTTCTTACTGTATTTGGTTTAATTATCTGATTATCTAATTCATCATTTATGGATGTTTCTGTTTGATCTGTAATCGGAATGCTGAAAGCGTATTTACTAAACACATCAATTACGTTAGAAAAGTATTTATTGTTATCATTAAACTGTGACAGATTTGGCATATCTATTAGATCTATCGCCCAGATATCATCAGCGGCATTTGTGACAACCTTACGTCGCGGAAACTTTTTAATTAGCCCTTGTAGCTTTATGACACGGTCAACGTATAATACTTCAATACCTAGCATATATTTAGCTCCAGCCAGACCTTATAGTAGTTATCGGTCAATACACTCTTGCATTCCACTTGGTAGCATTTGATTAAGTTCGTCGAGAATTACCTTGTCACAATCGGATTTGTCTTGTTCATTATTGTAATAACAAATATCGAAACGATTTGCTATTGTATCAACTTGTTTATAAGGCTCTTGGTCGGGCATTAGAATGTCGCTTTTGTCTAGTTGCTGAGTTAGATGATCATACAGCCATATATATTGATTTCCATGCAGCGTCCAAACACCGCTGGGTTTTGGAAGTTTACCAGTAAGTTTGTGTATCTCAATGCTGGTGCCAATTACTTCACGATTGCATTCATATTTACATGAGGTTTTCACTGTTTGATTTGCCACAGAAAAAAATAAAATATTAGGTCAAAGAAAATATTTTAGCGATTTGTTTAGAAATTCGGCCGAATATCACGATTTTTGTTATTTTGCCAGTCAAAAAAACGACATTCAGCTAAAATATACTTCAAAATATTTGACTTACATTTAATTTGAAGACAAAATATAAACAATTTTAAATGTTTTTTCTGTTCGATCACATTTTTAGAAACAAAATAATTGTACAAAACATAAATATTTTTAAATTAAATTGTTTGAAACAAAATATTGCGTTTTAGAAATTTCTGATCTTTAAAAATTCGACTCATAATCACGTTTTTTACAATTTTTCCCCCGTCAAAAATAAAAAACCCGAAGTCCTGCCAAAAGATCATTATATTTTACTTGCATTTTAACCGTGCAAATAACAAAATCCGATCGAACTTCAGAAAAAAATAAAAGAATATAAAATAATTTTATTTTGTTTCATTTTCTCTGAAAAATTTTATAGTTTTAATTAATTTCATACGAAAAGGAACTTACCATTAATCAGAATAGCAGCAATACCTGAGCCACGTATTATTGCGTCGGCGATGAATATGTCACTGGTCATCATCGTAATCATCATAATAATCATCAGCATCACCATTATTTTCCATATGTGTTGGAGGTTCTGCCGTGGCTCTCAAGTCATCAAGTCACTGGTAGCTTGCTTTTAGAACATACATTTATTTCACTGCAAACAACACAAATACTTTTTAACATCGTTATATTGTTGTTTTTCTGTTTTCTCTTCTGCGTATGACGTTTTAGTTTTGCATTTGAGACAACATGTTTTCATTTTATATTATTTGTCACACAAACTTATTCGCCAGCTCGTCTTTGTCTGTACTTGGGTATTTATCAAATTTCCAAATAAACCTTAAAAATGATTAGATTTTGCCATCTGCTGAACAAACAACATAAGAATAACTACAAGAAGAAGTGCCTACCGGCTGCAGTTGATTAAAAGAAAAACTTTTGCTCCTTTTTCTGATGTATTTCTTTTGGTGGTTGCCCAAATTAATCAAAATAATCATCGCTGTAAAGAGATACCCAATGAGTACCTGATTAATCATTGCCATTCTGAATATTAATCACACATGAACCCGACTCTGGTGCAGTATCGAGTTCTTCTTTGGAATGTACTCCATGAAAACCTCTTAATGATTTTAATTTATCAAGTAATTTAAAGTTATTTAACGCGATAGATATCAGCATCTCTTCCCCGGAAACCTCAGTCTGTGACCGATCCCTTGCAAATTTGGCAGTGGACTGGTTGCCATTCCTGTTAACATAAGTTTGATTTGGTTAACATCTCAACTGATATTTGAGAACCGTTATCCGTATCTTGATACTTTTGCATTGCTTATACTAGATACATGTATGATCGCGATACATTTCTGTTATGCAATTGTAAGGCACTAACCGCTCATTCGGGCTATTTTTGGAGTTTATTCTGACAAAGATTCGTCTAACATAAGTGTTATCAAATAAGCATTGTTTTGCAATTGGCTACTACGCCGTGCTTGTTGGTGAAAAACAAGAAACAAACGTCTTGGCAAATGTTCAATAGGGGCGGTTGTAATACGCCATATGTAATCAGTTGTTAGGGATTCTGGTTTCGTATATCTTATTCTGTTCAAAATATATCTTTTAGTGTGCGAGGAAAACATGGATTCAAGTTATCTTATTAATTAAAGTATCCACAGCGCGAGCCTAGAGATTACAAATTGTACGTCGGCGCCACCAATTCGAAACAATCAGATTAGATTGTTCTGCTCGATCCAGAACAAGTGTATGATTTAGTCCGCGAATTACTTTGTTTTCATTGCAGCAAAATCTAAATATTGTGCTTAACGGGAGCATCATTGGGATTTGAAGAGATTCTGTATAAATGTCTTACTTGGTTATATCCCTCATTGTACTGCTATTGTCGAATATTTGTAGCTGTCAATCGTATTGTATCCCCAATATCACCTGCAGCCGTAGCAGCGGAATTAGCGATAAGATTGTTCCTATCCACCACAGAAATACCAGCATAAGTACAAAATTCGCTCGAAATAGCTATGCAAAGTCCAGTGTCCTTAAACAATAGCATATTTGTCTCCACTGATCTCGAATAATCTTCACTAAACGCGACAATCTTGAGAAGTATGCTTTCAACAGGCACGTGCATTGAAAGTTCTACTGTTTTATTGTCTAGTTGGTATCGTGAACTTCTGAACAAGCTCCATCTGTTGCTGAAAAGTGCATTTTCAGTTCGGCTGCGTTATAACCATCATCTGCGTTTAATATTTGGCCACGTACTTCAAGTACGGCTTCGTGTATTAATTCTTCTGACTTTTTTCAGTTTTTGTTGAGATACTCATTGTATTCAAATTTAGTTGGCTACTCCGCCAGTATCATACTTTGGTAAGATTAAGATAATTTTTACTGGCATTTTTTTTGTTTTTGCAGTCGCTCGACACAATTTAAAAATCCGCAATATCTGATTGAATCGGTCTTGTTTTCTTTACTAGCTTTCTTATTACATCCTCACCGCATGTTGATAACAGTTTCTTGGTTGTTGCCATCATTGCAGTTGGCCACATGGATTAAAACTACTAGCGCTGTCTTGTGCGGTCGGAGTTGGCCTTCCTTTAATTTCTGCGTCAATATATTGTCCAACGGCAGTGCTCTCAGCAGATTCGGTGCCAGTCGCAAAAGCTTTTGATAAGTTAATAATAATAATTCCAACTTTATCTGCGATTCCGGGTATATTTACAACAATTGAAAATATAATTCCAAATTAAAATACTAAGATTTTTCATCGCTAAATTTCTCTTTGTTTCATTTTTTATCAATATTATCTTGCAAAAGTAGCGAACCGATTGTCTTACTTAGACTGATCTCAAGTATAAATAGTAAATTACAATTTCATTGTTTGGTAAGATCCAATTGCAGCTAGGTTTGATCAGTCAATTGCATAGTTATACCTAATATTGTATTATTTAAATTAATCGGATAATATATTATCTGTCTTGCATTAACTTGCATTAACGAACCAAGTAAAACGTCAGATGAGAAGCTATAAATTGTCTCGTCACGGCTACCCCGAGCATAATAAGATCCAGATGCAATACAACAATTAATCAAAATCGTATTTAACTGCACTATATTTACCGGAATATCGCCATCATATGACATTGTCTGTTCAGCATCTAAGCTGTATTTTTGACGATTAAATCCTAATATATACGCAAACTTTGTTGTTGGCGAAAATCAATAAAACAATATTATAACCTTTTCTTGCACGTAGCGTGTTGTAGTTTGGCGTCAACACAAAATTGTCAGCTACAAACCGTTCTTGATAATTGACTCTTTATTTGTCTTGTTGAGATCAGTCGAGTTATATGCACTTTGTGGTATCTTAAACGATACCCAAGCACCAGGATGAAAAGTAAAATCGTCATGTATACCCGTTTTAACATTAGCTATTGAGTGTCACGTAGTAGCAAAAAATTAATCCAATTTCGTATTGATCCAATTTAGTATTGTTGCGCTTGGTCAAGTTGAATTGGTAGAATATAACTCACAGAACACTTTGCGCTGTGGGTGGTTGATTGTGATGAATCAAGTGGAAGTGTTGATGATGTCTTTTTATATATTAACATAATTGCGATGTGCAAAGCATGTTAAATAAAATTGGGATGGATACGCAAATAAAATGTTAAGAAGATCGTTGTGTAAAATTTCGTATTCAATTATGGTAAATGACCCATTTGCGCGAAGATGATCGAGTATGTCCACGAATTCATTATTGATTTCTGCGCTTACGTTTCCTGGTTATTTCGATGATATCAGTAATATTAGTCGGTAAACCATTTTCGCCGTCGACATAAATACAATAACATTTTAACCAGATCGCTCTTCTTCTCATTCTTCGTAATGAATCTTTGCTAATGTGCTAAATTTATTTCTATGAGTTGCTAAACCTTCAACACCACCAATAATATTTTAACAGATTGAATACAAAGACCAGTAATAATACAATCCAATTATTTTATCTTGATTTGCTGATAAAATCTCTTCGTCTTTATTTCGATTGTCAGAACGCATTGCTTCCAAATGTTTGATTATTGTGTCTAAACATATTTTTGTTGCTCTGGTAATTTCACTAACTTTATATTTAATACCACAATTATCATCAAATATATTGTATTCAAAATCTTTAATTTTATCGTGCAGTCTGCTAATCCAATTTTCAATAACAATTATGCGTTAAATTTATTTTTCTTTATCTTTTTGGGTCATTTTTCTATCTATTTTTACAATAATTTTTATATGGTTCAGCTTGTTCTATAATTTCTTAACAGCTGTTTTTGTTTCCGCTTCTATCCAAGCTAAACTAATAAACTTTTCTCTGTTAAATTTTTAAGTTCATCGGCGGCTAAACGTTGTAGAATCTGGTAGTTGCCCAGTACGACATCCGTCACAGCCCTTAAATGTTTGCTGGTTTCTTCTGCTGCGGATACTATTCCCTCACGTTCCACTTTTAACACTGCTCTTGCTGCAGCAAATTTCTTAATAAATCAATTTTTTATTTGTCCTTAATTATTCAAAAGGTATGATAAAATTATTAGAAAAATCTGTCACTACAACAACGAAACACTTTTTACGCTCTAGTGCAGGCTTATCAATTAAGAAAAAGTTATATTTATCCCGGTTGCTTCATGGTAAAGTTGTACAACCTTCACTTTGGTTACATTGACGCATTGTTCGGTTGCGATATTTCGTACGCCAACATTATCAAGTCCGGGAAACAATATAAAACAACCATTATTTCAAATAATCAATATATCAGCTTTACAAAATCCCTGAGCAAGGTGAACCACATAAAATTTCATGTTATGTGGCAGCGAAAAAAACGTTTTTGTTTTATTCATCTACGAGTTATTCAGCAGAATATCGTCAAGACATTTTTTTTCGTGCGAATCAAGTTCATTTACCAGAAAAAGATCCTCCACTTGTTTGATTAAAAATCACCAAATTCATCAGGTCATGTGTCGTTGTAATCGTTAAGTAATTCGTATTTATTGTGCCGTGGATTAATTGTGTAAATATAAACTCGATCGTAATTAATGTTGCCGTTGACTAAAAGATTCATTAACAAATTTGTTTTGCCAGATCCACTCCGACATAAAATCAAATAATTACAATCTGGTAATTCATTGTTAAGTTTGTGTTGATTAGCAGATAGGTATCAAAATTGAATATTGACGTTTTATATTATTGATGAAACAAAAATTTTGGTTGATGAAAAAATTAGTCTAGCAATAAAAATAAACACAGAGTTATTACACAAAATTCGCAACAACATTAACCGTGACAACAAACGGAACTGGATTTATCTGAAATCTTCAAAAATCCGGAGATACAATGACCGGCAACTTGTCAGTGCCAAACCAACGTGTGTTGTGTATTGACACAACATACCCACAAGTAAATGTGAATAACACACAAGCTGTAAGCAACTTGCAATTAAAAACAGTCGACGATAGCAAGTTAGCTATGACTGGCGGAACAATTACCAGTGACTTGGATATATGAAGTAAAAAAAATCATAAATTTAGAAACTGTTTATAAGCCAGCAAATTAAAATCAAGGTCAAGCAGTAAGTTGGCTGCAGTTGAAATTCGTTGACGACAATAAATTAAATAAGATCGGCGGAACGATTACGATGTCAGGTAAAATGATTGTCGGATTCGAGCAAGATTTTCCACCAGCAAATTTAAAGGTAAGAAAAGCAGTAAGTTATAACCAAGCAAAATCTTCTACGATGCCGCGGTTAAGAAAGTCGGAAATACATTAACCGGCAACTTGATTTTGTCAAACAACGAGGAAGTAACCAGACTTTCAATAAACGTATCGCCAGCTGATGATACTGACACAATAAGTTACACTCATTTACAAAGCTCACTGACGTTGTACTTATATTTGGTTGGTGAAACAATGAGTGGTAGCATAGACATGACCCGAAAGTTAATTAACAGTAAACAGCTTGACAATAAAACGTTGGCTACGATGATTGGTTAACTGATGTTACATTTGTTAGAAGCAATGTCGTCAAACTAAACAGCGATACAAAATATGGCATCTGAGATATAAAATAACGTCAACATATGTTCCTGCTGCCGACGAAGATTTAGCAAATTAAAAGTATTTTGATGACAGTAAAATATTAGCAAGCACAGCTATAGTTGCTGCGGTTAATGATTATTATGTCGAAAATTTGCAGATGTAATATCAGATCCCAGTGACAAGGATGCTAACAAAATAACAATAAATTTTACCCCGGATAATCCAACTGATCTCCCCAATAAAGCTTACGTCTGCTCTGTTTCTGGTGGCGTTTTAAAACGAACATTAAACAATGTCTGTTATATTCCAACACTTGTTGAAACATCTGATGACTGAGATAAATTTTTTGCAAGTACAAGAATGGACAACAAATAGCGAGACATGTAACATTTGTTCATGAAGATTAAATTCTGGTATTGATTGAATTCATAATTGTCGGTTGGAAGAATCTGCTGATAATGTTACCTGGCGTAGGTTATACAGCACAATAAACACGCATATTTCAACAAGTCAATATTTTAACAATTCAAACAACAAACACTGTCAACAAGTACAACTATTTCAGAATATTCGTTGTCGCTGCGTAAAGTCGGCATCCTAGTCTGGCTGCGTTTCAGATACACACAGTCGACGATGAAATATGAATCCGTTAGATTAAAATTCAATCGGACAGCGTTAAATAATGTCAGACACAGCGACAGACCTACCAATTGTGACAGTGGCAAAATAATTTTATGATAATGTTTGTAAAAGCAAGAATTTTGTAAGTGTTAGAAATCTCAGAAATTTTAACTGATGATCATATAGCAGAATCAAACGGTACAAACGAAACCAACGAAATAAAAACGTTATTTGATTTAACGAATTCTCTAATACTATCTGATCTACCAACAATTACATATAATTTTCTTCGCGTGCTTGTAATGAGTGCCCCAAAACTCAAAAAAGCTAGAAAATATTTTGACTTGATCAAGAAACGCATTCATCCAGATGTTTGTCGCGAAGAACATAAAAAATAAAAGATTAATGAAAAAAATATAGTATTTGATTTAATAATTAAATTGAATCCTGTAAAAGATAGTGGGCATGGCGGAAACACCTGATGACAATTGAATAAAGTGAGCACACAGAGAACTTACTGCTTTGACAAATAAAAAAAGAAAGATAAATTATCAAAAAGTCCTAATTGTAGCGAAAGATTTAGTAAACGCCAAATATTTCTTGAGTTTGGTGTGGACTATCCTGATAAACAAAAACCTACGCAAAGTTGTGGATGATGGGTTAGATGCTAAACGAACATTTATTTCATATGCTAATGCGATATTACCGCTTCTTGACGATGAGGTCACTTTTGATCTTGTGATTGTCAACAAATCATTAAAAGTAAATTTGATTCGCTGATAGATGGTTATGATAAGACTGAAGAAAAAAAATCGTTTTTGATGAAGATGATGACATAAACGTTCACGGCGTGATTAAAGCATACTATGATATACCAGACAATATTCCATTACCAAACAATTACAACCTCTAGAAAATTGTCAATAAGAAATTATTACAGCGATATTGAAAAAAAAAATATTCACAAAAGAATATAAAATATTGCCAGAAAAACGTGATGTTCCATTATGTATTACTTTCTTGAAAGATATAGTCAAGTGGGTAATGTTGCCAAATTTTGTGACCGCTTATGCAAGCATCAGGAAACATTTAACATTGAAAATCTTAGCATTGACTATATATGGTTAGCAAATAGATTTATTTGTAAAACAAGAAAGATTTTGCTGATCTTGTAAATGATGTAACACTTATAGCATCTAAATTTGATTCTTACAAATTGGTAAGAAAATGAGAAGTCTTGACATATGAGCAATATAAGGATACCGTTAGATGTTTATGACAAGTACAGAAATTTTCCTACTAATTCTGTCAATGATAATTTTAGAAAATTACTTGATTCAGTTGTTGGTACTACAACTTTTACTCTGACGTTAGCGATAATGAAAAACAAGCGCCCAACAAATCATCGATTTTAATCATGTGTCGGAAGATATTTCTAAATCCGAGATTGATCCGCTTATGGAATATTATGGATTATTTCTTATTTACCAGTGCGCATGACTGGCTCTGATATAATATCAAGCAGAACATTATTAAACCCATTTTTGCTGATAATATCCAACGTTAGGGTTTCTTTATCAACCACTCGTAAACGAATCGAACCTCGATCTGAGACAAAAAGTGCTTGTGAAACAGCAAGTGAAACTTATAAAAAAATTACTTGATCAAATAATATTTTATTTGCGTGTCATCAAGTACATGGACGATTTAATACGTGAATTTAGAATAATTGATAGTATTTAGGTTTTCATATTGCAGATATCTAAACAATTTCATAAATTTTTAGATCTACCCAGTCATATTTATTACAATAAATAATTTAGCACATGAGTCGCCGGAATAAAATACCATGCAAACAAATGACCAGATTTTGTGCAAGGAAAGTTATTTAGCAGGAAAATAATATCTCCGAATATTTGAAATATAAGCAATTAAATCGGTGTCAATCAGATTACAGGAAGGGACAGTTGTTTCCAAAACTCTCAACAAGTTTTCACAACTTAGCACAGATCAGATTATATATATATATATATATATATATATATATATATATATATATATATATATATATATATATATATATATATATATATATATATATATTCAGTGTGGGGAGGGACACTTCAGTGGATTTGACATTTACTGATGGATTATTGTCAATAAGGTCTTTGAGAGTTATTTTAAGTTAAAATTCATTAATTTACTCGTTAAATGTGATGATCATAAAATATTTTGAATTTTAGGCTTTTCGTGAAAATAAAACCATTTGAAAAAAATCAATTAAATAAGATACTTTTGTTATTGTTTCCACGTCTTTATCTGAAATTATCTATAGCCCGTGCAAATACCCCTCTGCACACGTTATTCTCTCTGCATTGGTTACCTGTGGATCACAGGACAAGTAATCTTCAAAACAGCATAAAATTATGACAGAGATGACCCACTTCCATGCTGTTTATCTCCATTATGTCATACAACAGTCTCTCATTAAAGACCATACAACCGAGTATGTCATTAAAGACCATAGAGTCAAGTCTCTCATCAAAGAAAATATAGTAGAGTCTCTCATCAAAGACAATACAACTGAATCTTTTACAAAAACCATACAACTGAGTCTCTCATCAAAGACCATACAACGAAGACTCTCGTTCAAGACCATAGAAGTGAATCTCGTTAAAAACCACACAGCTGAGTCTCTCATCAAAAACAATATAACTGAGTCAATGAGCTGTATGAAATTTGCAGGATATAGGTTACTTAAACCGCATAACACCACTGGACTTAAGATTCCTGGCTCGGACAAGATGTTGCAAAAATTGAGGTACTGTGAGTGCCAAAAATAAGTTCATTATATTCCTTGAAAAGCCATCCAATTGGGAACTGTTTGAAGCAGAAGAAGATGAAAATGATTCTGAGTTAAAAATTTCAACTATTACCTCATCATGATATAAATTGTAAAGTAAAAGTTCTGAAAATTAAATTCAACGTTAAAAATTTACTTTAATTTTTACATTAAAGATGCATTAATGTTTCAATATTTAAATTACACTATTGCCCACATTTCTAAAGTATGGACAAAAGTTGTGAATTTTCCGCTCTGTATCATAAATACTTGTCTCAGAATACGAGATCAAAGACATGTACCCAACTCAAATAAGAAATTCTATACAGTCCTCGGATAACAATCATTTGTATTGTTTATTTATGTATAAGGATCCAATAACTGATAAACTTCAATTGACATTTGCTACAAATTAGCGCACCTAAGTTCAATAAATTCTCTAAAGTTTCATCACAGGTTGGCTCAGAAAGCAGAGATATTTAACACCTTACTGTTTTCAGTAAACAGCAAGCAAATACAACTTTCTACACAAGTTCATAAAATTTCAGGTCTACCAGTTCATAATTAATTACAATAAACAACTTTAACACCCTCATCACTGACAAACGAACCGTGCAAACAATTTCATGGCATTATTTCTTTGGAATATCTTTCTGATTTTGTCAACCTCAGGGGAAGGGGGCAATTGTGGTTTGAGGCCATGTCCAGGATTGGTTTTTTTTAAACAGACGCCACTAATTTTTCGCGGTTTTGGAACTTCATTTGCCGTTGGGGCAAACTGCATTTAGTATACAATATAATGAAAGAATGGCCAGGGGAAGACAAGGGTTTTGCTGCTGGGTTTCCTTTCAACGTCTTTGTCATTCAGTCAGAGCTGTGAAGACTGATCATTTTGTGTAGTTTCTTGGTTTCTGACATTCTGTGATAATTCAAGATACACTCTCAGTTTTGGATGCGTTGTTAAGTACAATTTATTTTCAATGTTTCGTTTGTCACTGTGCTCTTGAATGTGTTTTTCTCTTTCATATATTGACATATTTTACAAGTGTTACCACCAGATGTTCCGGTATGGTCGTTGCCGGTGACTGGCCTTAACTTTGCTTTGACTAACATGTATGCTAATACTATTTTGTTTGGGAGATTAACGTGAATGCGGCATATGATTCTACGGTAGGCCTGTGTTTCTAAACCATTTCACTTTCTTTTGGATTGTCCGTATGGTATAAACGGTACGAGCAAACTTTACTTTGGGTAATATTAACAAATCATGTTTTATAATTTGAATTAAACGAATATATAGAAATACAAAGAATCCTTGGTCCAGAAATTTGTGTCAATCTACCCCAGGATCACGTAAAATATAAACTTTAAAATCGTCTTTAGACAATTTTGAGTCTGTAGTATATGCAGTAGTTGTTTCGGATAGTATTAGTGTGCTCTCTAAATCTTTTCCACTCTTCTGATTTGCACACAGATGCTTATAGACTATTCGCAAACGATGGGAGCTACAGGCGCCATCTCGATTCTTGCTCCCACGAAGTTTTACATTGTAAATCAATCTGGTGTCTAGTGAAAGATGATAACAGTTTATATTCAAACAGGTGGTAAAGTATACAAAGTAACTTGACCCATATGTGTAAGAACAATACTGGTAGATAAGCGGTTCGAACACGAACCATGATCCAGCATCTGACCAGAGTCGAAAGCTAGTGCAAGTTGCATTGTATCCTTTTACAACAATGGTGTGGTGTATGGAATACTCTCTCTCTCTCTCTCTCTCTCTCTCTCTCTCTCTCTCTCTCTCTCTCTCTCTCTCTCTCTCTCTCTCTCTCTCTCTCTCTCTCTCTCTCTCTCTCTCTCTCTCTCTCTCAGTGCGCGTGTGTGTGTGTGTGTGTGTGTAGAGGTTTGTAAGCTTGAGGAAAGCATGCGTGAAGTATTTTATTATATTTATCAATATTTTATAGGAAGAGACACGCCGTCTTACTCCTTGCCGCTGTCATAGTTAGATCAACACTGGCCGTCGTAATGAACAATTTGAAGTTTTCACCTATCTACCACCAGCTGTTGATAAGGCTTTGTCTTGTTTGAAATATCAGTGTAGGACTGGATTTGTTCTCGAATGTTGAGTGTGAATTATTCTACAGTTATACCTGGAGTTAAACACTTGTCTGACTTAATAGGCAATGCCTATCCCTGATGTTGAGTAAGTTTTTGCAAGACAATATGTATCAGTTCAAATTAGTACGATGTATCTCTCTTTTGATCATATCTCCTGACATTTATAATATGAAATGTAGGTTTGTCTTTTAAACTAGGCATCATTTTCTTAAAGTTAAATTGTAGTTTCACTGAAACTCATAGATCTGTAAATGTGTTCAAAATATACATTATACAATTATATGCCATCTAACTTACATCACTGTGATCGATATAATTTTTAATACAGCTAATTAACAAAATCTCCTAACTGCTATGTGTATTCGTAGCCTGCATACAAAATTAGTAGACAACTTTTCCTGTTTTTTTTTATTTCGATATCATATTTTCATCTAAGTTTTGAAAGGATCTTTTCAAGCGACTAGAAAAATTAAAAGCTTGATATATGGTTATTTCTATGCGACTTTAGCTTTTTGCAATATAAAAATCTAAAAGCATTGCCATACAACATGCCATGACATATCTATTTTTAGAATCTGAGGAAAAAATGTTTATTTATACGACTATATGAACAGCTTTGAAAGTTTAAGGAAACAACTAATGTACCCTAATAAATGTTCTGTTCAAGTCTCAAATGGTTCAAACACATCAAATGATGATTATAAGTGTACGCACCATGTGGTAATAAATTGTAGCTTTAAAAATATTAGGAGATCCTTGCAATCCCTATGTGATGAAACCTACATTGATACCTTTTGGCATTTCTTTATAGTAAAGAAATTTCTAGGAAAATTGCAAACTAGACGATGCTAATTATTATGGAATTCAGTTAGTAGTACATGGTGCAAGCTGGAAATATGAGGAGTTCCATTGGAACTGCTGACAGATCATGTCATATTTGTGATGATTGAGAGTAGAATAAGAAGTAGAAGTAGTATAACTCCATACGACCTGCTGAAGCAAATCATTGATAATGTTTTGATGGCAAGAGAAGATTTACGGTGAGTACGAACGGTCAAGGTCATTCACCAAAGTATCTAAATACTAACAACTGCTATGTGTTGGCCATAGGTAAATACATACTGCCTAAATCCAACAAGTTCTGATTAACAAATCAAACTGATAAACTAACATTCACTCAGTTGACCCGATGATTGCAACACTGGTAGCATTTTAGAAGTAGATTTGGAGATTCCAGTCTACTACGTGAATACTTCAGACAATTCATTAGCGCCAGTTAAATTAAAGTTAGATAAGATGATTCATCAATGTTAGGTACATGTTAAGTGGTTGAGTACACATAAAACAAAGTAACTAACAACAAAACAAAGATAAATATTTTATCCATTACAAAAATTTTTTTTACACACAATTGGTTTTAAAACAGTAAATTACAATGAACAAAGTTGTCATTTATTTTATTTTTTGTCAACGATCAACGGTAAAATGGTTGCTGATCAACAATAGTAGGTATTTGGCATCATGTTAAACTGAATACAACTCTAAAAGAAACTGCAGCATAGACTTTAGGAAAGATTTCTTTTAGCTATGAACAATTTGTTATCTTTAAACAGACGATACATCTAAAGAAAATAGCACTTGCTGTAAGTAATGCAGATGTGGTTCACAATACAAATGCTCCACCACCTTCACGGATACGGAAGCACTCTCGAGTCGTGTTCGTCAGCTCTGATTTTTGCAGACAGCCAAAGCCAAAGGGAAACTATAAAATTAGGAATTTTATTCTGGTTGAGAGCGTCTACAGTTTTTTTTTCATTTTGTCTGGAATAGCGGCGTCATTTTTATCAAATACAGAATCAACTATGTTTTTTGTTTTCTTTGCTATAGAAGTCAACTAGGAAATGTGTATTTTCTCCGAAATTCTTTATATCGGAGTTGTACCTGTAAATGATCAACCACACAGACAAATCAAAATGTCTACTACTCAAAGCTAGTTCGGATAGGTACGCTGCTTTTTTGTTACTTCGGTTAATCAATCATGAGCAAATTATTTGTAACGTGATAAAGACAAACCAGTAACTCTACTAATCTATCGTCAGAATCTATTGCAAACACGTTCATCTTTGAACAACTCATTCTATTATAAGACTTGTAAAACAGAAAAAGATCAAATTTCCTTTGCTGGAAGATTTAAAAACTTTTCAAACTGCTAATAAGTAAATAGCATGTAGCTGACTGACTAAACTTAAATGAAAATATCAGTAAACAAATAGACAAAATTTTAAACGTTCAATTATCTAAAATTGTGTGTGATTTTGTTAATTTGAATGACATATTGCTCTGCTAAATGTATTGTGTAAACCATGTATTCAGCACAACGGGACGCTCTTAACTAATGCATGCGTTGTAATTTTATATTTATAAACGTCTAACAACTGTCTGTGTTGGGTGTTTGATTGAAGCCTATGATATTTGCAGTTCGAACTTCAGACTTGAACTAATATCACCTATACAATCCTGACTTTTAATGTAATATTGTTAGAGGCATTAGTTTAAACATTACTTCAAGTTCAACTTTGTTATCATCGATTGAATTTTTAATTCGTACAGTCTTTTTCATTTCACTTTTTAATCTAAATGTCTATGTCATTATTCAGTTTTAACTACCTCAATGCTACCTCAATGCTACCTCAATGTTTCCACTTAATGGAAAAGTCTTTTAAAAACATATTTCAGTTTCAGCTGCATCTGTTGTGCTTATAGAAACTATGCTGTCACCACTCTCAAATATTATTCTGCATCACTGAAATCCTTTCACCAATGAGTCTCTTTCATCAATGCCACTCTTGTACGACACGAATACTACTGACCTGTTCTAGATCAACATGCTCTATTTTCATTGTTTAACTTCAGGAAGTGACTTGATACAAAATTCAATAAAATTGTCGTGTTTTATCTCGGTTTGATCATCTCATTGAAATGTGAAAAAGATATCTAGCAGAACTAGTAATTAGCAGGACTGATTCCAGCACACATTGTTTTCGTAACGATCAAAGGTTTGTAAAGAATATAAACAAATAATCTGTAGTAATTATGCAAGCACTGTCGTCAATTTAAATTATTGTGTCCTATGAATAGTAGCGTATTGAAGCAAATTAGCAGATCTTACAGTATGACTATCAACATCATCATAATCCTTATTTATTCCATGATGTTTACACACTTTGTTATCTTTGTCCTCTAAACGTTTTCTGTCACACTAACAAAATTCGGTGTCAAAGTTTGGAATAATATTACCTAGGTATTTTATGGTCTAATTCTAGTATAAGCCAGTCTTTGGATTTCTTCAAATTGTTTTCCTATTCAACAACAACTTTCATTTTGAAGAATATATAAATTAGTTGCAAAATTAATCATCGTCATCCACAGCATCGAATGAATTAACCTTTGAAGAGCTTAAACAAATCTGGAATGTTATTTTAATGTTTCCAGCTTGAGTCATAACCGAGTTCTCCAAGTACTAGTCCATCAAATTCCTTTCTAAGAGTATGCTGAGAATTAAAACTAGACTGCATTATTTTTTGTTCCATTATTAACCTGTGGATCTAAGATGCAGATATCATAAATTTTATGGACTATTTCAAACTTGATTTTTGTCATCTCCTAATCTGTTACTTTCTTGCAGAAAAAGGTATGTCCACCGTATTGTGTCGTCCTGTTAGGAGTATTAAATCAGATAATACAAAATTCTATAACCCACTCCATGGTCATTCAGATCTTGGTTTCACATTTTGTTTAGTCCCTCTTGTTCTTCTCATTTGAATGATATTATATGATATATCTGTCGTTTCCTGACTATCATATTAAGATGCTAAATATGCATGTGATTATTGGTCATACTAATTGGTCTAATCATTAATAAAAGACAATATTACACATAACAGTTTTATACCCTAAAAGTAAGTATGAAAACTGTAAACAGATTTAATTAACACTGAGCGACTTTAATCGATCAAATTTATTAACACATCTCTAAAACCAATATCAATATGTCTAATATCAAAACCAGATATTGATAGTCCTGCTTGTACCATATTTTATCCTGCCTAACTATCATCCCACTCTGTATCATGCGTTTACCCATAGGATCGTCATTATGAAACAAAGTTTAATTTTTTGTTTCTAAACATTTGAGTTTCATTATATTCAAATTTTTCTTAATATTGTTTATTTTTATGACATTGTATTGATCTTCAGACATGTACAAGTGCAACGTGTTATGCTTGTTAAATTTGTTTTAAGTCCGAAGTCTATCGTGGTCTGAAATTTTGTTGAAGGCATATTCTCATTAAAAGTATAGTCTATCTTCAGGACTAGAGAAAATTACTTAGTACCTGATTCTCTATATTTTGGACTGGAGTTCTCCAATATTATTCAAAAACATTCAACCGAAGCATTTTAGCGATATCTTTAATGTGCAGTATTTGGATTTCAAAAGAATTAAAGTGCAATTTACCTTCTTGTGCACACAAGGAGCATGAGAGTACTGTATTCATATTATTTGTTTATTTTTCTTTCAAGACTTTTGATTTTCTCCACTATAATTCCATTATGATCTCGTTTGATTTAGATCAGTTTTTCTATGTTGCATTTCAAAACATTTTACTCCTGACAAAATTTGCCTCTAGTACAATTGTGCTTATAACACCAAGCACCTTGTATCATTTTTTATTTATTTATTTGTACATTGTAATTCTGGTTTCAACTAATGTCAAGTGGATTTTATATTTTCCAAATATGTAAAAACTGATTTAATTTCAAACATGTGGTATAAACCATATTCCTTTATCAACTTGAGTCCGGTTAATTTTGTGACAATTCTTTATAACAAGAGGATTTTAAAGAAATATTAAAATTGTGCATGGCAAATATTTTGTCCAGGAAAATAAATAGCTGATTGCATATCTCTTAGTTATATTGCTATCGCATTATCACGTTTTTCAGTTAAACTTATTTACCAGATATGTTTTGGATGCATTTTTACCCCTTTGTTTCTTTTACCAAAAACAAATTCGCGTGACGTGGATATTTTAGCTCATTCATGTTCTCTTGTTTTGTTTCTTTCCACATCTGTCACACTCCAGCAACTTGTTATTTCTCAAAAACTGCAAAATTTGATAGTTTCTTTTTCTGTTATTTAAACACTCTTTTCCAGTCTTCTACGGAAGAGTAGTTCGTCTTTGATACATCAACGTTGATAAATATGATATTTATTTATTGCTATAATCGTTTTATTTGTTCATATCTATTCCATTTCGCTAGTACATTTATTTTACTATTCATCGGGGGTTTTTTTTAAACGTGTCAACCTTGCACAAATCATAATTTTTATCAATTAGTTATAACCCTTGCTGGTACAGGCGCCTTCAATATAAACTGTCTTCAGGTAATCCAGTTTGTATACGACTGAAACACCTGTATCTACTCATTCAAATTTGCATATTTCCTCATAAAAACAATTTTCTTGCATTTTGAACTGCTATTTCATCGGTTTTATATCTAATAGTTCCGAGTGTATATATTGATAGGTTAAAAATATATTGTTCCTTACCCTTGATCAGATTTCTTTCTTGCTTGTTAAAATTGTAGGTATGTCGTTTTACCTGGCATGAGTGTTCTCAGCTAATTTTGTCAAAATGTCAGACAATTTTCTAAATTTATCCTGAGTGATATACCCCACATTTGCCGTGTGTTGGGTCATGTTAGACGTATCCACTACAGTTGATTTTCTGCCTGAATAAATTAATACGTATTCATTGTTTTACATAGCTGTTCTTCTGTAAAGCTCATTTGCATCACCAAATTTCATATTTTTAGTTTTTCTTTCTTAACAATTTTTTTCTTTCTTCCTTCTTTTATAAATGCTTACGTGTAAATACTGTCTGCCTACTACTGCCAACCACGTGATTAATTCTTTTGTAAGATGTATATTTGTCACGTGCTGATATAATATACATGAAGACTGCTCACTTAATCATTTTAAAATGAAACCCTTTTCAAAGATGTGTTGACGAGACACTCTTGCTTTAAACTCACATATGACGATGCTAAGGGTGTAGAACATAGTGTAACACCTGTAATAACCAATGAAAATTTTGTTAAAATATTTGATTACAATAATTAAATGTATTAACATTGAAATATTTATCTGTTTAGTTCCTTGGGGTAATGTTTCTCATATCTTTTTACAATAAATGTCTTTGTTAACAGACCCATCCATGCCAAGGATGTCAGTTATTTATCAGATTAGTTATTTTATTTTATATTATATTTTTAATTACTTTGTGTCACAGTCAATAAAAGTGGAGAGTGGCTGGAGGCTTTCGATCCGCATAAAATATTTAAAGTCAGACCCAAGACTACGATTGTCCTCTATTTCGTAACTGGTCTCAATGGAAAGTTAGGCTATGAGAGACCCCTATGTGTATGGTCTACTGACTTCAGTCATACCCCCAAAATTCTCGCTTTGGATTAAAGATAATGCGAAAACCAACATTACCTCTATTAATCGGCAATAATAAAACGTATCCATTTTATTTTCTTATGTTCCGTTTAATTGTTTCTAATAATGGATGTCTTACATCCTGTTCTTGCTTTCAGTCATTTAAAATTGTATCAAAACATATAGAAAATAACGCACTCCTGAAAAATGTAATTAGATATTCAAAACAAAAAAATCGAATTTGCTTCTTCACAAATTTGTAATGTTTGACCTCAATCCATTCAAACGGATGAGTGGTTTTAGATTTATATTAAATTTTGTATTACTCTGGCTTACTCAGCAAAAACTACTTCACATACTGAACTACGACGTTTTATTTTAAATCTAACCTTGCTCTCTACGAATTATATTTTTATTGGTGTTCGATCGTTGTAAACTGATAATTTTTTTCGGTTTCATCCACTGTTTTCACAATTTCGCTACGCATGCCTATTAGTTTAAGTTTGAGCAGCCGCGCTAACGAATATCGATTTTATCTTGGTCTAACTTTATATTAGTTAGTAGGCGTGTAGTGCTAATGAATATTGGACTTTATTTTAGTTATTAGTCAACGATTATATTATGCTAGAACTATCAGATATTATCAGATCTATATCACTTATTAGATCTATAATCCCAATGTTGCATGAAACGGTCAATTCTGAAAACCAAACTTAGTAATTATCAATGGGTCTCAGTCGAATCGTATGGATTAGGTTTTGTATCTTATGACTTTCTGATCTGAAAACAACTAAATCAGTATCTGCTGCTCCATGTATCTTACTTGTAAATATTAGCTATTTAAAAAAACTAGTTCAATTAATTGTATTAGCATCATTCCCCCTAATATTATATATTTTCCATCGAATAGTCTTTCCACCAATTGTATCGGGACAATTCTTTCTGAAGTTTTGAGACCATTGTCAGTGTTGATCACTGTCTACACTACTGGTTCCCAAAGTGGGCGGTACAGCCAGCTAGGGGTGAGGGAGGTGGATTACCGACGGGGGCACTAAAGCTGAATAATGCTCTTTACTGGTAAGGTAGGTGTCCCGAAAAGTTTAGGATCCACAGATCTACACTGAAGATGTATTCGAATAACAGTTTGACGTATTATCTGCTTGTAAGTTTTATTCCGCTAAGCCGATAAGCATGATCGGGTGAGTTTCATTTTTTTTTCAACCCAGATTTGTGTATTGGCAGGAAAGATTCTAATGTGGATTGAAATTACACCCTGTAGACTGTTTAAAGCGTTGGTTTCTTTGATTCACCTTTTAATAATAATGTTTTCTATCAGGTATTCAGTCTGATTTTGTGGTTCAAACTATTAAACTCTACCGATAATCATTTTATATCAATGGAGTTGTGATCATTTTCAAACATTATAGTCAATGCGCAGGAAGATATCTAACGACTCCAATGAAATGCTGCACCTGGGGATTTCTACTTATAACTTATTCATTAAACAACGAGGTTATGAATCTCAGGTGGAAGATTTGTAATTATACAGAGCGCTTGTCTGATGCAGGTATAAGTGTACCCTTGATAATTATCGAAGATCTCTTGCTTTCTACAGGGTTTTAGCACAGGGCCTTGTTTACTGATTATTTTTAGTGATGAATATTTATTGTCAAAGGATACTGATTGGACTGGGTTTTAGAGACCCAAGGAAACGTTATTGCAATAAGCACAAGACAAATATAATAATGTGAACTGACACAAACTGGAGACAGTTAATATCTCATTCTGCGGGTGTTAATGCAAATGGGATAATGGTGCGTTTTTAGCTGGCAATTAAATATAATCCAAATGATTGTTCTCACTGACTGTGTGATTTGTAAGTATTTATAAATAATTTTACTCGAGTCTTTTTCAAGTTAGCAGAATGATAAAACTGAAATCTCTATATCATTACAACAGTAAAACAATTAAAACAATACTTTCATATAGCTTCTTTTCATGCTTTGACATTAGAATACATCTAGGAAATACATTTCAATAAACACATACTTGTTCATATTAGTTTGATATAGCAGGCATGACTTGGACGACCATGTAGTTAGGGTTTTTTGCAATAGAATTTCCATATTCGCCAAATGAATCAAAGAAAAAAATCCTTGAGAACGTCTGGAAATTCTCAAATATTTATTTCCAAAATAACTAAAGAGGTCTTAATGTAATTGAGCTATAAGAACTAGCAACAATTTCAATAAACATCTACAATTGTTTCCTATGCGGTAGATCGCAGGTTCGAAACCCGGCCGAGTCACATATAAAAATGGTACTAACAGTTTCTTCACTAGGCGCACAGCATAAAGAGGTCAGTGTTACGACTGGTCGGCCTGGTGTCAGGATAATGTGACTGGGAGGGACATCATGCTATATATCTAGACATCACTGTAAACTGCCACACTGCAGATATCGTAGCGATATGACTGACAAATCGGTTAAAGCTACGTAAAAAATCCAAATCTCACACAAACACACACACAGACACACACACTTAGTTTCCTCTAAGTGAGACTATTTTTCAGTATTTGTCTTATTGATTGGTTTTCAACCGTGAATCTGTGCTGAGCATTTTGCTGGTATCAATACATAATATATATTTGGCAAGTTTTAATTCTTTACAAACGAGTCTATTTTAATGTCTTAGAAAAAATGTAAGGCTTTCCTTGTATTTGAGGATTCTCAAAAATATTTAAAAGAATAAAAACAAAATCGCAGGTGTGCAATTTTGAAATTATTGATTTTGTTCATCAATTTTACGACCTCTACATTTCACAATATTACCAGCATCATAAGTACCATGCGCTAGATAATTGGAAATCTTGATTCGAGGAATCTTTGGGGGAAAATTAGTGAAAACGAGGCCGTTACCGATTGTGTGTGGTCCTGGAATTCTATATCAGTGAAATTACAAATAGGTTTGAATGACAGTACATTTACTTTTTGTAGTAGCAGTAGTAGTCTGTTCGTTTGATTGTTTTCGTAGGTATTGCTAAATACAAGAATTTGCGTCAAACACTATATCAAAATTCTAATGCTCTTACAATTGAAAATATTAAAAATGCATTCCAACTGATGACTATCGTATTATTATTATTAGTAGTAGTAGTAGTAGTAATAGTAGTAGTAGTAGCAGCAGCAGCAGCAACAGTAGTAATCTTGCATTATGAATAGTATGATTCTTATTATTATTTGTACTTGTTGTATGGTGGGTTTTGTTGCTCTTGTTGCTATTGTTGTTGTTGCCGTTAAAACTGTCAAGATTTTTTATATATAAGGTGAGGGCGTCTTTGCTATAAAAGTATTATTGTAAAAAGACGGAGAGAACCCATAAATGTACAAAGGTGGCAATTTTTTGAGGGAAATTTTATATGAATCAAGGAAAAGCATTTATCTCCCTTCTGTACAATATAGCTTTACAACATCCAATATAAATTTTTCATATCCAATAGTGCATATGCGCATGAGTCAGACTGAGAAACTAGAAAATTACGAGGCCATTTTGCAGTGATATATTATGGATTTTTGTTGTTCAAGTTTATGTTGCGTTGAAAACTGCATTGGACGAGACACAGAAGTTGTCGAGTGTAAAACAGGCTTTTCAACATAGCATGGAGAAGTACAATAAAAATCCATAACGTACAGATGACTGTTAAAACGTTTTTTATATGCCTAACCTGGATTTTAATAGTGTATTCTTTATGTTTCCAAATATTCATTTGTTATAAATATGTCAAAGTAAATGTGTATGTATCTTTTCACTGCTGTGTATGGTCTGGGAAATACGCAAGTCACTATTTTTGGAATAATGAAGTATGTCAAAAGGCATACGACAATTAGATGGAAGCAGATTTTAAATACTACATACCATTGACAATGAAATATTATTCTACCATGATCTTGATCAGGCGAATCATGAGGATTGCTTTATATTTGTCTTCACATTATTATTATTATTATTATTATTATTATTATTATTATTATTATTATTATTATTATTATTATTATTATTATTATTATTATTATTATTATTATTATTATTGCTGCCATTTGTTCTCGTTATAGTTTTCAAGCTCTTGTTTAATTTATCATCTCCCCGGAATTAATACCCTGTACTGTACGTCTGTGTACCACGAACATTATTTAAATATGTACCACGGTATACAACAATTATATTAAGGCCCAAAAACTCAATTTTTTCGAGCCCTGAGCTGGGGTTTTATTGAATTTTCCTTTCCAGCTCTCACATAGCTGAAAAAAAATATGCTCCGGTTTATAGCAAAATAAAATTATGTTATATCCATCACAGTCTCTGGAACGAAAAGAATTATCTTGAAAGAAGAGAAAACATAATTTATCAACCGGAGAAAACCGCAAAAAAAAACCGCCTTGAAAATGGAATGGTAGTAACTTATAGGGGATAAATTTGACATGTGTGACTTCATTGCAAAAAAATATTTCTTGAAAATCTGTAACTAAAATGTGATACTTAAGAGAACTTGTTAATAAAAAATATTGACACTAGAGTCTATAATTACCTTGCTACGCTTTTAATGTAATAAAAGAAAAGACTTTAAGTGGGATGTTAACACCCGATTAAAATATTGATCAGATAGATCGGTCACTTACTGACTCAACATGCGAGAAAATATTTAGTGGAGAGATGAAATTACATACATGTACTGAATACATTTTATACATTAACAAATAACTTTAAATGGCATTTATCATCCTTTTGAATAAGAAAGTATTCCAAAAGTTGGATTTGGCTTGAATATATGTCATACCATTGTTTTCGGAGGCCATAGATGGCATACGTGATGCCGTACATGCGATTTAAGGTTCATAAATATAATTGTATTTGCATTAGTATAAATTGATTTGTGACAAATGCAACGTATTCATAAAACTTAAATAATTTTTGGATTTTTGTTTTCGTGTAAATTGAAGAGATACTTAAAATATCATTAAGTTCTTGACAAGATTACTTGGGAATTTCCGTATCTTACGAAAGATGTCGAAATACCGGTACAGTTTAAAAGTATTATTGTAATACCTCCACAAAAAATACAGCGGTAAACCGGTCTACATGTAATACTGTACACCTCTAGTGTAATGATATTTTAATATACAAACACGCCTAATCTTCAAATAAATAAAAAAATCAATTTGAGAGAATAGTTGACACTGTTTAAACCGAGCACAATTTGTTTATGGAAATTAGTTACTATTCTAGGCATTCCGTGTTATTTTATTTTTTTCACTTATACGATAGTACCATTACAGACATAATAATATTGAATTGTCTTCTTTGCCAACTAAAACAAAAGTATCCACATACTAAATTCATTTGTCTTTAATGCCAAATTTAAAATTTGTTTCAACAAGATTTTTGTCATGATTATTTATTTAGGGACGAAGGTAATTTTAATAAAAAGATGGAAGTATAATTATTAATTAATTAAAGTTGACTGGAAACTAGCCTTGCGTGTAGAAATAGCATTTTCTTTTACGATAGAAATAACTATAGGAATCAGCCGACAACATTTGCATGCCTTCTATACAATTTAGCTCTTTAACCTACCTTAACAAGTTCGGTGCTTTTTAAAACCGTTCACTTTCATTTAGGCATGAGAATGAATGATCCGATGAGCCTGATCAAATGTACGTTTCACACAAAAGCAAATAAACACATTTTTACGCACTGTTATTAAATTGACTAGAGAAAATCAACACAACAAACAAAACAAAGAGGTTCAGTATGTGAAACTATCTTTTGGGCTCTTGACATAGGTATGTGTCCGCCAATGTGGTTTACATTGAAATAATATACAATATTGCATTATGGCGAATTGCTATACAGCCGAGGCACTTGGCGACAATATCATAGAGTGGGTTTTTACAGTATAGTATGGTGATTGGCATACAGTATGAATTGGATATGCTCAATATACAATTATAACTGTGGTCGGTTACTCTGTGGTTATTGTATGACAACGTATTGTATTGCATTGTATGACAACGTATTGTATTGCATTGGGGGACATAAGGAAATTAATATAACGCCGTAGGTTACCATGCAGGAGCTTATATGTGGAAAAGGGAAATTCCCATGTTAAACAGGGACAAGGGAAAATGTAATGGCAATGACGAAGCAAAGGGTCGACAATTTATTGGGACAATGGAAACTGTAATATTAAAATGATGATGGAGAAATGGTTCCACAATTTGCAGGGATAATGGAAAATGTAATGCTGATATTGACTTTTTTTTATTAGTATCCAAACACACAATCAACAGTCCAACAAGCCATTTTTATATTAACATGTAAACACACAATTTACAATCCAGCACCCACTTTTTCATTAATATCCAAACACAAAATTTGCAGCCACTTTTATTTATTAACATCCAAACACACAATTTACAATCCTGCACCCACATTTTATTAATATCCAAATACATAGCGCTGACATCCAACTAAACGGGTAGGAAGTGCTAATATATACACTTTAACGTAGACGCAAAAATACACTATCAGGCAAGACGGGGTACAATAAAAAAAAAGAAGGGTGATGAAAAAGAAACAAAACATACACACATACTATAATGTGCATGAAATGGAAGGAACTGTCTATAGATACTCTACTATAACCTTACCTATTGATATTTATATTTAATTTGCATTGTTCGCTTGATATTTGTCTGTGATTAAGGATGTAGTTTTTGTGTACCTAACTTTTGTCATGGGTATGGATTGTATATACCTGATTTTGTCATATTGTTGAGTTGAATTTAAGTTCAAGGCCTCACACTGTTTACGAATTTGATGCATTTTTCCCTTTAAAATGAGAAAAATGTGTTGATTAGCTTCAGTATTGAAAAAGTGTCAAACTTACCTTTGGACATTTTTTCATTCATTCCATATATATTAGACACTTTTCAAAAACGTTGTCCACCGTTTCCCGGGAGATTGTGATTCATGACCGTAGCACATTGATGACAGTCCCGTAACGTTAAATGTCTTCTTCGATTCAGGTGTCGTCGAGAGAATCTAAAATCCGTTGGACAAAGTCATAAAGAGTATGAGAGCCCTGAAAAATATTTTCACGTCCCCCAGAAATATTTCAATTGGGACAGTGACAAATATAACTTCATGTGTGCATTCTTCGCAAAATTCTGATGAACTACGCAGAAATTTAGGATGCGAATGTTTGTCTCTTCATAAATTCAGTCTAAAACAATAAAATTAGCTTGTTTGACTTTCTCTTCTTGTTTTGGACTTCCTTAGAATCTTCCTCCAGTTCATTCTCGTATTTTCGGATGAAGTATTAATGTTCTTGTCTACTTTTTCCATCTTACAAAGGTCTCTCTCAAAGTCAAGAAATGTTTTTTAAGAAATTTGAAGTAAGTATATTTGAGGATGTCCACGATGTGGTCACAAAAAAACTTCATCTTTTCTTTGCAGGTTAAACGTGTGCCTTTAAAATTATTGATCTGAGCAAGATGTCCACAAGTGGAGCACAATCTCAATAACTTGCAAGCACTTTCCTGTTGTTCTGTTCATTCCTTCAGGATTGTTTTGATGCTAAACAGTCCTGACATGTCTCTGCATTAATATGCTGCTCCGACTGGTAAAGATTTGTCACATTTTTCGCAATAGCAATGGTATCTGAGAAAGTTTTGTGATACAGACAATATCAAAGAGATAACTCTTGATGATGATATATATGAATGTATTTTCTATATGGAAAATCGGGTCTCGAAACACTATTCAAAACCCACTTGAGGATACACTTTCAACGTGCAGCGTGCAGGCAGTACGTCGTGAAGTTTCTTCATTTTTGGAAAGTCGCATATGGTCTTTTTAGGAAAATTAAAACTTTCTTCAAAAGAACTTGTGTTTCTTTTTCTGTTTGGCTCAGTCCGATTTAATAGTGATCTACATGCACTTTCCATACTTCAGTCTCATTAATCGCAGCATATGTTTGTCCCACGACGATGGCATGGACTAAGCATATCTAGTCCTGTGGGTTATTAATTTGGACGATAACGTGTTTGGAATTGCGATTTCATCCACCAATAACACTTAGCATGTTCCGCTACCTCTAAGAGGTAAAACATGCGTCACGTGAAGAGCGGTATTTCTATCTGCCATGATAAATTCGCCAATAGATTGTTGAAGTGTTGAATTTATTCGATTACTTTGGAAGATGTTAATTCTGTCGGTGTAGTAACTTCGATCCAATCAGGAGACTTCGAGCTGTCTTTGTGGATGGAGAGTCTCAAACTATCGTCCTCTTTAGCTTGGCATTATCGTTTAAATATCACGAACAATAAATAACAAATTTGAATGAAACCTGCTGCGTTCACTGATGATTCTTCAGGCGTGAACTCTTTAACTTTCACCAAACAAGTGTATTAAGCAAGCCGTGGTTCTGAATTTTCTGGATGTCACCTTTGGATCTCTTGAATATGAAATAAACTTCAGGAACTAATGAACGACTTTCGTTCTTTGTTTTTGTGACAGACGTAGACGGTCTTGGTTCATGCTCACTAATGTCATCCTCGAAATTATTTGTGCTACTTGCGCTACCATTTCTATCGAATGAGGCGACATTTAATGTTTATCGCTGGAATTGTTGTGATCGTTTCCCTGATTCCTTAAATTTTATTTCATCAAGTTTTAAACACTCAGTCGCGATATATATATATATATATATATATATATATATATATATATATATATATATATATATATATATATATATATATATATATATATATATATATATGCTCACCCTAAGAGTGATTCATTCGGCTTTCAGACTGTGAAGAAAAAGATGGAAGAGTAAAAACTTTTGGAGGCCACCATACTCGGTGGAGGAAGAACCTGGGGAAGAACCACCAACCCATGGAAAGTTACTGGCAAGCTTTCTCTCTTACTCATATTGGATGAACTAAGACTTAAACCGACGTAGAAAAAGGTCAAATGTGCGTGATCTGCGAAGGAGACAGCCTTTGACCACTCAGCCACAAAGCTTGTATTAAATATGAACCTTGTATATTAGTTATACTTGCTTCGTAACGACGCTACGTGGATGAAATCACCACCACTCCCAAATCCATTGTTCTGGAAGTCCAAACTTCAACTTTTTTTTCTATGAGCAATTTATGGGTGTACATAATTTTAGTAGTTATCTACTTCAAGACGACAATTAAGGAATTTTATACATCAAATTTATATTCTGGTTTGTTATGCCATTTCAAATGAAATGGTGATAAATGACTGTCCTTCTTTGGAGCAGTGGAACCTTATCTTGAAAATGTTCATTACTTAGTTCCAGACAGGTTTTCCCTAATAAGTTTACATATATCCAGAAAACGAATTATATAATATAGGGAAAAAAATCAAGTCAGCACTTTGCGTTTAGATCTTTGCTTCCTTAACTAAAACATCAGTAGAAAGCTTAAATCTCAATAGATTTATACCTATTGGCGGTTACAATTTTCAGATTTCAATCGAAAGACAAACAGCAAACAGAATTAAACAAAAAAGAGACGTATTTAGCAAATACAATTTTCCTAGTTTACAAATTACAAAATGAAACTGTTTTTAGTTTGACTTAAAGATGCTTTATAGAGCTATTATAGTGCAATAAAATGGCGCGAAGCAAGATGAAGTCTAGTCTCACAAACGCTGCAATTAACAGATAGATGAAATAATGATTGAGTTTTTAAAAAGGACAATTTTCCTTCTTTTAATGCTTTATTGCTCAAAATGTGACGGGCGTCTGGCAAGAATAGAATATTAAAGTACCCGTTCAATCATTTAAGCGGCAATAAAAATATCAAAAACGGCGACGGTAATCGCGTGCGGAGCGTACCTTGTGTTTACATTTCTTAATGAGAAATATGTCTGCAGGCCATATTCGACTAGGAAACAATGGCTTCGGATTTCTTAATAGCTTCTGCTTAAATATTGACGATTAATGCATCATGCGTAGAAGTCATTATACAGGCAACAGGCGTTGAATAGGAAATATGTGGTTACGGTTAGACCGGGCTTTCATGAACTAATTAATACAGTCAATGACACTTTCAAAGCCTGTTGTCTTCACTTCATAGAAAGTGACGAGGCCCATCAACCTTTATTCAGCCCCTTACTCCTTGATCTCACGATAAACAATTTTCTATAATTTCTGCGGTAGGAGGAAAACATCTTTTGAAACAAAACAAAAAATGTCATTTCCTTGTCAAGGATAATTGAAGACGATGACTGTGGGAAGTAGTCGATCGATTGAGGCCGAGTCGAGTTAGTGCCACAATGGACATTTATATATTAGATTTGTCGATATGCCACTGTGTGATGCTTCACCATATAGATACATCTGATTAGGCAGAAATTATCCACCGATATCTCCCTGGAAAATGCATAATAAGTTACGCGATAACCTTCAGACCTGAGAGAGTAGCTAATCAATTAAAAAGCTTTTTTATCCTTTTAGATTTTGTTCCAGACTAATAGTTAGATGATAGAAAATGTAACATAATCTTTTAACAACGAGCTATCCAAAGCACAAATAATGCACCCATGGCTTATTCAAGTCGGGAAAGCACTTATACTAATCCGTCAATATTTAGGGACCGTCTATCTCTTCTTCATTATCTCCTTTTCTGTCTTTAACTTCATAAATATTATCGTCGTTGTCGCCGTCATCATCGTCACCATCATCATCCCGCTCCTTTACATCTCACCTCTGTCCGTGCGAGTTCGATTCTTGGCTCTGTCAATATGGGCATGTGAGAAATCTGACCAGCTACTTCCCATGAGTGAATGATTCTTCTCAGCGCTTTTCCTCCACCAAATATACTGGTCGCCATGGATGGTCTATCTGGTGCTAAAGTGACTATAAACTCGCAAAAAAAACAAAATCTTCTTTTTTCTTATTCATCTAACCTTATTATCTTCTTTTTCCTCCTATCCAGCACTCCTACTCTTTATCCTCTTTCCCTGCTCCTTGTTCTTCTTCACCATTTATATATATATATAAATATAAATATATATATATATATATATATATATATATATATATATATATATATATATATATATAACACATTCTGTTCATTATCATCTTCAAGCATCAATTTAATGCTTCATTTGTACATATTTAAAACTTTACCTTTACTTAGCACCAATCAACCACTATTGTGCTTATGTGCAGTTGAACGTTACTATATACATACTTTTTAAATATTTTTATCTTTTTCTTCGCCTTCAATATTTTCTTTTTCGTCGTCTTTAGGATCATTCTTCTTCTTCTTATGTAATTTCACGTAGATAATAAAGTTTTTTTCACATTATCCAACATATTAAAGTTGGATTTTGTAATTCATGAACACTGCAAAGTCCCTCATCAACATTGCAAAGTTCCTAATGAAAACTGCAAAGTCCCTCATGAACATTGCAAAGTTCATCCTGAACACTGCAAAGTCCCTAATGAACAAAGCAAAGTTCATCCTGAACACTGGAAACACCCTCCTGAACACTGCAAAGTCCCTCATGAACAAAGCAAAGTTCATCCTGAACACTGCAAACACCCTCCTGAACACTGCAAAGTCCCTCATGAACACTGCAAACACCCTCATGAACACAGGCAAATTTTTTTCGATAATCTGACTCTGTATTTGCATTTCTATACAGCCTAAATATATCAGTATTATTACACATTATTCGTATATCTGGCCGTGATATTATTCATTGTGCATATCTTTGCAGTGGAAGATTTGTACACTAATAAACGTCATTATACACCTTGTATAGCTCTGACTATCGGAGATTTGTACAAATATCTGCGGTATTATACATCCTGCACATCTCTAATTGGAATTTTGCACGTACATCCGTGTTAATATAATTACAACATCTCTCTCTCTCTCTCTCTCTCTCTCTCTCTCTCTCTCTCTCTCTCTCTCTCTCTCTCTCTCTCTCTCTCTCTCTCTCTCTCTCTCTCTCTCTCTCTCTCTCTCTCTCTCTCTCTCTCTCTCTCTCTCTCTCTCTCTCTCTCTCTCTCTCTCTCTCTCTCTCTCTCTCTGATTGTTGGAATAGTGTACATGAAGTGCATAATAACACTAATTGCATGATATTACCTTCGTTGGTGGCCTGAGGATTAATTCAGTCCAATTAAAAGCAAATTGAAATAGTTCCAAAATTGGTAGACTCAATAGCCTAATTATAGAGGGTGGGAAAGGGAGGGGAAGGTTATAGTATAAGCTACTCAGTAAAAGTACAAAATGGTATATTTATAAAGTTAGTTATGAAAATAATAATATGAGGTTTAGATTTTTAAAGTAAGTCATCTATTTGGACCTCTTATTATTGTTTTCTAGAAAAGAAACTTCTTCCTATGTTTAGAATATTTTGAAGACATAAGGAACAAACATATCTTATTGAAGAGCGTTTCAAAATATATTAACGCCTTTCTTTCACATTGTAAAATTTCTTCTCGAAGCAATTCATGACTCCTTATTACCAAAATGGCATTTAATCTTAGCTACATAGAAATTCATGTATGTTAAATATTAAATTTTATTGTCTACTGCGTGGGAGACCTCTTGGGGTCAACCGTGCAGTAAAGAATCTTGAAATGTGAGAAAAAAAAAGAGATAAAAGATAAATATTTAAGTAACAAAACTGTACTACGTATATATTTTACAACATTCCAAATTTGATATGATTAATTAACTCAAATATGATAGCACTGATTTGAGATTAAGACATTTGTACAACATGTGCAAGACCCATTCTAGAGCACACATTGTGTCGTTGAACGGATTAAATACATTGCTTGGAATGAAATAAAGAAAGAAAAAAGAAAAAGTATATATCAGTATTAAGAGCTACAACATTGCTATTAGCTGTACTTATATTGTCAGATTTATATGTTATTATCTATTCGTTATTTAATGCAAATATAGCTTTGCAGATGAAAGAATTTCGTTTGGTTCTTAATATGGTGAGATTTCGCTAGTCAGTGAAAATATCTGACCAACCTTCCTCTTTCTAATTCACATTTAAACCGGTTGGTATATCTTCACTTTACACAGAAGTCGTCATTCAACACTGTGGCCAAACCAAAGAAAATCATTGGCATAGTGATAAAATATAATATTAATCCATTGGTTTCATTGGAGTTTTATTATAGTGATAAAGTAAACAATATTAATCCATTGGTTTCATTTGATCCCATCATACTGGTAAAGTACATAATATCAACCCATTTTTTATTTGATCATTAGCATACTGACAATGTATATAATATTAATGATTTTATATCATTAGCATACTGACAATGTATATAATATTAATGATTTTTTTATTTGATCGTTAGCATACTGACAATGTATATAATATTAATGATTTTTTTTATTTGATCGTTAGCATACTGACATGGTATATAATATTAATGATTTTTTTATTTGATCATTAGTATACTGACAACGTATATAATATTAATGACTTTTTATCATTAGCATACTGACAATGTATATAATATTAATATTTTTATTTGATCGTTAGCATACTGACAATGTATATAATATTAATGATTTTTTATTTGATCATTAGTATACTGACAACGTATCTAATAATAGTGATTTTTTATCATTAGCATACTGACAATGTATATAATATTAATAATATTTTTATTTGATCATTAGCATACTGACAATGTATATAATATTAATAATATTTTTATTTGATCATTAGCATACTGACAATGTATATAATATTAATGATTTTTTATTTGATCATTAGCATACTGACAATGTATATAATATTAATGATTTTTTTATTTGATCATTAGTATACTGACAACGTATATAATAATAGTGATTTTTTATCATTAGCATACTGACAATGTATATAATATTAATAATATTTTTATTTGATCATTAGCATACTGACAATGTATATAATATTAATAATATTTTTATTTGATCATTAGCATACTGACAATGTATATAATATTAATGATTTTTTATTTGATCATTAGCATACTGACAATGTATATAATATTAATGATTTTTTTATTTGATCATTAGCATACTGACAATGTATATAATATTAATGATTTTTTTATTTGATCATTAGCATACTGACAATGTATATAATATTAATGATTTTTTTGTTTGATCATTAGCATACTGACAATGTATATAATATTAATGATTTTTTTATTGGATCATTAGCATACTGACAATGTATATAATATTATTGATTTTTTTATTTGATCATTAGCATACTGACAATGTATATAATATTAATGATTTTTTTATTTGATCATTAGCATACTGACAATATATATAATATTAATGATTTTTTATTTGATCATTAGCATACTGACAATGTATATAATATTAATGATTTTTTTGTTTGATCATTAGCATACTGACAATGTATATAATATTAATGATTTTTTTGTTTGATCATTAGCATACTGACAATGTATATAATATTAATGATTTTTTTATTTGATCATTAGCATACTGACAACGTATATAATATTAACCATTTTGTTTGATTTGATATTTAGCAACACACCAATTCGTGAAAGGTTATATTCTGAAAATGTAACTGAAGTTCCCTGCCCATAGACAACCACAATGACTGATCTGACCTTGTGTGGCCGAGACTCGAACCTACGCCCTTTAGGTCGCGAGTCAGTACGCTAGCAAGTGTTCTTCTCCCTCTATTAGTCCTTATTCTCTTTCAATGAAAACAGAACTGGCATACGTTTTATTAAACATAACTTGCTCTAAATAAAGTTTTAAAAAATACTAAATCAAACTTTTAACAATAAAACGGAGTATTATCAATTTTTATATGCATATAATAATTAAGCTTTTGTTCTTTTGTAACAATTAGATAAAATAACAGAAACTGCGCTGGACACCTGTGTCAATGATGCAATTGCGTGACATGTAATCCCATCTTGAGATCAGTAAAGTGGTACTTTATGATCACAGGCTGCTCCATTGAATCTTTCATTTATGTAAAAGCTCTGGGAAAGGTCTTAATTTTCTTTTTCATATTCCAAATCGCTAAAAAGTGTGAATTATTTCAAACTCACTCAAGCTCGACATTTGTTCCTTGTTCTCTATCTTAATCATTTTTCATTATTAAATCTCAGCAATAATTCGTCGCGTTATTCTTTGGATTGTAAATGAAGATTTCATTTTGAATTGCCTGATTCAGTCGCCGTGTATATTTTACCTGCATCAATTCTCCAGTGGCTATCCCTTTGTGTCATTATCGAACGAAGACTAGAAATTTAAGCTGCACGTGCAAGGCGCAAAGAATTATGGGAATGTGTTTTATACTAGTTTAATTGTCCCGTTTGGTCTGAAAGATACGGAGTCATTCTTCAAATGTCAAAAATCGATACAAATTACCTGAAATTCAAAAGACAGAACGGTAGAAACTGAAGCTATTCCCGGGACTTCAACAGTTCCCTTATTTCTTCAAGCATAATCAAAGTAAACTCACTTGCTTCAATTAGTGGTCACAAAGGATGTTGGTTAGCGAGAATAAATGTTTTATTCAAATAGAATGATTGATTTTATCGTTTATTCACGTATTGTTAGCGCACCTTAAGTGAAGGAAAGGATGTTACTTGGTAGCCGTTAGAGACAGTCTCCAGTCTAGACCAGCATTTCAGATTTTCTAACATTATGTATAGCAGTTGAACCAGTTTACAAATCGTGTATGATTATTAAGTCTATGAACTAGTAACGACAAATAGTTCGTGGCAGGTTATAGATAACAAAATATGATGAGCATACAATTAAAAATACTATAAACACTTTGTTTTAAAGCAGAACTAGATAGTTTAGCTGGTAAAACATTGTAGTTCTACAAGTCAGAAAATGAAGTCAATAGTCCTTGGCCGAATGCTGCAATATACAGTCAACTCTCAATACTCAAAAGATTAACCAATACGACTTGTTTTGTCAAATGACTAAGCCGATACGACTTGTTTTATCGTATAATGAAATCTTGGTTATTTGAAAAACTTAATAAAAATAAATATATTACACACACGCACATACACACACACACACACAAACGGAAAGGAAGAGAAGCTAATTTTACCTTGGGCCACGGGTGGCTAAGTGGAGACAAGTCTCAGGCTAGGCCAGCGTGGGTATGTGAAAAAAAACGTACCAGTAGCTTCCAGGGGTTTGTTGGTTGTTTCAAGTGTTTTCAGACTTCTTCCTTCACCAAATATACTGGCTGCCATGCATTTCCCATCGTGTACTGAAAAATGGCGTAAAGCTCAAAACAACAACAATAACTAATTTTATTTGGCCTTTTATGATATAATGACCCAGTTTTGAAAGACAAACAACATTTCTTAACTGACTGAAACTAAAATCGAAATATAACCAACTGTATATCAGCAAAAATGAACTCAGGAATCAAATTGGAGAAAATGTGTTTTAACTGGAATACCTGAATTTGAATGAAATGAAGGGATTTTGATTTCATTGAGAGTTCACTCTCTTGCGTATATGACAGCTCAGTTAACAACCAAAACAATTTGGCAGAATATCCACCCATTTGAAAGCATGGGCTTATATAAGAAACTTTGTGCCATTATTTTCTGCGATGGTGCCATCTATTCCCAATAAAGATTACAAGGAGTCATTTGTCAGATATTCACCCAGAAAAAAAATAGAATCGGGAAAATATGTTCCAACTAATCTAAGTGTCTAATTTTTAACTGCTTACGTTGCCCGATTTTCTCATCTTTCCTCTTTTAGTTCGATGTTTTCAAAACTTTCTATTCATTACAACCATATTATTTATTATTTATTATTAACATCATATTATCTTCTCTAATTAGTTCGGATTGAGTAATTTATCTTTCCCTAAGGACATACCCAATCAACCAAACTCGAACTCGTCTCTGAGGCAACGAGCCCGGTACCCTTGGTTTACGAGACCGACGCTCTCACAAATGAGTTATATATAATATATATATATATATATATATATATATATATATATATATATATATATATATATATATATATATATATATATATATAATATATATATATATATATATATATATACCGCGGCTCCCAGAGAGAGAGAGAGAGAGAGAGAGAGATTTTGCGCACAAGAAAACATGACACTGCACAACCATATTCATCAAGTATTCCTCGGTATTTTAGATGTGTTCAAACAACAAAGTTCAATGTTAATCTATAATTTAATAATACACATTATGACTCATTAGGAGTCCACAGTGTACTGTGTATTTCATTTACCCCGAGAAAATTAGAATCTTGCGAAAAAGCAAGCAGTCAAGGACGACATATATAAATTGGTTAGTGAATCCAACCGGGCGGTAGATCGCTAGCGTACACGTAGGTTATTGGAATGAAGTTTTAAAGTCAACGTAAATTCATAACACACGTGATTAATTTAGTACAGGGATATTATTACAGTTAATTAAGTCTAAGAATCAAACTTATTAAAAATAGATCTCGTCTATCCCACGTGAAATGCATTTGACGACTTTCATCCACAGTGCTCTTTCTCCTAAGGCAAGGGTGTAAGACTTTATCTAATTTGTTGATAAAATTAGCTGTTATGGTAATATCATAGGTTACCAGATCATGACCCCTCAGCGGTCACTAAAAGATCTTCATGTATAACAGCAGAGATTTGGTTCTAATCATATTGATCTAAAAAAAAATCGTGATAGGTGTTTTTTTCTACATGATAAATGAACTATTGCATTCTGGGAACATCTTTGCATTGAGACAATAAAATCATCCGAAAAATTGTTTGGCTGCTATAGTGGTAAGACTAGGTCATAGAAACCGAAAACCATGGATTGCATATCATAAAAAAGTAGGGAAATCTCGGTGACGTTTAGAAAAACCTTTAAGCGACTTAATAACTGTAGTCTATGCTATTGTTTACAAGCATTAGAGTGACCAGAATGTAGATATTGAATAATTTACATCCCAATAACCACGATCAAAGTGAATTTATAAAGCACGTTTAAGTCAGATTGAACTTCAGAACTGCATAGACCTAGACTTGCTTATGCATCCTGCAATCCAACTATAACACTGCATAGACTCAGATCTGTTTTCGAATCATGCCTCGGTAGATCATGGTCCATACAGTTTTTTTAGTTAATCAAGAAAACAAACAGCATGCAACCTCATATGATGGAGTATAATACGTTGGCAGATAAGTGTATTTGATTAGTTAGATTGTAGATTATTTCTAAATTAAAGGGTGTCGCAAGTACTACAAACAGCATACATTCACATCAAAGACAGTTCAATTTTGAGTGTCCAGCATGAATTCACATCGACTAACGTAAATCTATGACTTTATTCTTTCTTTGAAGTTTTGTTTCCTAAATGCAGCATAGCAGAGATTATATCTTTTAATCGAATTTCGAATTTACAGCAAGTTTGGATGTTCCTTATCAATATAATATTAGAAATACAGCATGAGCTAAACCTTTTAGCAAACATTTAATGAACTCTACAATACTTCTATGCTAATCTAACGCACACTTGCGATAGAGAAATGTGTAATACCCCACTCGTACTTTCCTTAAAATATTGTCTCAACCAGTATCTGTTGTTAGAAACCCCATGGCATGGAAGAAACATTCTTGCAGAACTGTTTGTGATAAGTCGCCCATGTCACCTTCGTCAGGAAATTGAATTCTAAGACGTACTACCGTATATAATCATCTAGTGCTCCGATGCAAATAATTCCGTGGAATATAATGAACTTCTTGCAGACAGGCATCTTAGCTAGCCAAGGTTCCGATATGATAACCCTATCTAACGTTAAAGGACTAATTTAAATAATGTATCCAAACTGTCACCCCATAAAATTGATTTGCCTTGATATAGTAGAGAGCGTAAAAGCAAGGTTTATACTGAATTATTCTGTATACAGTCTAAATGAAGAAAATACAGCGTTCAAAAAATGGTGGTGGATATAGTTAGGGTAATAACTAAACACTGCGTCAACGTCAAAACTGTGCACTGAATATTTATTTTACAATTGTGTACCATTAGTTATCTATTATATATAAAGAATAAACGAAACAGACAAAATTACAGACATATATTCATCGATTCAGCTTTAATCTGGACATGATTTCCTCTCATAAATAAAAGTGAAGATATATTTGAAAGAAAAAAAAACTGAGCATATCCGCATTTATCAAAAGACTAACTTACACGAAATCTGCAAAGGATTAAAAGTGAGAAAATTATGTATACAGTGCACAAATTGAACGTAGTAATTTGATGAATGTTATTTAAAATTAAAATAATACAAGAAACTATTATTATTATTATTATTATTATTATTATTATTATTATTATTATTATTATTATTATTATTATTATTATTATTATTATGTGAGCAGTTGCTTTTTTGCCCGTATTATCTAACTTTCGTAGCTTACTCCATGCAAAACCATTGCATTTCAAGCGTACAATTCTTATAAAACTAGAAAGAAAAGCGTATAATATTTATGCATAGATGTGTTTTTCCTCGTCCCCAAAAGGAGATTTCAAGTAAAAACATTAGCTTGAACAATTATGTCTCGTGCGTTTATCTAATGTTTATACATAGATAGGTAATATTCTACTGTTTGCATCATACGCGCCACTAAATGTATACTTATATGCTTGCTCAATGTAAATTAAGATCCTATCTGACAATACAATATTCTTCTGTCATCTTTTATCATAATTAGTGAATGCACGTACACGTGTTCAACAACAGTACTATATGTATTTTTTTCCATCAGCGGACATGGACTCGGACAGACTGGATACATGAATAACTATCTTCTAAGTCGTAAAGAAAATCACCAGAGCAGAGATGATGTTCCTGCACTATTGCCTATATCACACCGATATAACCAGAGTTAAGTACCTTTTGCAAGGGAAAACCGAGGCAGCCGACACGTGCATGCCGACCTAAGGTCATGAAACCTTTCTAAATGGTAATACAGCCAGAAGGATGAATAAAAGGAAATATGAAAGCAAAGGCACCAATATATCTCATGATGAGAAAAATCTTATTCTTAACTGAAAAGAAAGAAGAATTTTATGTTATAAACCGATAGATCTCAAACCATACAAAGAGTAATCAGCTAACATCTGTAACGACCTTGAACTTAATTAGGATAGATCCAGCGCTTTCTTTCACAATTTCTTTTTAAAAAAAACAAAGATCGTCAAAATTATCTTTTTGATGTATAACAATCTCTAAGATCTAGAAAAGAACCTCACTGTTTCCATTGACTGCGCCTACATATTAATGACCTGCGATTGAACTTACCTCGAATGATTTAGTTGAATCTGGGTTGATGGCTGGATCATAAATTGAACGCATTTAGGGGTTGGAGACTTTACAGAAAGATCCTGTTGGCGTGACCTATAATTTCCTGGTTTGAAACTAGTGCACTGGCCTGAGAGTAAAGTACAGTACGTGTCCTTGAACCTGTATCATCGATGGCATCATATATTTGTCTTAAATAAGGAATTCCCAGCTGTCCGATTGGTCGCCTTCACGTATCACTCACACATCTCAATTCTGCACGAGTGACAATCTAATAATAACGTGGGTATATGAGAAAGCTTGCCTGTAATTTCCCATGGATCGACGGCTCTTCCTTGCGTTTATTTTTCAGACGAGTTTTTCATTTACTCAGTATACTAGCCGCTATGAATCGTGTGCTGAAAAATGAATTTTAACCTCACAAAACCAAACCCTCTCCTAAATCTTTTTGTGACCATTCTTAGAAAAGAAATCCAGTTTCATTACATAATTTCTGTAAAGGTATGTTCTTTTCCAAAAACATTCCTAATAACTAACACTTTTACGTTTAAATCACGTTTTATTAACGCCTCTTTAAACTGTAAATTTTCATGTGCTAAAATGTTTTAGTAACAGACCTGATCTTCTTTTTCATTTAGAATATCCTGGAAATAAACTTTTGACTCTCATCCTGATCCTCTAATTGTGCTTTAGGTTTTTATGTTAAGGTTGTTTAGATTAGAATTGTTCATACCCAGATGTCTACTCACGTTTAAACCTCAGTCAGTTTGCCATTCTACTATGATCATATTTTAGAATGGATTCTTCATAGACTTAATGATGTTATTCTACAGTCTTCATTGGTGTCCCACGAACTTGCATCGGATCAATTCTGCGTCATTTCAAGGTGTTCTTACCTAAAATTTCATCTCTGATTGCTACTAAGAAAGACCTCCGTATGATATATAGAACCCCACTAATGCATGGCATTCTAGCAAACCTAACAACCTCGTTACCTCTAACAGCAGTACAACTTGAAAAGTGCTTGCGTTTAATGCGTGACAAACATGTCCCAGCAACCAAGTGAAGAGTATCATTTTCAAAAGTAGTGTCCATGATATAGTAGTGTTTAGGTAGGAAACTGCTCTGCACTGCTAAAAGAGAACGCCGTTGGATTGGTAGATATGGCTTTCCACGATCCTCACTATTAATAAGCAGATCTACGTAGCTGCTAAGAAGAATGTCGCAAATATAGTTCATGCAGGAAAATAAATCTACTACAGTACTAAGGTCATTGAAAGATTCAGCTGCAGATACCTGTTTGCAAATTTTTCCATGATAAAATTAAATTTATTAGAGGTAAACTTGAAAACACAATTACAACCGACTCATCGTCACCATACAGTTGTGATACAGAATATACACGACAACCGTTAACCGTACTTGAACTTGTCTAAATGGATTTCGAACATACAGTTCTGACAAATAGCACCACCCCAGAGTCTTGTGAATTCGGTCCGATTCTAACATCACTGCTTCTTGATTGCTTGGGATTTCGTATTGCCGTCACTAACCGATGTTATCAATACTTCTCTCATCCAGCGATTTCCAATCATTTTCAAAACTGTCATTGTAAAGCCTCTGTTTAAGCAACCTTCACTTGACCTTAATGAGTTTAAAGAACTATCGCCTTGTTTCTAACCTCTCAGTTATTTCAAAAATCTTTGAAAAAGTTGTATTCCAACTTTTATCTTATGTGAATTCAAAATGTCTTTTTAACAATGTACAGTCTGCATATCGCCTTCGCCTTTATCTAAAACTGCCCTTCTGTGAGTAGTTAACGATCTTGGGATGCTTACAATAACCCTCCTTGATTTGTCTGGAGAAATTGACACTGTAGATCATGATATTTCTTTACCTCTACAGCATGTATTTAATACAGCATTACTTTGGTTCAAGTCCAGCTCAGTCAAAAGGACATAGACTGTGTCCGTAAATGGAATACATTCCAGCCCAGTTACTCAATGTTTTGGATTTCCACAAGGCTTTGTTCTTGGTCCCATTTTTTTAATTCCGTACACTCCGCCTATCTCCAGTTTCATATATCGACATCCGTTGTCTTATAAATTTTATGGTGATCACACTCAAAAATACAAATCTAGCTGCCCGGCTAAAGAAGCGGCTACCATCAAAAGCTTAGATAGGTGTATTTCCGATGTGAAAACATGGATGACATGTTAACAAGCTGCGAGTGAATGATGAAAAGACTGAAGCCATCCTTTTCACCACGTACAGACTTTCTCATTCATGTCCTTTACCTCGAAAAATAAGTATCAGAAACACCAACATTAAATTCACACAGTCAGTACGAAACCGAGATGTCACCCTCAACAATATGCCCACATTACACCAAATGGACTGAATATATGCAAGGAGCTGAGACGCAATGGCTCCATTCGCAGTATTCTTTCTGCTTATGACAGTAAAACACGTGTTTTCCTTCGTACTTTCGATATTGGACAATATTAATACACTTTTATCAGTTAGTCTCAGTATCTGCTATATAAACTTCGAGAAGTCAAAAACACGACAGCTCGGATCATACTCAGATAACGAAAAACTGTGCTCACGTATCCCTGCTCCGTAACCTTCATAGACTACCGGTTTAATCTAGAATCAGACACAAAATCTGTTCACTATTCTAAATTTCATTGACTTGCTTCAGTCCGATATACATATCTGACCTCACCCAAATGTATATCCCATTTAGAAACTTGCGCCAGCTTTTTTTACTCGGTTAAAACGAAGTCATAAGGACAACGTTCTTTTGCGTGCTAGGGCCAAGCTACGTGGAACGAGTTACTCATAGATCTTAAACGCGAGGACACTGATTTTATTCAAGAGTGCTCTTAAAACTCACCTATTTAGACTACAAGAACGGACTTAAAGACCTAATAATGTTTACTTCCTTAATACATTGCCAGCATGTTTTTGTTTTGTAATTTCATGGTCTTTGTTTATATAATCTTGTCGTTATATATGTATTTATGTGTTATCTAATATTGTAAAGTTTCGAGCTTCTAAAAAAGTATGCGCTGTACTAAATCTACAATAATAATAATAATAATAATAATAATAATAATAATAATAATAATAATAATAATAATAATAATAATATTATTATTATTATTATTATTATTATTATTCTTTTTATTATTATTATTATTATTATTATTATTATTATTATTATTATTATTCGAGTAAAATTGACAAAGATCTGTGCGCCCTGTAGTACAACGGTAGTTAATGATATTTCATTTTGTCTACAGATAATTTTAACTGTACCAATCTTTTTATCTACCAGGGCGAAGACAAGCAGTGGCTTAGTGGGTGTTTAGGTCCAGATATATGCGTTTCACTTAGAATTGTCTCTGAAACGAAAAAAGAAGTCATTAACTGCCAGTTAATTAAACCTGTGCATACCCCAGGGGTGTAAAATTTAGGGTAAAAAAGAGTTAGATCGGAACTGGGGGTGGGAGAGCAAATAAAAAATGCGGGGTCAGAACTATACTGAAAAATTTTCATCTGTCCCGTACTTCTTCAGCTTGAAATAGGATATTGCAACTTCACCACATTCTCTCTCTCTCTCTCTCTCTCTCTCTCTCTCTCTCTCTCTCTCTCTCTCTCTCTCTCTCTCTCTCTCTCTCTCTCTCTCTCTTTCTCTCTCTCTCTCTCTCTCTCTCTCTCTCTCTCTCTCTCTCTCTCTCTCTCTCTCTCTCTCTCTCTCTCTCTCTCTCTCTCTCTCTCTCTCTCTCTCTCTCTCTCTCTCTCTCTCTCTCTCTCTCTCAAAATACAAATAAGCCAACATGCACAATTAACAGACAAATGCATTGTCCATTCAAAGAAGAATTTTATTAGGTTATTTATCATTTGGTTTAAAGGTGTTCTGTTAACACTCTCCTTATAATCTTTTTTCAACAATATTATAGACCAACACATTACATATAAGCCAATAAAAAGCAAGATAAATATTTTAACCATATGGCAGTTGATTATTGCCTGTCAAAAAATGTGTGCTATGATCGGTTTCATTGTTCTTCGTCCTAGAACACATTTGTCCAGAAATCAGAGACGAATAATTCATCTTCTTTCTAACAAGTTTCACTTGAACTTTAAAATCTTTCTTTTATTGCAGCATTTAAAAAAGTCCAACAAAATCTGCATGCAATGACCCCCTGACTTTGTAATCCAAATAACGCATTTGACTCAACAGGTTTACTGATTTCTTTGCTGTGAAAGAATGTCTTGGGTGACAATGTGTTCTCCAGATATCATGTGGCGAACGAGGGCAGATGGGTTTAAATTCTTAAACCCTGCCACGAAAGGATTATTCACTTCTGCAATCTTTGCAATCACGCAATCAGAAGTCACACCGGTAATCCTAATTGATGTGCCGTATTCTAGTCAAGGGATATTTTGTCTCCATTTTTCCTTGAAGTTATATTAGTAGTAACTCTTTTGTGTTTTGCCTCTTTCACTTTCTTCGCTGATGATTCTTGGTGCACGCCATTTTAATCTGGAGATCACGTTCTTGCGCAACAAGCATTGAGGTTAAACATCTGGACGACATCTTGCTGAGCTCGATGGAAATCGTATGCGAGCCCGCGAGTTTAGGGGAAACTACACCGTTATAACATTGCCTATGCTAGTCTGGTTCCCTGTTTCGTAAACTCTCTACGTTGCACTCCGCTATACAAATAACAGAGTGTAACGCAGGGAAAATACAAGGCAGGGAACCAGTCTATGCCTATGCTCGAAGTATACACTATGCCTTCCCTCGTCCAAAGCATATTAAATAAATCCTCGTCGAATTATGCGAATCGTTTGCGTCAAAAAACGCATGGCAATAAAACGCGTGCGTCTATTTTCTTCAGCGTGCTTCCCTGACGCACAAAGTGCGTATAGGAAAACACTTAAATTTATGTATCTTGTGGTTAGGGTTTGGCTTGAGTCCCTGTACTTAGTATATACCCGTGTTTCCCAACCTTTCCTTTGGTCGCAACCCACCCTACAAAATATTTTGTCTGAACTTCATGACTCCGTTTGCACTATCTTATAAATTTTGCAACCCTCTGACACTCTCCATAACGTAACTGCAACCATAATTCGGGTAGTTATCTGGGGTTTGGGTACCATTGGCATACACTACATGCTGATGGTAGAAAGAATATTATACAAAATCTCACAAGCACGGTGCTTCAGCTAGGAAGGCTAGCATAAATGCTTTAGAGACTTATGGGTCTTTGTCCCCCCAAAAAACCTATTAGAATTGAAGGTGCTGTTTTATCACGTTCATAGTAGAATAATAAGTATTTAAAGGTTCGGATAACTCATCTTGTGAAGTAATATCTTCTGGGTTGAGTTCCAAGTTCAATCTGCACTCGGCCATGTTTTCATTAGGGAATGGTACAATATATCAAATAACTACAACGAAAGTTTTCAAAAGTTCAACTCGTTAGCCATTTGAAAGCTCGATAAGCTCAGCAGACGAGTACCAAAATTTGTCAGCAGCTCTCTCCACCAAAATCACGCCTTCACCAAGAAGTGAGGTGTTAACAGGAATCTCAGACATCTTTTGCGACACTGTACACTGTACCAGAGGAAACCTGGACTTTCAGCGCTACTGGGCTGGGGTGACACGTGCTATTAAACTTTTTTATTAATAGCGTTTTGTTACGGTAAAATAATTGTGAAAAAATTCCTTTATCAATATTAGGAACAACTAAAATTTAATAAAGTACGAGACCTGAACCTGATTTACATACCGAGAAATAAATATGAGAAAGCATGTCGCTAGGAGCCATCCATTTAGTACGTATGCAAAAATCTGGCAAAGCTTGACCTCTTCCCCCGTACACATGCGTAAATTTTTACATCCTCCACATGCGTACGTACGCTTGACGCCCCCCTCCAATTCTTTAATCCACGAATAAACAATCAAGGATTAATAATATTAACCTGTTTAATACAACAGATACTCCACTGACATTGAATTTCTGGCTGCATAAAAAAAATAAGCTGCGTAACTTTAAAAAGTTTTGCTCATCCACATACCCGTTTCATATGCATATATACATTATCAGTAGACCCTTCCCTATACGCAAGTGTATACATTTGGGTTACCCACCCCCACCCACCCCTCCATGCGTACGTACTAAATGGACGGCCTCCTAAATTTTTCGAACACTTTTTTATTTTTCGTGCAAGCAATATCTATCTTGCAATCTATCAATAAGTTGATCGATTGATTTGTCTCATTATATCTACAGTTTTACCAACCTTAGTCCCGATCTATGCCTCTTGATCAAAATCAAACCATCGAATTATCAATAAATCGATAAACCAATCTATCTATCTATCTATCTATCTATCTATCTATCTATCTATCTATCTATCTATCTATCTATCTATCTATCTATCTATCTATCTATCTATCTATCTATCTATCTATCTATCTATCTATCTAAGACTTATAAAAATGGTACAAGCAGTTACTTCGCTTGGCGTTCAGCATTTAAAGGTTAGTGTTAGGACTTGCCGGTCTAGTGTCAGGATAATGTGACTGGGTGGAACATCATGCTACATGTCTGCAGCATTGTGCCCCAGTGCTAGACATCACCATAGATATCGTAGCGATATGACTAGAAAATTGTTAAAGCTACGTTAAAAATCCAAATATTTCACCTACACACTACTTGCTTCGTGAGGGCCCTTGTTTGTCGAAGTGACTAAAGTGGTCACTTTTACAGATCGCAGACATCTCATCTCTGCGTGAGTTCACAACTCAGGCTCAGAAAAATTGGGTATCGGAGAAAGCTGGCCTGTAGTTTCTCATGGTTGGTGGTTCTTCCTGACATTTTTCTGGATTCGTCCTTTACCAGGTATATTGACCACCATGTATAGCCTAAATTACTAAAACTTGGCTTGTGTCCCAAAACAGCAACAACAAAAACAACAATAACAGCATGCTTAGTAAGAACATGGTTACTCACTCGTTTATGAACTGATCATTTCTAACTTCTTAGAAATATGAAAATACTAAGGTCCTGTGCAAATGATATGATAGGCCAGGGCTGAGCAAATCCCATAGCCCGACGTTCCGGACTAGTCATTTTTGAAGTCGGGCAAGTAAATTTTTCCAAGTCGCTAGTCCGGGAAAAAGTGCTTTTTTAAAAAGTCGGTGTAGTTCTTATTTTCACTATATGTACCCTTATTTGGCCAGTAATGCCCTCCGGGTGTACTGAATACTTGATAATAGCCCCCCTTTGTATACATTTAAATCCTGTTACCATCTTGACTGCATTTTGTGATAACCAGCAAATTAAAAATCTTCAAACTCATGAAAGCCAGTATGATCAATTAGCAGTGTTGTACATGGTTTTGTTGTAATGAGTTTACTCAATCTAGATCAGAACGAACGACTCACTAAGATTTTAATCTATCGAGTCGGCGTCATTAAATGAGTTATAGGTATTTTACCTACATCAGTGTCGGTTTCCTTTATGAACTGACTAAATGACGGTAATGAGTCTTTAATTTATAATTGTTCCACGTGCGATATTGCGTTTGTAGCAAAACAATTACACTATAGTCCTAGTCTGTTAACCCGTTTGTTTGCTCCACCCCACCTCCTCCTACTGATTTCAATAACGGAAACCTTCAAATTGATAAAAAGTGCAAAGAACTTAGTCAAGTAATTCATTGATTTATATTTTCTAACCAGAATGGCCATAACACCATCATCGTCTGCGCGTTTCATGCTTAACGGAAGTTTTCAATATAATTGACGGACATGCTTGAGACCAATTTCCAGTTCCTGGACCAGTCCATTTTCAGCAACGGGGTGTATGCGCGACAAAAGATGTACATACATATGTCGTCTGATTCCGATATTTACATTGTCGAATCAAGCAAAGGAAAAGAATGACCAAAAAAATATTGCCTTTCACGTGGATTTAACAAGCGATTCCATAAACATGTTTATGTGTACAAAGGAATATAATTCCAAACTGAACGTTATGGTAATTTACGGAATTATCCGGCAGTTACCGAATAGGATGACTGGCGTCATTATGTTGTCGGATGAAAATAAACTGCCGTACGGAATATGGCGCCGTGTTAGTATGGAAAGTCGGTTAAGCATGAAAGGTGCAAGAGGATGCTAGTATTAGTGTCATTCTGGTCACATTCAGGTTTGAAATTATAAATCAAGGATTCAATTGACTTAGTTATGTGCACTTTTTATCATATTAAATGTTTTAGTTATTGAAATCGGTAGGGGTTACAAACAAAAGGGGATGTAGCGTCATACTATAATTAATGAGCGGTTTTAGTTCGTATTTAAAAGAGAAAATTGATGTTATGATCACTTTCGAAGTAGTTACCAAGCAAGCTGATAGATACTCTGTGGATAAAATGAGATTGCTAAACTATTTTCGTAAGGAAGGTAACAACAGCGATTTGGAGAACGTAAATTTGTTTGAAAATGTAGGGATAAAACGTAAGATGGATACTGAGTGTGCGGTAGCTATTTCTCCAAAGAGACATAAGCAACAATCAGTGATGGTAAAACATATCAAAATTAACACTACTAAGAGACCGATAAATTTTCAGCCGCATTAGGTTGATTGTTATCCCTGGCTTGATTATATTGACTCGGAAGGAAAGATGTTTTGCAGTTACTACAAACAATACCCAAAACTGGTACAGATAGGAAATTCACTCAGATGAACATTTCTGCAAATGGACCAGAGCCTGAGGACTTTAACCCAGACACAGCTATCAACTGCTGGCTTAGTGCTGGTGTAGGTGGCAGACATATACATGGACATAATTTCTAAATCCATCAGCTAAAACATATATACATGAACCTGAAGAAACCAAATGAATAACAATCAATGTTTTTGAAAAATTAAACTCTTTTAAGAAATAATTGTGTTATATATTATTTCGCTTGTTATTTCTGTGGATTACATACATTTCATCAAATCTCGGCAAGTGATTACCATTTTGGGACCAGTGAAAAGTAATGTGGGACTAGAAAAGAGCAAGGTGGGACTAGTGAAGAGAAAGGTGAAACTAGTGAATTTTCTGAAACCACTTGTCCTGGACTAGTGGTTAAAAAAACTATTTGCTCAGCACTGTAGGCATAACTTTTACTAAAGCTTTCTGGAAGATGAAAATTCATTTCTATACGTTGCACATAACTGATGCAGCTGTCATTTACAGTCGTATTAAAGCGTTCTGGCTAATGAACCTTCTAACCAATGAATGCAGTCTTCGGACTAACGAACCTTTGGAAACTTAAATTCTTCAAAGTAACCGTTCGGACGAACATGTTCAGACAAAAACTCCTTAAGATCAATAAAGTTCGCTCTGATGATCATCTGGATTAATGGATTTGATGAACATTAAGCTGGTACACACAGTTACAGCTTGATGTGAACTGGGAATTAAAATTTGCTGGAAACACCTCCTTTCGGAAGAGAAAGCTCTGAGTTTTCAATACATTTTGAAAATGGTACATAATGCTTGTGCTACAAATTAAATGCGTAAAGCTCAGAATCACTAATTTAAATCCAATAAATGAATCAAGAATTTTCCCTTGTGACCATTCGTAATATTGTTAAATCCAACGAATGAATTACCGTAGACGACCATATAAAATACATCATGAATCATGAAAGAGTTAGAATATAATGAAGTTAAAGTGATGCGGGGAATTATCAATAAATCTAAAGTTTTTCTCCTACCTCAAGTTGACTTTTAGGTTAAGGTTGAAAATCAACATTTCCGCCATCTTTTTCACATGCAAATGATGCAAACAGTACAGCAAATGTATATCTATGCGTAAGGTTTGCATTCTAGGTTACTCTACCGCACATGCCTGGTACACATATGTGGTAACTTAAATCATTTATATTTCAAAAAACGTGATACTCTCTTTGCCATTATGCCATCGTCTTCGACGAACCTAATGGCAACAAAATAAGGACTTGACGTTCTGGACAAATGCTAATTCAACAAGATTACATATATTAGCCAACTTCTCCATCATATTCATAGCTTATTCCACAGACGACTTTCTGACAGCCTCTTTTCCAGTAAACAGGCCCGGTAAAATCTTCATCGCTTTTCGAATCAGCCAACAATAAAACATATCGAATGGCGCAAATTCCGTTTCCCCATCTGAGACTTTGCTGTACACAAACAGCAAATAACTGAGGAGGCTGGATACAGTTTCATAATTGGCCCCTGGCAAATTTCTTAAGGCTATGGTGTGACTTATTCAGCAATTATTAAATATATATTTAACTAATTAAATATATGGATATATTTGTGAGCTAGGTGTTTCGGGCTTGAGTTGTTCTTGAAATTGATGTCAGGCATGTACACCTTCCATAGTTACTCTGCAATATGTTGATAGTGAAATACCAATAGTTGGCTACGAAGAAGAGCTAGCCTCTCGTAACAGTAAACATGTGGGTTTGGGACAAGGAGCATACCTCAAAAACTGCTTGGATGACAACTATTTTCATCAGCCTGTTTAGTACACACTGTTTGGCAGAATTGTAATCTAGGAAAAAGGCTTGTGTTTGCACTGTGAGTACCACATGGTGTCAAAAATGACCTTCGGACATGAAAATTGCAGGTATAAATTTGGGGTTAGGGTGCATAAACTTCTTCTTGTTATGAACTGCTACTGACTTCTCTGGTCAAGTGGATAATATTTTTATGCTTTGTTTTAATATAGGTATCTCAAAATATGGACATTCTTGACCTCACTTGTGTATTTTATTTTTTAATGATCTTTTTTTGTACTAGGTCACTGATTGCGGCATTAAATTTGTACATAAAAACTGGCCCCTGCCCCCTGAACATATCACCCCATTCATTCCCGTTATTTGCATATAATATCCTCAAGAGTGACATCAGCTTTATATCCAAGTCAATTATTTTCAACTCAAGAACCATTCTTAAATTCTCTCTTTCTAGCTCAAATTTGGCGTTCCATTTCTAACCTGAGTTCCTTTTCTCGTAACTCTAAGTCTTTAATTCGTCATATTTTCAATTTGTTTCCTTGAGTGGCGGCATAAGCTCATGGTCAGAATCGTGTTCACATTCCTGAGTCTCAGTGTCCGTATATTATGTCTGATTCAACGTACCGGTAAATGTTTTTCTTTAACTTCGTCCTGATGCGTCGTTTCATCTCTCAACTTCCACGTCATCAGTAGCAGGTATACTGACGTACTCAAGCAATGGACTATATCTTAATTTCTATGTGAACTCGTACACTCGTTACCATGATGCACACTTTGCGCCTGGCAGTAAGAAAGTCTACTTTGTTCGCTGCAGTGCAACCAGTCTTTTGTTTTACCACGAAAACTAATATAATTTAACCCCGATATTTCAGAATTGTCAAAAACAATTCGAATAAATTTAGTCCGCAACTTCGGGATTCTGAACCGTTACCACCACAAATGTTATAGGTTGGTTCTAACAATACACAAACACTAAGTAAGGTTACTACAACTTTATGTAAAACGCAAAACTGAAATCCAAAACCTTTATGGTTGGAGGACTAAGTCCACCTACTAAATTTACTGTTGTTTTATGAAAAGACTAAAAAATTTTGATTAAGTTGACATATTGTATGCAAGAAAATACAACTGGCCAGGCTCAACTAGCCGTGCAAAGATAAACAACAGAAGTGTGTTTGTTCGCGGTATCTGGTATCATATGCACAGGATGGCGAGATTAACGTTCTGGTTCACTATCAGGATAAATTGAGAGAAGTTGATATGCACCGTGAATAAAATTATTTTGGTAGCAATACAGATATTGGTCTACATTGCAAAAAAAGACTATCGACATGTAACTGGGAGAGTAATTTAATCGATCAAAAACATCGGTGTCGGATATGAAATGTTCACCCTCGGCAACAGACGTTTTGCGTTACACACCCTGAGTATCTACACCAAAATTCTGAAACCTAGGGTGGAATTGTTATATGCAACACCGATGCGTTTTGAAGGATTGTTTCTATCATATTCCTAAACGAATAATGAGCGTCACCTGATGCAAAATTAGTTACCCCCATTGATGTTCTAGTCTTAAAAACGCTCAAAACTAGCATACGCATGTAGCAATTTGAAAACATAATCTTTGCCCTTAGCAATACATACAGTAATGTATCATATAATGGGTATCATTTTTGCCTTCAGTAACATATACAGTAATGTATCATACAAAGTGGATCATCTTTGCCTTCAGTAACACATACAGTAATGTATCATAGAATGTGGATCATCTTTGCCTTCAGTAACACATACAGTAATGTATCATAGAATGGGTATCATCTTTGCCTTCAGTAACACATACAGCAATGTATCATACAATCTTGACCATCGTTGTCTTCAGTAATACATGCAGCAATGTATCATACAATGTGTATCATCTTTGCCTTCAGTAACACATAAATTAATGTATCATACAATGTGGATCATCTTTTCCTTCAGTAACACATACAGTAATGTATCATACAATATGGATCATCTTTGCCTTCAATAACACATACAGCTATGTATCATACACTGTGGATCATCTTTGCCTTTAGTAACACATACATTAATGTATCATACAATGTGGATCATCGTTGCCTTCAATAATAAATACAGTAATATAATCTACAAGAATTTATCTTATGACGGAATGTTATATCCTTAATATTACCTGCCAAAAGCACAAATCAATGGTTATAAAAAGAATTATTAAGTGGTATTTCTTCAGTGGTTCTTGAACAGTTTCTATGGACCTCTTTATAACTAAATGGTAAGAATTCACGTTGTAGCATATTCAATGACGTCGAGAACAAATCATCAATTTTCAATATTTTGCACAAATGAATTATTTTAACCTCGTTAGTATGATCAAATTTCATGAAGAAAAAAAAATGATTGCAAAACAATGTGAGTTAAAGACATGAATGAAGTAATTGTTGTTAGTGAGGCTAGAAATAAAATTTATAACAGGCGACCATTTTACCACCAGTGTTACATGCAATAAGAGTACGACTTGTTCGATTTAGTTTAGTACAAACCATACAGTTAAATTGACAATGTTTACCAAGTAAATGGAAGACTTAATAGCAGACGACGAAGTATCAGTCATACTGTGATGTTTTCTCTCTCAATCCTTGATTGATAACAAGTTAATATCAAATTATTCAGTAATCTCTCTTAGTGAAATATTTTCCCTGCCTTCTTCAATTATTCATATATGGTCCTATATCAATTATGCGGTATTAAGTCACATTAGAGCATATTGAAAAGATTGTTTCGGCGATTCAATGATAAATCATCTTTCTGTAGTATCCCTGGAGAAAAAATACAAAGCCGACTTGGAGATTGTGATGACTACGTAATCACTTTAAAATTTTCCATCCTTTCAGAAACATTGCTTTTTGATGAGAGTGGTCTCCCTTGAGACGCCTAATTCGGGACGCTCTGCAGACGAGCAAACTATTACCTTCTGAAAGCAATCGTCAGCTATGTTAAACGCTATCATGTGTATCACTACACAAGACATACAAATAATTAATGCAGTTGGACGAGGTAAACATCCCCAAACTCATTCGCGCCCATTGAAGCTAATCCTTCGGGGCTATCTGCATTTTGTTTCAGAGATGTCCTGTTCGAGGACATACCGTTGGCGTTACGATATTTGATATTTGATATAAAAAATTGAATTCTTGTTTTGCTTTTAGAATCAGATGTACAATTACAGCTCAGTTTTGCAGCTTGTAAACTTTTGGTGTTAATTCACTGGCACACTGCTGTCGTCACCAATATCGACAAGTTTAATAGTAGTTTATGAAAGTTTAAATGAGTGATGATGAACTGGTGATATAATAATATATTCACTCCGCACTATCGCACATAATGATAACGTATGCTTTATTCTAAAGATTTCAGGAACCTAGTGTATGAATAATTAAATTTGTTATTCTGGCAATTAATTAAGCTTCAAGAAACTACATGCTGTGGCTGAAAGTTCAGCGATCACATATATTTAGCTGAATAAAATTATTTTATTTTTTTAAAAATATCATATGGAAGCATAAATATTCAGATATGTTGTCCCGTTTCTACACGAGTTGTATTTAAAGGATATTTGCATTGTGCTGTGCATTAAAAAGAATCGAAAATTATAAGTTTGGTCATGGTTTGGTTTGGTGCTTTAAAGCACAGCAATACAAGATCATTAATTCTTACGAGGCAAATGGAAAAACTGCTTTGACAGAGACACACTACGGTAGCTGACCCAGGCTGGTCTGACGTTACGATTCGAACCCGCAACCTTTTTGTCGTGAGTTCGGCAAGCTGACTACTTAGCCACCGCAAAATGAATAAATATCTGAACCATTACACATACTATGATGACAGATTTAGCAGTTACTGGAATATGCTCAGACCTAAATACATTATTCAAATTATAATTCGCGAAGAGTAGGAGGGAAGGAAGAGTGGGGACGAAATGACATAACTCTTCAAATCCCATCTTATTCACCATTCCTTAAATAATGTTAAATATGCAATATCTATTTTAAAGAGTTACGTACTCAGTTGACAAAGTGATCTCTCTCTCTCTCTCTCTCTCTCTCTCTCTCTCTCTCTCTCTCTCTCTCTCTCTCTCTCTCTCTCTCTCTCTCTCTCTCTCTCTCTCACACACACACACACACACACACACACACACACACACACATAGAAAGGCCTTAAATACATGACTTGCACTGAATCCTAATTTGTTTTTGGATTCTATCTCATAAATAAAAAGTAAACATTGCGAAAAATAATTGAATACATTCTGGTGCAAGCCACCAGGTAAGTAACGTCCTACGCAGCAATTCACTGAGCTTTAAATGTGGCAAGATATTGTCATTGTGCTCCTCGTGCATTAGGACCTCCAGTGCCAATTAAAAGGTCGTTGAAACCACATAACTAATTTTAAAATATGACTAATTGGGTGACTACCGGTAGAATATTGCATAAATTGCTTATTAAAGACATTGATACTGAATTATCGTACTCATTGCATTGGAAACACGAAGACGTGCATATAGCACGTTGCATGAGATGATACCCGATCATGAACTATGCCTATTGAGACCGTAACATTTAACTTGACTCATCCCTATAGACATCTGATTTATCATCTAACGCTAGACACTCTTGACTGTTCAATGCTATACATGACAATAGAAAGAAATCTAACTACATGTATTTTGGAAGTTTATTATTGCAATATCTAGTGTCAAATAAGAGGTCATAACTATATCCGTCAAATGCAATAATAGTGTCCAATAACAGCACATCTCTATTTCCGTCATATGCAATATCTAGTCTCCAATAACAGATCATTATCCAGATACAATAAGGGATTACATTTATTTCTGTCCAATAGACTCTTTTCTGCGAATAAACACAGTGCCACATCGTGCGCGCACTGTAACATGAACATGCATTTTCAATACAGATGCAACAATTCCAATCAGTCAGCGGTAAAAGAAGTGAATGGGAACACTTTAGGATCCATGGACTGCCATGTAAAAAAGAGTTCCGCACCATATGGGACTATGTGACTTTAACATGCGTGGGCTACTCTAGGGTCAATGGGAATCGAACATAGCGAGGTAATAGTGACAATGGATTGGGTCAGTGTAGGGTCAATAGGAATTGTAGAGGGGTGATATCACGGTAATGGACACTGGCAACAATACTGCAAATGGGGCAACAATGTTGCAAGTGGCTGACCTTAAGCGGGCAGAATAGTATAGCGCTACTCTATGGACAAATAGAGATATAGACATAGAGACGTGGTTCGAGACATAGTTAGATACAGAGACATAGACATACATATATTTATGAACATAACTCTATCTCACAAAAAGTTAACTAAACAATATTTTAGACAGGAGAGAACAGACATCTTTACGAGGTAATGTAGTGGCCCTGAAAAAAGTCTTTTAACTTCCTTCTACTTTTTCATTCTCTCTTCTTCTCCTCCACCAGATTTTCATCTTCTCCATAATATATTTCGTCTTCTGTTTCGTTCTCATCATTCTCTTCCTCCTTTTCCTTTTTATACTCTTGTTTCTTCTTTTCGTTTTCTTCTTCTTTCTTCTTCTGTTTCAATGTTATCATTCGATTTTCTCATATATTTTTTCTTTTTGTCCTCTATTTTCTCCTTGATTATGTTTATTAATTGTTTCTTGGTCTTGTTAAAATAATTTATCTCCATTTTTACTCGGGAGGAGGGTATTTTAATTATCTTCCAATCTAACCAGCATTACTTCCACCATTCCCAAATCGTCCAACACATTTTGTAACTTCATTATCTTCTCCATGTGCTTAGAAGATTTGTTATGTTTTTTAAGGTTGCATGGCGCGATTATAACTGATTGAATAATTGGATTATAGTAGTGTGCGTACAACTTTACATGTACCACTGGTTTGTTTATGTACAGCAGGATGATTAATTATTCCTGTGGGAAGGAATAAGAACCATATCCCCAGGCATGTGTGCACCCAAAGAGTGCTGATAATTTAGCCGTAAGGTCGTGAGACAATTAAGTTCCAAACGACCTGAATGAAATGCTTTCTTGAGTAGGAATGGACCCAGCATACAAAAAAATTAAATTTGAATTTTCACTCCGACCTTCCGCGGAGTCAGGTGTCGACCTAAGCAGAATGAGACACCAGTTGCGTTTGGTTGCGACTATGACGTCACATCAGAACACTTGTCATTTACTGGTGGAAATTGTTCCACATCTCCGTCATGATTCGGGTGTCCGAGTGAGGAAAAGGAGGCAAGGGACCCGGCAGGAGGCACAAGCGCGACAGAACCCTGAAACGCCAGTCCATACTTAATATTTCAAATTCATTCCAGTTATGTTAATGGACAATTAACAAAACCAATAATGTTAGCCACCTGTGCAATTAGCCAAATTTTCAAGTCATTTGATAAATTTTCATATCACCTAACCGTCGAAAAATGTCTAGTACATAATAAAAAGTCCCTAAATTTCAATATTAACATGTCTAAGCGACAATGAATACTTTTGAGCCAATAGTAGGCATGAGATTGTAATTTTGAACGGTGATCAAAGGATCAAATCAGTATAGTTGTTTGCTCATATAGGGATTCCAAGCCAAATTAGAATCCCTACAATTGTAAGGCAATTTAGTAGCCCTCAAAAAGGATGTTAGGTCGGTAGCCTGAAGGTTTTTCCGGCGATGTTCATTATCTTGTAACTCTGCCAAGGTTCGTAGTTCTTTATATGCTCCATCTGGTATTACCTCAAACCCGTACATTTCTGTTAGTTCTTTGGCAAAGTGGCTTGGTTTGTTAGTTCTTAATCATATCCATCCCATGTTTGTTACAGAACTAACAAAAAGGTCTTGACCTTCTTATTGCTGGTTAAGGTTTTCTGTAGTCCGAATCTTTCATAGTATTGCTCAAGTTCGTTTGTCTCCTCATCCTCAGTACCATCACCCTCGTTTTCCACTTCTTCCACACCATTATCTGAGTTCTGTTCATTCTCTTCCGAGTCTTGATGTAGCTGTGTTAATGTCTCAATTTCTGCGGTGGCTTTTGAAGTGACAGGTCCGTTTGAGCTTTTTCGCCCTTCAAATTACTTTGCCTAGAAATGATCAGGGTGGATGTTGTAGTACTAAGTATTTGGTGAGCGTGTACTTGGTGTAGGTGTCCAGGAATATTACCCAAATCACTAGCCAGTGTACAGGAGTGGTTAGCTTCCTTGTTTTTAGCAGGTTTCCTTCTCCCAGTACGTTTCCTATTGCTATTCTTTTTAGCGATACCATAGTGTTATAATCCCTCGATATTCAGGTCTTCGCCCTCAGTGTTGGTGTCAAAAAGGAGTTGTTCTCTTTGTGCTGCAGCTCGTATACTCCAATTCGAAGCTTGCTTTTTCCATGTGCCTTAATGGCTTTTAGGGATGTTGCAGGAATAACTGCAACAATTGGTAGCCATCTTGAAGTCACGCTTTGTACTGCAGTATTGCGTTCTATTACACAGTTTGTTCTGTCTAGGTACTTTGGTGACTTGATGAATCAGCCATGGCGCGATTGCGAGTAGTTTTAAGTCGCTTACTGCCCTAAGGCTGATACGACTGCTTACAGTCCCGGGCGTGGACTGCAGTGCCTTTAAGAGGGCACTTGGCCTTGGAGCTAGGCCTTTTACCTGACCCCTAGAGGTCAGAGACCCCAAAAAAGACCTTATGATGCGTATTGTAACAGAGCGTACCGGCTTTTCGCCTCAACTCCCGCCTACCAAAGTCCCCAATGTCTAAGTCCACCTATCTTTATCTCAGGTAGGTGGACTATTATGTCAAATTTAACCAGTTTTTCCTACGGGTGTCCCTATAACAATGGTGTGTTAGCCATCTATTCAATTATCCAAATGTTCCTGAGTTGTGAATTTTGAATATATTTTGAGGAGGTTCTAAAAAAGAAATCAATCTCTAGGTGTATGTCACCTAATTTTGACATTTATCACCGCTTTGACAATGTTTGGTTTTTAATTGTGACCGCCTTTCCAAATGATCTCGTTTTAATCTTGGGTCTTCCAGGCCAAAGTGAAGACATAGGTTGTAGGCTTATTTTCGAACAGTTGGCCGCGCGGCCCGAACTGTCCATCGCTAATTGTTTGTCCGTTCCGTTCACTTTTGTGATTGTAGCCTTTACCAGGTTACTTTTCGGTCTTTGTGTGCGTCCCGCTAATCGGTCTAATCCGCTCCTGGGAGTTAGGGATATCAGGTGGGAGGTTCCTGATTTTACCCTTCGCTATCGATCGTGACCTATATGTCCTTGTCATGGTGGGAAATCTTAGCCTATATATATAGCTATAGGTTTCATGATCCACCCAGGCGTGTGCTAGTATGAGTCCTATCGCCTGTTTTATGTTATGAACTAGGTATGGTGCTTGCAAGTATGTTTGTATGCCGGGAGGGGTTATTAGGGTTCCGATACAGGCTTATTGAATCCCTTTATTTGATACTGATGAATTGTTCTTGTAGATGGTTTGTTGTAGGCGTCTTCTTTTGATGTTTTCTTTCCCTCCTCCTCCCTATGAGGTCATAAATCCTTTCTTCTTTATTCTTGTATTGTTGACTTAGTAATATTGGATGATTCAAAAATATAAGGTTGTTGTCTCGTCGGTTTTGTTTGGATGATACAGCCGAATTTTCAATCCTATTCTAGTTCAATTTTGTTTTCTATTTAGGTTTTATAATAAAATTTTGTGTTTTATGGTATTTCATTCTTATTATGTGCTTAGTTGTAGTTTTATAGATGGTTATCAATACTAATTAGAGTATATATAGTTATTATCAAGAAAATTAAAATACGCATACAGTAAATGTATGTTATAAATAGTTATGGTTAATATGATTTAATTATTTATGCTTATAACTAATGCTAAATTGACTAAAGGTAAGGAGGAATAATTGCTAGGGTTCTCATTACAATAGATCTAAATTATTGTTTTTAGCTTTATATTTTATAATAAGTTTTAATAAGTGAGCATAATTCTCAGAATTATTGAATTTGTGACAAAGTGGGGAGCGTAGGGCTAATGCTGAATTTCCTGCTTACGTCATTAGAATGCCATATTTGATTGGTTGTTGTAGATTTAATTTTCAATCCTACTCTGGCCCAATATTGAATTTTCTGTATGGGGAAAGCGCGTCTAAATTTCGGCCAATCAAATGCAATCTTAGATTGAAGGCTTATTTATATTGTATTACCTAATTTGTAAGCTGGTTCAATATTTTACCCGGCACGGAAAAGGAAGAATTTTGTCTGGCGGGCGAAAATTAATATTTAATTTTATTTTATATTAACGTTTTAAGGATCTTTTTTGTGGAGAGTTTATATTATTGAGTAGTATTAAGATAATGATTGGGGATATTGGTGTGGTTTTATATTATTGCCCAAGATAAATGTAGCTGAGCACGTATTTATTTACTTATAGACAAAGAAATTGTTTTAACTGATAGAGTTCTTTGGTTTAGTCAATTTGCTTTATAATTATTAAGAGAGGGTATATTTTATATTGTTAGTCATAGTAGAGAGTTATTTAAGGTAATAGTTAGAAATCAGTTTTAGTTAGATTCATTATATATTTACATTGTGTCTGAGATAATAACGACAGTAACATTTTAATTATACTGATAGTAATATTTATATTCGTGATTTAAGTAGATTTAAGTAGATTTTACTTTACCTTAGCCTTGTTTGCTTGATCTCAATAAGGCTTATTTGGTGTTTTGTTTATCAATGATGACATTTAGGAGAAACCTTTTGCCTCCCGGCATAACGGCATCTTTCAAGGCGTGCAATCTTCTGTCACCATCGGTTTCAAAACTGGGGCCACCTAAAATAACGCCGATTTCAGCATAGCTTCTAAAACCTTCTCCTCGTTCTCGAGCGACAATTCGGTATACTGTATACATGACTTACAAATCGTTAGATAATCGTTTTCGAAAATGGAGTTTCACTGTAACTTTCCCTATGGTGAATGGAATATTTTTTCCCAGATTGCCTTTGATTGCAATATTGACAGTGTCGAAATACAACTTACTGACGAAAAACAAAACGAGGATGCACAAATTCACGGTGAACGTGATAGGTATTTCCACCTTCCTCGACATTGGTCGTGGCAGAATCCAATTTAAAAGGAATGACTTGTAGTAACGGCGTGGATGTGTGCCCTTCCACGTTGTACTCCACCATACTAGAGTATACAAAGATGAAATCTAAACCCTTGTGCAGTTCTGCAGGGAATCGTAAATACTTAGCAAATGTCGAGTTATTGGCGATGGACGGCATGTTGTTTCCCATGACCATCTTGAAGCTTCGGCCCAAAATGACAAACAATTCAGGACAAAATGTAATGTACAAAAGTGTAGTATTCGTAAATTGTATGGTACTCGATCGTGACACTTCGTTTTGTTTTATCCAAGGATTTGCTAAACAACGCATTAAATTTTTCAGCATTTGTGTCCACCAGATGTTCTCTGCTAAAATGATAATCTGCAGGGATTTTCATCAGATAGTTATACCGTGAAGTATCGGGGAACACGTATCATTTTAGAGAGGCATCTACAGTTTTTTTTTTTCATTTAAGTATAGTTGCACTTGGTCGTTCAGAACTTCAACCGCCAAAATGTTTTGACTTTTTGTGATGTTTTTTATTTGTGTAGGATGAATCATTTTGACCAAAGCCACATCCCAACGGGCTTCCTAATACAATTTGATCGCCTGGAAACACATCCATGGAACAGTCACTGTGTAAAGTAATGTAAAATTGGTTGTTCATAATTCTAGAGTACTGCAATCCGAGGGTCATGACATGTCAAAGACGTGTCTAAAAGGAACTTGTTGTTGTTTTATTGTGACTGTTGGGAGGGTGACTGAAGTTAGGAGCAAGGCTCCCGTTGTTACCTTAGAGTATTTCAAGAAATGATTGGGGAGAAGGTAACCGATAAAACTGTTAAGTAAAAAGATCCACAATTATTGTCTCCTTGTTGAAAACTCAGATAGACAATGGCATCATCGGTGACACAATGCACCACAAAGATATGGCAGGAAAAGATTTGCGTTTTAGCCACACGTTCCCCACACCACACCCACAAGGATTGCTTTTGTAGATCAGCACAGAAGAACTCAGAAAAAGGAGTGGTAACTGTTTTGGTTGAAGCTGTGTTGAACTGCATGATGGTCACTTCTTTCATAGTCGATGACTTACGAAGCGTCGATCCAAGAGTCAAATCTCGCCGGATATCCTTTCCAAAGTGCTTTGACTTCTTTGACACAATGTTTTCCCACTTAGCGGGTTATTCGATCAAGAATGATTTCGATATCGTACACTTCGTCTTCTCTTTTGGTCACGCGATGTAACTCCGGCAAGTAGAACGTTCCTATAAACACTTCCCTGTTCGTGTCTTCCAATTTACAGATGGTAGGATGACGGCCACGCACTAATCCTGTGGCACGAAACAATTTAGTGGCAAAGTTAGGAAGTAACCTTTGTCGAAAGTGCGTTTGGTTTTGCCAATGCGCACCCAATCTCCCTTCGTCAACACTCCGCCATTCTTCGGGACAGCTACAGTCGGGCAAGTACCAAACAGGCGCTAAAAGAAGGTCATTTTGTTGTCAGGAGTCAATTCTTGGGGGCACAGCCTTTGCCCCGTTGCTAAGACTGGTTGTACGCTTTGACCAAGTGGGGTAAAACGTCGACGTGCTTGCGAGTTTGTTGATGTGTAAAATTTTACCGCATGCGTTCTTTCAAGGTGCGTTGAAAACGTTTGACGATGCTGGCTTTGTTTTCTGGATTCTCTGCTATGAAAAAATTAATGTCTTGTACATTAATTTTTTTTTGGAAAGATTGGTTCAGAAATTCGGTGCCTTTGTCGGTTTGTCATGAAAGAGGGTGCCGACCACATTCTTTTGAATACCAGTTTAAAGGCTTGCACTAACTCGGTGCTAAATTTTGATGTCAATGGCACGACCCTAGCAAACTTGGAAAAGACTTCGATGACAAAACACAATTATTTATAGCCACGATTGTAGATAGCCAAATGAGAGACATCAGCTAAATCGGCCTAGATGTCTTGAAAATTTTCGTCGAATGGGTTTGTGTAAGGTGTATGTGGCTTGTTGCACTTGAGAAAAACTGACACTTTTTCTCTCGGCTTTGGGCAGCATGATAACATTTCTGAACTCCTAAGAAATCCGGAGGATTGGATGGATTGTAATAAAGGATAGATAACAAATTCTCAATCAGGACTTTCTTTTTTTAATAAGTGACCCACGGATTACGGATGTTACTCTTTTCTTTGTGTGGTATTTTCTTGGAGTATAGTGATTTGTGTGTCCGACAAGCAATATGTGTCGAGATTGATGTCTGAACAGGGATAATTAGTTCTTGTTTAACTTCTGTCTTCACCTACTTTTTCTCTCTTGAGAAAGAGGAAAATGCCCTCATCTTTTTAATCATAAAATTGTGGATATTGGTTGAATAATGTGCGTACTTTCTCTGGTGGAATATGAAATTATTCTCCTTTTTCTGACTTGGTCACTGGTGGTAGTGGTGATGGTGGTTGTGATGAACTTTTCATCAGGGTCTTACAATATTTCAGAGTCGGTCTAGCTGTTTCGTCTAAAGCTATCGGGTAATAGAGTTGATGGCGTTTGAACACTTGACCTTACCGTTGAGATTTTTTTCGTTTCTGACAAATCCTTGAGATTCATTAACGATTACAATTCGTGTTGTAACTGGAACATCTCGGTCAAATTAGGATTGGGAGGTAAATGAATGGTAGGTCATTCTTGCCAACGATGGAATTCCATCCAATGTATTGTAAGACACTAAAGTCAGTTTTCGTCCTTGCATCAGATTCCAAAAGTCACGTCTGTGATCTTTCCCCCAGAGATCCTTTTTGTCTTCTTGGTACTTTTGTCTAGGACCCATGGCTAAAACACCTCCTAGGTATCCTCCCAGCATGGCTCCCGTAATTCGTTTGGGAAGCACACCCATCAGGGGTAAATAAAACCGGTACCGACAACGTCTTTGGAGGCGGTTTAAATGAGTTGTTTTTGCATGGGTGGAGCGGTTTTGGACAGAACGGACAACACATCCCAATATTTGATTAAACGAGGTGGCAATCCTTTCATTTCCGTTCCATTTTGGGCAAGGGAGTGCTTTTGTATACATTTTTTAGGAGATATCTTTTTGGTTGATGAGCAAAAAATACACTGAAGCCCATTGCTTTACTTGCGTCTTTTTATCTTATTTTTGTGGGATGTAATTTTAGGTAAAGTTTGATAGAATAGAATTTATGAGGATATGTTCTGCCATCCCAGCGCCGAAAATTCCTCCTCATTGGGTACACTTTTTCGTCGGACGATGGGATCTTTACTGGGATAGATGTCGATGCTTGGCTAAGCATTTCTTCTGTCCTTTCCTTTATTCTTTTCCTTTCTGGACAGAAAAACGACGATGATTGTGCTGTGCACGTTTATTAAGTGACAGCTTTGTCCCGGAGCACAAAAACAGATACCCATCGTTTATCCAGGTCTTTTTATAGTGAAATGCTTCGCTACTGATTGTCGGTCCAACTTATCATTTTCAACCCATGCATCACACGTCCTGGAGAGGTTCGCAACGGACTAAATCATGTCAGTTCTTGCTTGGATAAACTGTAAAACACCCAATCTCTTTTATACTTTGATTTTGGGAGATGGTACTTTCTTAGCATCTGTCCCATCAGCTAAAGAGGTGGAGGGTGTCATCGCTGGAGAAGTGTCTGGAGACACGAACTTACATATTTTCATCAAATCAAGAAAGACGCATGACAAAAAAAGTTTGGTTTGTCTGGCATCACCAGCAACAGCGAAGTGGAAGAACCTGAGGCTACTGGAGATGTGGTCACCGTCGCTGCAGGTCGTGGTTTGGGTATGTAAGGTTGCGTTCTGGCCGAAATGCCTCTCTTGCGTATAGAATCTGCTTTCTGGGGACATTCCTGGAGGCTTTTCTTTTTCTGAGGCTGCGACCTGATCTTGATACCATTGCTCCTTTTCTTCTTGTTACGTTTGGGAGTTATATTTTTCTTCGGGATGACTCTGGGGACATAGGGATACCATTTTAAGTGGAGCAAATGATGACAACTCGTAGAGAACCTTTACTCCCAGGTTTCAAATTCATTTGCTATTTGGTTTGAGTGTTGATGCGTGGATCTGCAAGTTGCATCAAGGCTACATTGTTTTTCTCGAAACAAAACATTTGGTTTCATGTGAAATGTGAATGATGTCGTGCAATAATTGACGTGTTGTCACCGTAAGCCATCGTAAGACTTATCTGAGACTGGATTCTAAGAAACAAGCATGTATTTGTGGATTGCTTTCGGGACTAATGCCATACAAGGCACGAATCAGTTCGACGGAAAGTTTAGACTGAATGGACGTCATGTTGACGATGTATGAGATAGACCAAAAGTATCCGAGGTTTTTATAGATCTTTTTACGTCGACAGGGACATGTACGCGACTTTCCTCCGTCTTGGCGGCGGCGGTGAAACAGATGGATACAAAATCGTAAATAATCGGTGGAAGTTGGTTTCAAATCCACGAGTAAATAGGCATGAGCGCTTTGAATGGCATCCTCATACGCATGCGTCAGCCAAGGAGTTACTACCTGTTTGGCTGACACTTCCACTTGCGATTCTTTTCTATGACTTTCAATGAGACTGATGGTGCAATGGGCTTTACTTTGTTGAACAAAGTTTGGTGATGTAAATGACAGTGGCATTAAGATGATGCCCTTTGCGCATGAACTACAGCTTAATTTATACTTCGCCTTCTTCTAGCATCTTGTCGAAGATGACCAGATGAGTTTATTTATGGTCAGGTACGGTACCATCTTCGCCCGGAAATCCGTCCACAAACACGATGGAATCGCCTTGTCTTTCTCGCATGAGACTTTACGCCGATTGCCTTTCTTTGTAACTCCATATGATACTTTGAGGTGGACGATCGATCAAATGATTTTTATGTTCGATCAAACGTTTATGTCAAAATATTTTAAAATTGATCACGAAAGATAAAATTAACAAGTCACTGTACAACAGTTAGTAATATTCTTAGAGGCTCTACACTTGTCACAGTCACAAATAGGTCACGTATAATGGCCTTTCGTGGATGTCTGTGTCAGTCATGGTTCAGTCCTGTAAGAAGTAGTTTTCCTTGGTGTCGGGTTCTTTTTCTGACACTGGCAAACACGTGTTTAACCGTTACTTTTTCACTGAACGTTTGAATTTATGATCACAAATCCTAGTCGTAGTTTGTCACTTATTTTGTCCTAGCTTTGAAACCAAGACTTTTCCAATCACGTACATCTGGCCAGAGTGGGTGTAAGTCACACATCTTCGTAAACATCTTCATTAACTAAACGTTGACGAATCTTTCTCCCCGTAGAGGTCGAGAAGTATCGAGATAAAAGTGCAAGGCTTATAATAGAATGTATCTTTCGTGTACGTTTTGAAGGTACCACCCTCATGTTTTGGTGGTACTGTAAGGTTGAGATCGCAAAGAGACCACAAGGAGTCGGCTTGCAAACGAAATCCCAGAAAGAAACTCACTAAGACATACAACACACGCAGACCCAAATTAATTGGATACTGTTCTCGTAAAAGGTTTTGGTAATCTGCCAGTCTCAAAACTGTTATTGATTTCTTTCCATGGTAAATGTTGTATCACTAATTATAAAAGCCGTTGCATGATGGTGAATTCTATACCTCGTTTTGTAGGAGGTAATAGGTGTACTCTTTGCACATAACTGATTTTACTCCGTCGACGTTTCCATATAGTTTAGTCACTTGTTCACACACCACACACCACACAGAATTTTCCTCTAATTTTCCACTAAGCCTTCCTCTGGAATACGTTATAGTATTGATACTATGTAAGTAGAATCAGTAGCAAGCAAAGTCGAGTGTCCCTTGGGTAGTTGACGAACCTCTGACCATTGGAACGCTTTCTAATATATCAGTCCTCTTATAGCATTCAAGTAGATGTTAAAACATTGGTGATGTAAGGGATGAAATTGTTCTTTGCGTTTGATTTGCATTTTGCCAAACTCTCGGTAAATGCGCTCTCTCAACTCCACGGGTAAACCACAAATATTTCCTTGTAATGTACCCTTCAAGAGATTGCAGAGGTCGTCACACTAAAGGTAGGTAGTGACAATGGAGAGACCATCGAGCATTTTCCAGGCAAGCGGAATCTTTCTTCTCCCATTCATGAAGCCACACATTGTAACTAAAGCACTTAACTTTATTACTTTTTCCCAAGTAGATAAATCCAACTCTGGGGGATAGGTTTTCCCAGATATTGAGGCCACTTTCAAAGTCGCAGAATTCAGACAAACGCACAGGGAGCGAAAATTCTTCTTTCACAGGTTCATTTCGATGAGGGTACGTGGAAACCCGTAGTAGTTGACTCAGGCAAAAATGACATCCGTAGAGTGAAGGCCGCATGGTTTCACGTGGAGGATGACATTGACCATGAAAAACAGTAACGAGTCCTGGATAACGAGTGTCATCACTTTCGCATATCAGATGTGACACGCACAGCATCACCTTCCATGGTAGGTATTGTAGTAGTAGTCATAGTCAAATTCTCATGATGTGATATTGAATCATTGAGCTCACAGCGTACGGCATACTTGCCATTTCAAGGCACTGAATAACACTCCACTTGATAATCACCAAATTTGAACGGTGTATGTTTGTTAGGATTTATATTTCTCACTTGGCAATGGTAGTCATAATGAACTACCGGTTTTGAACGTTAGCAATTTTATATGCTGACCAATATCGACGTGTCCGTAGGGTAAAGTTGAAGTGGCTGAGAATTCGAAGTCTCTTCTGGTACACGATTTGATACAATGTTTTCAAAAAGGTCGACTGACGATTTGATGTGTGGCTAAACTATAATCTTGTGAGGCACGTAGATGATCACTTTAAAATGTTGATTTTCTCCAGACTGCAAGGCATCTTTCAATACCCCCCCAAAAAGTTCACCAATTGACTGGTGCGATAATTTAGAGTCAATATTTTGACTTTATACTCGGTGTGCACTTCTCCTCGTTGGTTCCGGTAGTCGTAGCCGTAATTTTAAGGACCGCCACTAGAAATAAATAGAATCTTGTCCTCGGGGTGCTCGCCCGTCCAAATTTCTAAATGGTCTCTCTCAGGGTGTCGGTGACCGAGGCGATCGGTATACATGCAACTGTCGATATTAAAATACAGTACACTGTAGAATTTTAAGCGAGCATGGACGGTCACATAATCCGCAATGGCATTTCCAAATTTTTTGTTTGTACAAAGTCGAGTTCTTCCTAATTGACGAAGATCAAGTCTTCACTAGGGACGTGCACGTGTTTCATGTATTTTGATTTGTCTTGAATCATTTGGAAGCAGCGGAAATATTCTGTCAAATACTCTGTTTTGGGTAAACACGGTCGGTGTGCCATTTTGCACAAAAGTAATTTAACATCACTTTCGCAAACGATCGCCTTCCGTCATTTTTCTAAAAGTAGTCTAAACTGATGCCTTCCTTCTTCAAGTATTTGTCTTTGAACTTCTCTTGGTCTTCTGGAGTGTGGCACAAGGAAGGAATAGCCACTCTCTTCTTGGTCCAGCTTCACAAAGACATTCACGTAGTCTGAGAAAATGCCTTTCTGATTCTCGTCACCCTTGTGGTACTATTTTTGTCTTGTGAAAGCGGTATATTTATTACACTTCTAACAACATGTATCCCAGGTATAGAGCTTTAAACAATTACAGCTGACCCACGTTTTGGTCAAAGTATGTTCTTCCTGGGTGTGTAGACAAGGTTGATCTTCGGTTGCACGTTTTGGTACACGTATGGCACAAGGGAAACATTAGTTTTCGATGGCAATCGTGAGGTAAAATAGGATGGTATAAGTTCGTGGAAATCAAGACTATACATTTAACTAATCCTACACATTGTCGAATTTTGCCCACATCGATGTGTTTCGTTAGCAATTGTGACAATATTTGCACACGTACGGATACAGCTCACACATCCAAGATCTGATTTCTTCTCTTTTCTTCTTGTTCGCGTGGAACAGCAAAACAGGTGGCATTAGACCTCCATATAAACTGTCTCGCTGTGTCAAAAGATTCACCAAGTTGTACCTTTACACGTTCCGTTTAAACTCGGGATCGATATTCAAAAGGCGACCGTTCTCGTGTTCCCACATTTCCACCAGTTCGTATCCTTGATGTTCTAACTTTAAATACCGCAGACAACTGGCCTCGTAGAGGTAAAAACTGATGTTTAATGTATCTTAGAGAGTAACAGATCGGACATCCGTTAAATAATCATCCATTAAAGTAACAGCCATTCGGTGAATTTGTTCCAATGGTCTTTTCACATCGTCCGTTTCGGGCGTGTTAGATGCATTTGTCGTCATTGTCACTCAAAAAGAAATGTTACTAGCGTAGGGCTTTGACCGAGTATAGACGTTTGACAAAACTGGTCGTTTGAGGGCTTATGACAGCAAGTATCTTCTCGGTCATGAATCATTTGCATTAAGAATGGTGGAGGATTTTTTTCAAAGAATGAATTACCTCTGTTCTCCTTGAACAAGTTTTGAAATTTTCCACTTACTCACCGTACAATGTCTACATCAGAACAACTATACTTTAACATTTATTCCTGAAAGTCATAAAGATCCGAGACGTGAGAGTGGCACAAAGTGTATAAAGCTTCTCGTTGTTCGGTGCGCATGTTGTCAGGGTCGTAGTAGTGAGCATCAGACAAATGGGGTAGAACGGTGAGTTGATTAGCTTCGATATTGAAACAAAGCGGAAAATATCCTTTGAACATTGCTGTCATTCCAGACGTTTTCAGCATTCGACTCAAAGGCATGGCCAAGTAACTTTTCGAATCTTTAAGCTGAAATTGTTCCGCTTGCATGGATATGATTTTGTTTCCGTTCAAGGTCTCTTTAAGACCTTCGGTGCTTTGTTCCAAATAGTATTTCTTTTTCTGTTCATCTTCATCCTTTTCCTGTTGGGGCTGGTATCTTGGAATGCAGGATTCGCGTTCCAAGGCCACGATTGGGTGACAAGTGGGACATCGTTTCTTTCCTAGACATATGTGTGCCTTGGCTTTATTGGCACGTGTCACTTGTCCACAAGGAGGACCAAATTTCACGACTAGATAATCCCATTCATCATGTGAACATCAACATCTTCAGATGTTGATGGCAACAGGCTGGGCTGAAAACGTGTGCTGATGAATTTGGCAATTCAGTCGTTGTTATCCTTCGTCAAGAGAGAGTTTAGAGGTCAAACAGCCCTCAGATTGCGATAGCATTTCTTGTGTTGCTCTCGAGTGTTATAGTCATAGTCACATATCTCATAGTAAAACCTGTATTCCTGAAATCAGTAATGGTATCTAAATGTTCATCATGATAATATACGTGAATGTATTTTCCGTCTTTGAAATGTTTGCCTCGATGCAACAGAGGACTGCTTTCTTCTTGAGTGCGTGCTTTAAACGTATAAATTGGAGCCAAGACGTATCACAATTTTTGCAGTTTAGGAATGCCACAGGGTGTGTCTTTGGATAAGCCAGCTCGATGTAACAGGAGTTCTGCTTCTCTTCGTTGTTTGGCTCGGTCAGATTGTCGATTATTCTCCCAGGCTCTTTTCCATTCTACCGTGTAGTTCTCTTGTCGGCATACGTTCGTCCTACCACGATGGATCTAGTCAAGCACATCTTGACGCTTGTCAATTCGGATGAGGCTTTTTTGGTGCTGCGATGATCGTCCACCAATAACACCTTTTTGTGTCAGGCCCTTTTGGCAAGAGAAACATGGGTCATGTATAGTTTCGCCTTCCATCGATGATCGGAAAGTTGTCTTTGGACTGCTTCACGTGTTGAATTATGTCGATGACTTTGGAAGGTGTCAATTCTGATGGCCTGCTAAACTCGATCAAAACTGTCGTGATAAGCGGAAAGTTTTAAACCATCATCCTCCATTACTTCACATTGCCGTTCAGTGTGGATAACAAAGAATCACACAAAAATCGGTGATGAAGTCTTCAGCTTTCTCCAACGTTACGTCGGACTTAAAATCTTTAAACTTTATTATGTGATTGTAGGCCGTGGTTCTAATTTTCTAGAGGAGCGTTTATCCGTCTCTCGAATCTGTTAGTAGTCTTTAGTTTTGGACTTTCGTTTGACGTAGACTGTCTTGGTCTGGATTCTGGTTCACTCATGCTGTCTTCGAAATCGCTGCCATAAATTTGAACCAAAACTTCAGCTACCGTGCGAGGCAATGGATCACCATTCTGTCTCTTACTTTATTCTCCTTTCTTCACGAAATGATGTGATCGTTTCAGCTTGCTTGCAAAATGTCAACTGGCTATATTTTAAACGTCGTGGTTCATTTATATCAAAGTATTCATTTTACTCTCGTTCCGACCAGTAACATGGAAGAGTCAACGTAGATTGAACTTATGATCAGAGCATTGCGAAGTATTAAACGAAGGTTTTCTTCAGAGAAACCGAGAGATTACTCTCCAAACTTTCGAGATAAAAGTCCTGATACTTGCTATATGTGACAGAGGTGGGGGCATCGGTCTGCTGAATGTCCACAATGTCAAAGCAAGACAGGCATAAAAAGAAATAAAAGTCAGTCAAGATGCCTGTTATCATTGTCAAGAGTAATGAGATTAGTTTTCAGAATGAACTAAGAATCAACAGGACCAGAAGGAGATGGGATCCGAACAGGAAGAAGAGGTAACCTACGAAAAGGAAGAAACCAACACGTCCAAAAAGAGACGAAGAAATTGATATTAAAGTGAGGAAGAAGAGCAAAAACCTTTGATAGTGAAGAAATTAAAAAAGGAGAGAATGAAAAGACAAAGAAGAAGACAACTGTACTTTTTAAAGTGACATGTAAAATTGTAGTTTAATTTCTACCAGGGAATATACCAGAAAGGTAAATGCAAGTATCTGTTTGTTTTGAGATTTATAATAACGACCTACACTCACGAACTCACTCGAGTCCGTCATGGGAGAAAATGGGATTTCGAGTTTCAGTTCATTCTGGCTAATGTTGAGTGGTCCCACTTCGAAAGAAATGGGTGGCCCTGTAAATAACCGTTTAGTGTGGTCTTTTGGGTTTTTTTAAAGAAAAAACTCAGGAACGGAAAGTAATGAGTTTTAACTGCATTATTCCTTTGCCACGGCCAAGGTCTACGTCTAGACCTGCTTCCTAGATGATTTGGTAGATATCACTAGTGTTGGTATCACAGGCGTAATACATGTGTGGATGAGGCTGGAATGTTTAGATCGCGAAGGTCTTTTTCTTTTAGGTTGCATTAAAGAAATCTTATACATTTCTTTCAGACTTCTTAACTCTGACAAAATTTCTATCAGTATCGTCACACTTTGCCTTTCACCGTCCTCGCTCTCTCCTATACCTTGTTGTTTATATTTCTGCTTCCTGTTGTTTTCATCTTGCCTATTCTTCTTCTCGCCGTTGCTTATTGAATGATACAGGCTTGTTCTGCTTCTATCTGCTGTTGCAAAACTTTCTCCAATTATTCTCCATGTCTCTGTTTAAAATCCTCGACATACGTTAAGGAAAGAAAAATGGTGAAAAAGCTTGTACCGTCAAAAAATTTTGTGAAATAAGAGAAAATCATTTAAATTCCAGTTAAACTCGTTCTCTTTTGGAAGCATGACTGTGTTTGCTTTGGTAGCCGCCGATATAGCATTAATTATCGTCTCCATTGCAGGTCGAAACCAATTAATCGACTTCTTAGTTTCCATTTTATAGTGTCCATCTTTTTATAATTATATTCCATGATGCTGGGTCGACTGGATCATAAGTCGTCGTTATTTCGTTGTTATTTTGCTCAAGCCTGTAATTTTTATTTGTTAAATCTGATACAGCTGGTGGAAATGCCGTAGTTGTTATCTTGCTCGGTCCCAAATCCTTTTTTCCCAACATAGTATCACCGGATTTTATTACATTGTTTTTCTTGACAAGCGTAACATTAATTAGAGAATCGTTAAAGGTCAAAGTTTTGTTATCAAGATATGTATTAACTATCAGTATCCCGCTCATGTCTTTGTTTCGTCCCACCAGATAATGACAAATTATTATCAACCGCACTTGGTTGTGCATAACTTACTGATTGCGTTGCCAGTTATTTATGTTAGCGGGGAAATTCAGTTAAATATTTATAGTTTATTCTTCTAGTGCATTTTCGGGCATCTTTTCACCCAAAGCAATAATTTACCATTACTGCAGCATTAAGCTGGGAAAATTTACTGCCTGTGAACTATCTGTGTCAATAGGTGGATATGTTGTCTCAAGGGTTAGCACTCACTGACCTGACATACTTAAGTTGACGGTTATCTTTTTACCCGACAACGATAAATTACCATTAATGAAAGTATTAATTTGTGCAAAACGTACAGCTTGTGGGTTATTGTCGTTGACAAGAGGATATCTTGTCTATAAATCTAATATTCAGTGTCCTAACATGATAGGTTGCCGGTCATTATATCAGCGAATTTCTTGAGATAATTTGTTAGATCAACATCTGTTGTAGTTGATGCTGTTTCACCTGAAGAACCCTTTACTAACATATCATTTTTGTAGTAACTTACGTTTATTTCATGGTGCTAACAAAATTATCAGAATCAAATTCTGTGCACGTGTTATATGATGAGCATAATAAACTTTGACACAAAACAAGTAATAAAAAGACACAATTACCAGTTACCGGATTGTCATTACCTGATAGTTGGACGTACTGGATCTGGCAGAGCAAACTTATTATTGAACTTATTGCTCAACGACATATTCAGCTACGATCGGGTGTATATTTAAACGATCAGTCCTCAGCAGGACAAATATGAGTTGCTGAACGAGTAAAATAAAAAACTAAAAAATTAACTTGGTGCTGGCGAAGACATAAGTTATAAGGAGACATGAAGATCTTGTTCCTTTTACCAAACTAGACACTGACGAACATAAGATTATCGTTTTTGATGACATCCCGTTGAGAAATTTTGAACTGGACATGATAAATCTTACTTGTCATTGTCAGGAAATCGAAAAATGTGATGCAATTTATCCTGCCCAATTTTTTTTATAACGTTGATCGTTTTATCAGAAGAAATACGTATTGTTTATCGTATTTAACGTACATGAACTGTAAAAAAGGAAAAAATTAATGTGTGTTAATAACAAATAATGGACAAAGCGTGTGTAAATTTTCTAAAGAAATATGCTTCAACAAGAGCGGAGTTAAAGAATAAAGTTGAAACAGAACGTGCTAGACTACAACAAACCGCAGATGAAACTGCAAGACTTGTTACGCCTATCACCGAATGTGTACTTGGCAAGCAACCCGGTGTCGATAAAATATCACCAGAAGATCTAGAAAAACTAAAAGAAAAAGGTTTGCCTTCACTACTCGAAAAAGGGCAACGAAACGTTGCGTAGGATTGTGTTAAGCTAATTGACTATCCTGATGTACGGCATGCTGAGATTTTAGAGACCATGAAAGAAAAAGATTTTTTATTTAGCTAGAAATTGTTTAGATTCAGCAAATGAAATTGATGATGCTGAAAAGAAATTATAAAGTTTTCGTCAAAGTTTTATTGCTAAGATATATCTAGAAGGTTTTTTTCTATAGAATTTCAAGATCTGACAAAGGTTTCACAGCTGCCAAACGAATTGGAGACAATCCCTCAAGAAATAAAGATGAGCAGTTAAACAAAATCAAAAACATCGAACAGCAGAATATAAATTATGATAAACAATGTGAACTAGATCCCGAATACGGTACTGTAAAGAAACATCAGGTCGTGAATTAAAGATCTTTAACTCTGCAGCTGGTATTATTGATTGACTGATATTGCTAATCTCATCGAAGGAAGCTGGAAATATTAGCAAAGAACCAGACAAAGGAATAGTTCAAAATCTTTATCATCTAACATCAATTGGATCTTAATAACGGACAAGTATTATATGTAAGCTATTTGATTCGCTAACACAAATACGTTATTATGTTTTTATTCACGAATAACAAATAATAATCTCGTCGATGACGTTGCTACACGACTCATCTCAGGTAACTTTGAACAGCGGAAACTTTTTAGTTTTTGTAATCCTGTTATTGACCTTGATCCTATGTCAACAAACCAATATGAGATCGAGCTAATATTTGCTATTGTCTGGCACCCTATGGCAAATTTTATGATTTTACGTTCGGCATAAAACCAATAGCGTCAGGGAGTAGAAATCTGTAATGATACCATAAGGCGCTTACAACGTAATAGATATCAACAAAGGAATAAGGTCTCATATAAAAGCTGAAAGTAGTGGTATATCACCAGACAATTTCGAGATCATTCCGAATTATAACACGCTACGATTAAGAACAATACCAAAACATTGTTTATTAATCGTGGCAGACAAAAACAATTGGATTATTGCTTATACTCAATAAACAACAATATAGATCTGCCACATATGCGAAAATATCATATGACAGCGAGTGAGCCGTCAACATCACAGATGTAAATACAATCCTGACAAACTGTTCTATTGAAGATGGATCATACAGAGGCATCCAATAACAAACGTTTTTTGTTTGTTTGTTTAGGCCAGATATTCCACCTGGTTCATTAATGCAAGTCAATCCGAGACAGATAATATACTATCCGATCAATGTTGAAAATTATGTGTAATTTTACGGGAATATCTTTTCTAAGCTAGTTGAAAATATACCTGTAAAAGCTAACACAGTAACGCAAATCGCGTTAGACGCGTCAAAAGATTTTGCAACAGAAGCCGTATCTGCATTAGCAACAACTCTCTGACAAATGATTGCTGATAAAGTCAAAGATTGCATGCCAGAAGGTTCGGATATAAAATATGTTATTTTTCCATTATCAGAATCAGCACGTGCCATGATGTAAACAATAATACAATTGTTGTTTCCGGCCATAGTAAATATCATGAGAAAGTTACTAACACGAGCAAAACCTCGGAGTGCTATCACTCGGCTTAATGTTGTTGCCATTTAGGTAGCAGTAAAAAAAAAATCACGAGTTTCACTGACAATTAAAATAAAAATGTCTGTACAAAAATGTCTTGCCTGTGCTGATAAGATAACCGTAGACGACACTGCAACGGCGTTCGAATATATTGAATATCTTTACGAGAACTCTAGTGAGCCTAACAAGATGGGTATCAGAACATTTAATACACGAGAAGAAGATGTGTTTTTAATTCTTCATAACGATGTACTTGAAGTTCAAGGAATTATAAATCAGCTGCTAACAGTGGTGTTTGTGTCAATACAGAATGGGGCATGTTTAAAAGAGCACGATATCAACTTGATAATCAAACATTCAAAGATATTTATATCAACTTGTCAATTGCAAGTTCTATTATTAACATGCTGACATTCAGTGATGATTAATAGAGATATATTTCAACAACAATAATGTCTTTCAAAGATACTGGAAGTGGAATGCAGTTTCAAACGAATTTGCTTATATTGGTGAACTTGCAGATGGAGCTGATGATGCCACACGAGAAGTTATAGTTAGAAATATTCTTAGGGCAAACGCTGGTACATTTGGAATCAAAGCATCAACTTCATTTGGTGTGGATGCAGGTTTAAATACAGTTGCAAAAAACCATTCTCTTATAAATCTGTGTAATACTCTTGAAGTCACGCCACTTGCAGCTGGTGCTGTTGGAACTGCAATGTCAACGGTGACAAAACGTATTGCAGATAATATTGTCATCCGAAATCGAACATTCAACAAAGGTTACGCTAAACGAAAAGCGTCTTCTAATGGAAGAAGAAAATCACGATGATTTTACCAATGAGCACAATATTTGGGTTTTGCAAGGCTATAACAAAGCATTTCGTGGTATAAAACACATTTATAGTTGATCTAGCTAATCAATGTGATTGTCTGATGAGAACATCTGCTGCTGATGCTATTGATCCTGCTAATATTTTTTTTTTGTTATTTCAACCGTTAGCATTATGGGTTCCACGAGTTGTCGTATCCGTCTCAAAATTAATACAACTTGAGACTATGTTAGCTGCTTACAGGGGGAAAATATATTTTGAACAACTTGAGGTTTATCAGATGGCTATACCAAATTCAACTGATAACACGTGACCAATAATAACAGCGCCAAGCGAACAGTTACCGAGACATATTTGTTATATTTCAAGGACAAGAAAGACGTAATAATCAACTGCGAAACAGATCTGTTTCTGATAACAAAGATGTAAGGCAAATATTTGTCAGGATAAACTCTAAGCAATATCCTGAGCAAGTTATCGAATACATTTCTGGAGATGATGGTAACAAATATTTGGTTCGTGTTCATATGTATCTGATGGTGGAGATGTAACATTATTAAGACGCGGCTACTGGATCTCTATATCTGCCGATTAAATTCGATTTATTTACCAGATATTTCACGTTGACCTCCGTGCGCACAACTAACGAGCTATTGAGTCAACTCTGATATTGAGGTAGCATGGACGTTCGGGGACGATGCAGCTGATGCATACACGCTTATGCATTTTTAACATCTGATGGATACATAATACTTGACTTATTTTTAAGGTATGATGACTGTCCAAGTATCATCTTTAAGTAGATTCAATTTTATGTCAGAATCCATGATGAAAAATATTTCGGATGATATTAACCTGTCACAAGGACAAATACAAAAACTGGCACGAGTTATAGCTAAATGAAAAACAGTTTCATTAAAAGAAGACTTTAAAACGCATCGCGTTCCAACAAAATTACTTTTAGCACAGTGACAAATAAACAATATTTTGAATGGTAACCCTTTCATACTTGATCCGTCAGTGCCACAAATAACAGTATTTGCAAGAGCGAAAGATATTCAATCTGAGAAACGATAGCTACTTTAACACGAATAATATTGCCAAAGATACTGCCTGTGCTAGGAAAGTTAGACTTAGTTGTAGCCTCAAGTGCAATATTAGGAGCAACATAAAAAGCTGTAGTCAATGATGCAGTCACCGGTGACGCAAACAGTTGTTGTTCAATTAATTGCTCAGCAAACTTAATTTTATCTGATCAGCATTTCTTAAAACAATGCCAACAACACGAGAAAGAAAGGCAACTGGGACAATAATAACAAAAATACATGTATTTGATAATATCTGAGCGATAGGTATACGCAGATATGCAGAACATTGCACAGTACAACGATAACAAACGGTATATGTTTAACGTCATTGATGTCTTTAGCAAATACACGCTTAGTCTTCCTGTTGCTGATAAAACTGTGTCAACTATAATGTTTTAGAAGACATCATTGCTAAGACGGAGCGAAAAACAAATAAAATCTTGACCGATGATGGATCAGAATATTTTAATAATCGGTTCGAAAAGTTTCTGAAATAAAACAATATAAGAATTATTTTACCGGTAATGAAGGAAAGAGTGTCGTTACCGAAAGAGCTAATCATTCGATAAAAGAAAAGATTTACACATATCTTACAACAAACAATACCAACAGATATTGTGATGATCTACCAGCGATGATATCAAATGCCAATGATGCTAAACATAAGGCACTATCCGCACGCGGATCAATTATGTAACTATGTCACCGAACGAAGCTACAAAAATCATATTCTTGCAAATGAGAACATATATCGCAAGAACAAGTTTCACGTTGGTGATCGTGTCAGAATCTTATCAGCAAAAAGAACACTTGAAAAAAGTTTTACCACGAACTGGTCTGAGGAAGTATTTGTCATTAACAAGATTTTAACTACAATACTGTATCACCAAGCTAAAAGATCTTGCTAATGAAGATGAAACGAAACTTCAACTAACAAGGCAAGATATATTTGTTATCGAACGAGTGATAAAAAAGACATGGTATTACAAGTTTAGTTAAATGGCGCGGTTACGGTGATAGTTTTAACAGTTGGATTCCAATTAGTGAAATCAAAGATCTTCGACCAAATAGCTAGTAATCCGATTAGATCGCAGTAGATCTCGTACTTAAAGAGAAGATACCAACATTTAAAGGGCCTACACAATGATATTAAATGTTTTCTTCGCATTTCTGCTAAATCTGTCAACAAGTTTAAAAACTTTACATAGATGAAATCAAAATTTATATTTTTACAACCATATACTTCAAGTTGTCCAATACACATAAACGGGAAGATGATATTTTACATTATATCGTAATTACGCTGCAACAAAAACTTGTTGATTTTGAGGTATGACACCAGATTCCTCAGCGAGTTAATCATCAGGTATAAGACACAAAGATATTTCAAGATCAAATTGTGATTGTTTACTTTTTTTATGTTGTCAGTCGATTACAATATTCAATTTTATCTAGATCAGCTGGAAAATCGCACAGTGGTTGAAACGCATATTTTATCATCGACATTATACATAAATATTTTGTCTCATAGACTAATAATAAATTATATCATGGAGAAAACCCTGTTATATGCTTGCTCTAAAATCTCATTAGCGATGTTCATGTCATCATGATAATTCTTGATAGAAAAATCAAAATGAAACCTTTAAAAATAAATGAAGAGATAGGATTTGCTTCAGCAAAAACATGTTACGTCTGCAATTTGGTCTGAACTTAACCAGGATTAAGTAAAAAATGATTGTCATATTACAGGTAATGGTCATGGTTCAGCTCATGAAAATTGCAATTTTAAATATACCGCACCTGTTGTTGCTCATAATTTCCGTGGATACGATTGTCATATTTTTGTAGAAGCATTCAGCAATAAAGATTTATTCAACTATCTGAAAATCAATAGTAGCGATAAAATAAAATGAATCACAAATAGTACGGAAACGTATTTGTCATGACACTTGAAAAGTTGAGATTTATATTGATAGTTTACAGCTTGTGGCGGCATCGTTAGACGAACTCGTGAAAGGATATAGAAAGTTTGATAACTTGATCATTTTGGTGACAAAGCTAGTTTACTTACAAGAAAATAATCTATCCATACGAATATCTTGACGACTGGGATACATTTAATGAAATAAGTTTACCTGGCCATGACACGTTTCATTCCAGGTAAAAACATGAAAGTGTCAGCGATAACGACAATGCTCAAGCTCGTCAAGTTTGGAGTGAATTTTAATGCAAAACGATTAGTGGTTATCGTGACCTATATCTGATCACTGACGTGTTGTTGGTTGCGGATATATTTGCAAATTTTAGAGATATTAGCGCTGATAGCTAAGGACTTGACCCAGCCTAGGACACGTTACTCAAGCACAGCAAAATAAAACTGGAACTGCTGACTGGCCCTGACATGTTTTTTTTCATCGAAAGTGGGATCAGCGGTAAAAAACGCGGCATAACAAAAGGTATGCGAACTCTAATAACAAGTACATGAGCGATTACGATAAGATATTGCCGTCGTTTTTCATAGTTTATTTGGCCACAAATAATCTTTGTTGCATTGTAATGTCTGAACCTATGTCGTATGGCGAGTTTTATTGGATAAGTCTGTATCAGTTTTTCAAAGAGACGGATAAAATTGTACCAGATGATATTGGTTACTGTGTTGAGGTTGATCTCGATTACCCTGTGAAGCTACAAGACGCTCATAACGACTGTCTATATTATCCAGAATCAATGTTATTTGATTATAGTTTGTTATCAGAGCAACAACGTAATTACTGATCAAGTTCTAGCACTGGTGGCAAATCAGTTGTTCAAAAAGTAGTTCATAATCGTCTTGACAAACCAAGATATATTTTGTACTTCAAAAATCTGAAACAGCCACATGATCATGGACTTGTACTAAGAAAAGTTCATCGTGTGTTAAAGTTTCATCCGTCGCTTTGGATGAATAATTATATCAACTGTAATAATTGGCGAACAGCAGCTGAAACAAGAGAATGTGAGTAAAACGTTTTCAAGCTTATGAAAAACAGCGTCTTCAAAAAAAACCATGGAAAATATCAGAAAGCGAGTAAATATTGAAATTATTATACTCGGGGCGTCGTAATAAACTTGTAGCATCTGATAATTTTGTTAGCATGAAACTTTTTAATGAAAATCTTGTTGCGATACACAAGAGAAAGACAAACTTGAAGTTTAATAAACTAGTATGTGTCGGTACGGCATTGCTTTAGATATCGAAATGGGTAGTTGTACGACTTTAATTACAATTTTGTTAAGGTTAATTGGCTTGATGCAGAGTTGTTATTTACAGATACTGACTCATTAATGTACTAGATAGAATCAGATGATATTTACAAAGACTTTTATAAACGCCGAGATCGGTTTGATCATTCGGATTATCCTAGAGACAGGCAATCACCTAATGGCACTGCAATTGGCACGAAAATGACACCTTCGTATGCCAATATTTTCATGTGAAAACTCGATTAAAGTTCCTCAAAAATCTACTACTCTATAGACCTCTATCCTGGTGCCGAATCACTTATGACATAAATGGATTAAAATGAGCGACTTATTTATTGAATTCGGCAATAACCTCCATCCCACAATTAAATTTATGTCAGTCATCAGACAAGTCCAACATCTCTTTAGATACTCTATCTATTCTCCTCGAGGGAAACGTAAAATTGACTTGTATTCTAAACCAAATGATTTTTACCAACATATACCATATACTCCAAGCCACCTGCCAATCCAACAAGCAACAATAAATCATTCTTACTGTACGTTCTTTCTGGCCAATCCCATAGGTTCTAATCCGGCTACCTTTGAAAATAGATTCGAAGAGCTCAAGGGGAAACCTGGAGGGCGAGACACAAAAATAGCTCCATCGAGAAGGTATTTTCAAATCTAGATCCCCTAAAAGATGAGACACCTCCTGAAATTCAAAATCAAAAACACCAATGTAGCTCTCCTCTTCGTGGTTACTTTTCATGCCGATACTCCACACTTACAACAGATCATTCGGAAGCATTGGCACAATTTTTGGATCCTCCAAAATGCCTGGAAAGGCGTATTTTAAAAATTTACTTTGGTTACGTATGCCTAAATTTCTGAAGGACCACCTGGTATGCTACAATATTGTTGTTGTTGTTGTTGCTACTGTTGCTGTATTTAATTATTGATTCATTAGTTAGAGAATTGTTCAGCCTTGAAAAAGGTATTTCGTAGCATCGTCTTGTGCCTTGTGCTGGAACACAGGGATATGCATAGCCCATGTGCTATTTTGTCAGTGGGAAAATAAATACAGGATATCAATATAAGTTAATATTTAGTTGTCAGCTGTAGTAGATAGATTGAAGTTCATAAAATGTATAATGGGGAAAAAATAAATGATACAAAAAACCAATATGTGAATCTCAAAATATTGAGTACTATATATTTTATTCTCTTCAGCAGTAGACTGGATTTCTGACTGTAAAATAATTAGATGCCATCCTTTTCATTTGGTGATAGCTTATGACACCACATGGAGGTACGGTTTAATGAATTACGCATTCAACCGAGGTGTAAGGGACCTTCCTAATATCCTCATAGCCAGCCTTTATAAAAATTAAACATTTTAGAATTAAGAGTGATACCACTCTTTTGAAAGCCATCCTCAAGACAGAGGTTTACCTCGTGGCAGCATATTGTCAATCACCCTTCTCAATATCAACTCGAATACACTAAAATGTTTCAATCTATGAAACATCTACTCATTATAATTCGACCACTTGTTTGATTTGACTGTTGAACATCAACTACAAATATTCTTAATGTAATTTAAAAATGGTCAGACGATAATGGGTTCAAATTTTGAAAATGGAAAACTTTGTAGGCAATGTTGCTAATTAAATAGAATCCATGCTAACCCAAAACTTTGCATAGATAGGTTTCTTTGCCTGGTGTAGAGGACACTAAACACGTTGTACTTTTTTTGACCCGACTTTCCTTCGGTACATTAGATACCGCAGGGACAAATGTAAAGTATGGCTCCAGATTTAATACTAGTCGTGCTTAAGAGAGATTGGAGACTAAATCGGAAGGCCTTACACAGGATATACAGAACGTGAGTAATATCTGAGTCTGTGGCTAGACTGTGTTCGGGTAAATTCTAGCTGTAGATGCTTAATTCGATGGATATCCAGGAACTTAGACATTGTCTGGAAGCATCTTGAACATTTCCTTCAGATCGTCTCTATCTTGTATCATCCGTTATCTCTGCTGAATGCAACAATTTGAGTATGCAACCAAACTATGCTCTAATCCCACATAAAGAATGTCTTGAGAGCCAACGTATCCTACCTCGTACACTTAGAAACCTAATGAATTTGCCGTCATCTAGATGAACCAAAATTCCGTTTTGCCAATATTTCAAAATTCCTTGTATGTAGATTAATATATTTGTTATCAACCCGATGAAACCTCCAATCAATTTTAAGTAACAGCTACACTCATATATGTGAGCTAATTAAACATTCCTCAAGAATCGTCTTCGTTTCGGATTTTACTTAAACACTGAAAGCCTTGCAAATTCTTAAATTTGACCAGCCGTTTATATCCTAAATTTCACAGAAACATGATTTTTTGGTTTTGATCTATTTACAAATATGGACACAACTGCATTTTTTGTACAGTTGGCTGTACCGTGTAATTGTTAGTAAGGGTAAAGAAAGGGTAGATAAATCAGCCCAACGTTCCAAGTTGTCACCCTTTTCTGAACGGATGATTTGATATAAGGTAAGACATTATATCAATCTGCATGCTCTATATAATTGGCAAAATAGATGGCACCCAGAGTGGAACTCATTCTTGTCGTGAGACAGAATACTGTTTTATATGAACTAATTAATACACATTATGATAATGTGCCATTCAAACACTTTATAGAGGTTTCTCCATTTTTTAGGCAACAATTTTACGAATTAAGAATTTTCTATTATTTTCCTAACCTCGCTATTATTTTATACACCATTTGTACAGAATGTCTAACATTTCCACTTTATATATTTTTAAGAGTTTTAAAATTTCCACTTTATATACTATCTGTACAGACATAACATTCCCACTTTATATACTTTCTGTACAGACATAACATTTCCACTTTATATACTTTCTGTACAGACAACATTTCCACTTTATATACGCTTTGTACAGATATTACATTTCCATTTTATATACCTTTTGTACACTTTTGACATTTCCACTTCATATACCTTTTTTCAGTTTTAACACCTTTTGCTTATATTTTGTACCTTGTTTTACTGCATGTTTAGGTTTAAAATTTGGAAAGGGGTTGCTTTCCGAAGGTCTTATTATTTCTGTTTGGCAATTCATTATCTTTCAATTTTCAGTTGACGTGAATTTAATCTGTGTGCACACATACGATCTAGTCGAAGGGCAAATCAACAATATAACCATTCAGTGTAAGCACGTGGTTCCCAGCCTTTTTTTGGTCGTGACCCTACAAGAAGTTAAAATGAATCTCACGACCCCGTTTCCATAGTTTATAATGTTTTGTCACCCTCAAAATACAATCCTGGCGACCCTCAGAAACCCTCCAGAAAGTCATCGCGTCCCTGAATTAATTTATCCGTAGTGTTGGGAAGCGCTGGTTTAGATTTACCTAAGTTATTAAACAATTTTTCATCTTCTCTGTGTAGAACTGTATGCATGTCCGCAGGGTAAAATCACTATCGGTAGATGGAAAGCTGTCATTATAGAAATAGAACGAATTTATACCAAATGAAGTTTTCTATTCAATGACAATATATCATTCGCATTCAAAAACTACATAATATCTTTTTTAAATGTAGCTTTGAATAAAATGCCAAAGAAATAAATATGAGTGGGAAAATATGAAAAATGTTGTATTGGAGCTTAACGGGCAAGCATGGATGGCTTAAGCACCCTCTCACACACGTACATACATACATACATACATACACACACACACATACATACATACATACATACATACATACATACATACATACATACATACATACATACATACATACATACATACATACATACATACATGCATGCATGCATGCATGCATGCATGCATACATACATACATACATACATACATACATACATACATACATACATACATACATACATACATACATACATACATACATACATACATACATACATACATACATACATACATACATACATACATACATACATACATACATAGCAGTCTGATCTCAATACTAAGGCGAAGAAAGTTCATCTGAATCTTTAAACAATAACACGCTGAGGATGTTATGGATATAAACTTCCCCTTTGTCCAGACATACGAGCCTGATGAAGATGTGAAACTAACAGGATAAGCAAACATTATTTACACCCAAAACGACAATTACAGGTTGCGTAATGAGAACTTCCAATTATTCAGTCTAAAGTCAAATAGTCTCTTTCTTATTTCTGAAACGTAACAGAATAAAACCTTTAAAACCTCTTCAGCATCAGAGATAGACATACAAACGGACGGACGGACGGACATACATACATACGGAAATAGATAGATAATCGAGTGCACATAGCGCTTCAAATATTACAAGCAAGCGTCTTCATATACCATAATGTCCAAGCGTGAGAAGCATACATACCATTAGTTTTAATTAAATTTTGTAAAAGAAAACTTATCTATTTTAAGAGAACAAAGTTAAATATTGCAAAGACCAAAGGATCTTGCTTGTCAAATACAATACTTCAAATTTTATAGTTTTGAAATCATGCAACAAGAACAATATAAACAAGTAAAAGAAAACTGTCCATTTAGAGTACTTATAACTGAAGAAAATGCAAAGGCACGCATATCATCACTAATCCAACGTAACAAATCGCAAATTTCCAACATGGCAAAAGTACTCACGTGATTTGACCCATCTAATGGGAATTAATTTAATTCTTCTAGGATACCTGATCGACCTATCCAAATTGAGTTAACATATTTACTATAATTATTCATGAAAATTAGTCTTGTATTGAAAAAAGTAATCAACTTAAGAAAGTGTCTGCGTGGAAAGAAAAAGAAATAACATAAACAACCGCTGGAAATTATCACACATTAATTATGACGATGGTGAAGACGACTATGTGGCGCTCAACAGTTTCGTATTTTGCATAATAGTTACATTTTTTAAAGAAAGTATCATTTTTCCGTTTTTTCTCACTGGTTATACGGGCTATCTAAAAAAAAGACTGTCATTTTCACTTCATGGACTCCAAATGTGCTCCTCTTTAAAAACTGTTAGCTCCGCTTGGTCATTTCCTGGACTGTAAGGGTAAAATTGTCGAGAAAAGAGCTGATCACTTTTTTTCATTTAATGTATTTGGTCATTCATGGCACCTGCAAAAGCTGGTATTGTCTAGTCTGGCAAAATTCGTTTCCCTGTTTTAATAACTGTTAAAGATAGTGTACTTTATACAAATCAGGCTGATTATTTAGCACAATGAGCAGTTATTATACTCAACTGTGTGATTAAATCATGAACAATTTTCACAAATACAATATTCAGAGAAATTTTAATCACAGTACATGGAAGTAATATAGAGGTATGCTAACATTCTTTTCATTGTGCATATTGCAAATGTAAACAACTTCACATAAACACGCCGCTCTTTCAAAAGTTTATATCTGTAGAGCACCCCCATAAGTAACACACATGTATTATTATCGAATGATTTATTTTGGTTGTATGGCTGAAATAGTTAAGTCACTAATATCAAATCAGTCCCTTTGAATAAATCTCCCGTATTTCCTCATCCCCACCACAGAGCTGTATTTATTTGTGTCAAGATCAGCCTCACCCCGTTATGATGATAAGTGAGTTATTTAGTTAAATGCACATTGCATTTTGTCAACATAGCAGCTAATGTTACGCTGAAAGACATGACATGAGACTTGACAATTTATTCCATAGATGTCGTAAATAAATGTTACAGTTTGAAAAAGGATGGAACTGATGAGGTTCATAAAATTTAACGGTTAAAATGTTTGCTTATTGTTCTAAAACTTAACAATGGAAGAAAGCGATTTTACTTTGTCATCATTCATTTCTTAATTTAATTACAAATCAATGAAGAGACACATTTTCACTATATACTTCTTTCACTGAAATACAACAGTTTAAAATTTAAGTTGACATCACTTCTGTATTCTAAGACTTCTAATTTACCCATGATTAAGACCATTACAAACACAATTCTGTCTCTAGGCATATTGTGTAAGCAGGAACAGAATAAAAATAATTAGCTTATTTTCTTGAAGAGCATTAGCGTCAATATATTATTTCTTCAGAACATCATATGTGATAAAATAAAAATAAGAAAAATATTTGCAAAAATTGTTATATTTGTTTTAGTTGGTGCTCTACAGTTTCATGTTTTGCATAGAGTTAGATATTTTAAGAAAAAAGCATTTTGCTTTCTTAGCTCTTTATTCGGGCTATTTAAAAAAGACCTTGCATATTTTGGATATTAAGCAAAGAACTTGTAATTACCGTTTTTGGTGTATGATTAATGTGTGCAGCTTGGGCTATATAATATAAAGCTTGACTTAACTTTTGATGTGCACCTTTCAAAAAACTGCTAGCTCCGTCAGGTAATCTTCACTTGCTGGACTTCAGAGGTAAATTGCAACAAAAAAATTAGTAGATAACGTTTTTGTGTTTGTTTTTTTTACATTTGATATATTTCATAATTCATTTATTGCAATTTCAGAACATGGCATTGGTTACTCTGGTTGGCAAATTCGTTTTCCTTTTTTAATAACTGCTAAAGATAGTTTACTTTAGATTAATTCAGACTGATTTTTAGCACGTGGGAACAGTCATTTTGGTCAGTTGTGTGTTTAAATCATGTACAATTTCCACAAGTACAATATCCAAAGAAATTTCAACCACAGTACATGAAAGTAACCTAGAATAATTCTCTCCATTGTGTATGTTGCAAATGTAAACAACTTCGCCTTATACCTGCCACTCTCTCAGAAGTTCATAATATCTGTTGAGTGCCCGCTATGCCGATAATACATCGTAGTTATTATTTTAAATATTTAAAGTTTAAAAAAGCTCGAAAAGGTTTTTTTTGTCATAATGCTGCAAAACATTACTCTTTTGTCTTCGGTACAATCCAATTTCTAGTGGGTTTTTTTAAATTATATCACACTGATGTACACATCCGAAACATGTTTCTAATGGAGAGTGTT
>JAEAOA010002356.1:1205000-1235000 GCA_016746295.1 Potamilus streckersoni
ACAACCAAGTGTAATAAAGTCGTGTCTTGTCTTGTTTTGTTTATGTTTTGTTTTTTGTTTTGTTTTTTGGTTTTTTTTTTTGTTTCTGGTGCTGCAGAAAATGAGAATCAAAATCTTTAACTTTCTTACTATCTACTGCAATATATGTAATATTTAACTATATTTTCTCTCACATACAATACAGCAATACAATGGTAGCAGACAGAAAATACTTCTATAGATTGTCAAGATGTTATATAAGATGGCAAAATATTGTGTACCTGTGAAACACGATACATAAAAAGGACGGACTAGTATTAAACAGCAAGGAAACCTGCTTCCCTTACTTATTTACACGTAAGTATCAAGATGAAACACACGATGAAGTAAAAACAAAATTGAAATTCTAGAAAATAACTGGATTTAAATGTGAAATATAATGCAGATATTGACAATTTTTTTCAAACACTATAGCTGAATAAATGAAAAATAAAAATAATAAAAATCACACTAACGTTCTATAACATTTTAACAATGCATTTACATAACCACAAACTGCAAAATGTTAACACATTTCTTACATTGTTAGTATAACCATCTATTCATGAGATTAATATTTGTAATATGTTTCTTAAGTGCAAAATGCAAAAAGAATATTAATCACGAACGAGCAGTCAGAAGCTAAATATCACGTCGTTCAAGAACATTTTTCAGAAACGAAGGAAATGAAGGAGCCGAGTATCAGAGTAACCTGTCTCCAGAATCTCTTTTCAAGATTCCACAAAGATGTGGTAATGTCAGAACTGACGAGAGACAATGCACACATGTCCACATAGATATCTTATATTATTTTCCAGGGGCGAGAAGTCGACAAAAATATACACAAATCTTTATTCCATAAGGTGATACCGCATTTGTTCTAAATATAATTACAATTAGATATATACATCGTACCAAGTATCTGGAAAAATATTGTCAACACTGTATCCATCTTATAGAATCCTACGTAACGATCTTTTAATCGAAGGATTTGCACCTAGATGCATGGTTTGGATCCGGCAATATAAATAATATTAAGATTAGAAATAGTGATGTTGGATGTTGAGATGATACCATATCTGACGCTCTTATTTACTCTAATTGTGACCTGTTTTGCGACGTTTATGTGCAGTCTTTGCTAAGTATGTATAGTCTTTGCTAAATATATAGTCTTTGATAAATATGTAGATTTTGCTATGTACAGTTTTTGCTATATATATATATATATATCTATATATATATATATATATATCTATATATATATATATAGATATATATATATATATATATATATATAAATATATATATATATATATATATATATATATATATATATATAAAGAGAGAGTCTTTGCTAAATATGTACATATAAATATATATATATATATATATATAAGACTCTACTTTATTAGCCGACAGTACATATTTAACAAAGATTTATATATTTACCAAAGAGTAAATATTTAGCAAAGACTGTACATATTTAGCAAAGACTGTATATATTAGGAAAGACTACATATTTGTCAAAAATAACATATTGAGCAAAGACTATATATTTAGCAAAGATTATACATATTTAGCAAAGACTGTACATATTTAGCAAAGACTACATATTTAGCAAAGACTATATATTTAGCAGACTAAATATTTAGCAAAGATTGTATATATTTTGTAAAGACTACATATATTGCAAAGACTCTTCATATTTAGCAAAGACTCTCTCTTTATATATATATATATATATATATATATATATATATATATATGATTCAGATATATATATATATATATATATATATATATATATATATATATATATATATATATATATATATATATATATATATATATATATATATATATCAAAAACTGTACATAGCAAAATCTACATATTTATCAAAGACTATATACTATATATTTAGCAAAGACTATACATACTTAGCAAAGACTGCACAAAAACGTCACAAAACAGGTCACAATTAGAGTAAATAAGAGCGTCAGATATGGTATCATCTCAACATCCAACATCACTATTTCTAATCTTAATATTATTTATATTGCCGGATCCAAACCATGCATCTAGGTGCAAATCCTTCGATTAAAAAATCGTTGCGTAGGATTCTATAAGACGGATACAGTGTTGACATATATATATATATATATATATATATATATATATATATATATATATATATATATATATATATATATATATATATATACAGAGAGAGAGAGAGTATTATTTATTTAATTCATGTTCTGGTGTGTAATATCTATCACAAATTATAACGTCATGGAGTTTTTAATATTGTTTTATTAGCACATACATTATGTCAAATTTTCCTCTGGCATCTGCGAGAAACAACATCACTGTAGAATTTGACATCAAAACAGCATTTTTGACACTTTAGTTAATTTCATTAAAACTGTTATTCTTATTTGCTATCGACATTTCTCATAATATTTTGTATTTTGTTTTCTTTTGTGTTTTTTCTCTTGCATTTTTAATCGGCTTCTTATATATATATATATATATATATATATATATATATATATATATATATATATATATATATATATATATATATATATATATATAAGAAAATAAACAACACTATCAGACAAAGGGGTTTCCTTTGTGACAAAAAGGTGCTTTGTCAGCAACAGTGATAATTTGTGTAATGTATTGAATTGAGTAAACAGTCTAAATACGAATAAAATCTCCCGTGGTTTCTCACTTCTAATACTGAATAAACAAACTCAAACCATTTTGTTATCACTTTCCTGTAATAAAACCCATGGACAATATATGTCACGTTGGTTAAATGCTTCTTCGACACAATTCTTTGAATGGTGTTCATTGGCGACGGTTGGTTCGACTGCCACACATGTTAGGAAAACCTAATAAAATCACTATTGATCGATATATTGGTTTGGTAGAGAACAACGAAGTGATAATTAAAAGAATGATAAAAAGCGAAAAGCGTGAAAGCCTTTATGTTCTCATGTAGCAATGATCGTGATGTGGTAAGCTTGGTTAGATGGTTGATCACATAAATCAATTGATTGTTGTACTTGTATTTCATGATTCTAAATAATTTTAATGGTTGAAAAGACTCTTTGCTACTTCATGCAAGACCTGTATTTTAAAACTTTAAGTGTGCACCAATTCAATCCTTTTAAAAGAAAATAGCAACACCCAAATGTGATGACTATAAGATGAAAAATTTAAATTTTTTAAGCAAAATATAACTTCAATTCCACCTCAAATGCAAAGTGCACATGGATAAACTTAACATTTGCTTTATTCTTGTGTGATGATAATTTTACATTTTAAATTATGTTTTAATTTTATCTCGACTGTATCTATGCTGGCATTCTATCCATAGCTTTTTGAGCACACATCCAATATAACTGGCTTCGTCGAAAGACTATTGCCATTAACATGAACATTGTACGATGACAATGAAGTCGATCAATGTACCTGGGGAAAAGAAGATAAAAACTTGATTAGTTCTTCCACCTGAGCTGAATATTGCTGCTCGCGATTCTTAAGCAGGGTGTTTTGCCTTTTAGCTGTCACAATTAACTGCTTTTACTAGAATCTTATGACAGTAATTCGCTACATCTTGAAGAATATGAGGAATGTCTGAGTGTTATTTTGCCATCTAACTTACTTATTGGACTCATTATCCGAAGCTTAGAAGGCAAATCGTATTAGAGGTCATTATAGAATGAGATTGTCATTTGATATAGGAAGCGCTGTGTGACAAGAGATCTTCATGACAGGTTTGATAATGTCTAGGCATGTAAAGTAAGATTTTTATTACCTTAATCCTCGAGTAAAATCTATTTTATTTATTAGCTGGGCTAGAACTATACCATTTTTTTTTCTTATCTGATTTGACACTGTCGTATTGCTAAAAGTGTCAATGGTCAATCTCTTAATAAATTCTCTTTTAATCGTATATATAACTTTATTGTTACTGATATATCAATGACCAGTCTTTGTAGATATGAGAGCCTAAAACCAGCTTATTCTTGAATTGTCCGCGACGACATTGAAGAATGACGAGACAGACAATGGCAAGTCAGTTTTGTTTAAGAGTAAGGTCCACAAGATTTACATAAAAACGTCTTGTAGACAAAATATAGTCGTTATATATCTGAGTGATAACAACGATAAACGATATCGCTGGAACAAAATGCTAACTAAAAGACCAGTAGTGGACAGTCATAGACGTTAGCGACCTTAAAGTAGAATTGCACGAAGCAATCAATATCGTCTGTATGAAATTTTCATTGTATAATGTAAGTCGAAGAGTTGCACACAAAAAAAAGAATTTATAATCTCTAATAATGGTTAAAGCCTTCTAAATCAGAACTTACTTTGGTGTCATTTTGTAGGTGACATTTTTTAGAAACTGCATTTCTTGAAATAATCAGGCTCTGACAAAAACTGTTCAGATTTTGTTCAAGCTGGTAAATACATTTTTAATATATATGTATGGACAAGAAAATATACTATTTTAGCTTTAAATGTGGGCATGAGCCTGTTGTTAATATGAGAATTAAATGTTAGTATGAACCTGTTGTGAATGTGAGATTTAAATGTTGGTATGAACCTGTTGTCAATATGAGATTTAAATGTTGGCATGAACATGTTGTTAATGTGAGATTTAAATGTTGGCATGAACCTGTTGTTAATATGAAATTTAAATGTTGGCATTAACCTGTTGTTAATGTGAGATTTAAATGTTGGCATGAACCTGTTGTTAATATGAAATTTAAATGTTGGCATCAACCTGTTGTTAATATGAGATTAAATGTTGTCTTGAACCTGTTGTTAATGTGAGACTTGAATATAGGCATTAGCCTGTTGTGTGAGATGCTGACAATTTTATCTTTAGAATGCACGCAAAAAGAAGCAGATATATATTTTTGTAGAAAGATAATTTCTGGAATCATGCTAAATAGTCTATGACGAAGCAAATGTTGTCTATAGCGTGATCCTTATGGCAGAGACAAGCTGAAACATTAAAAACTTGACCGTTCAAATATTGCTAGTCTTGTTCCTAAGAGAAAACGAGTATTCCAACGAACACATTCGACCACTGATGGGTGATCAAAACCTTTGTATCTTAAGGCACAAGGGTTGGGTCAATGATTTCAGAAGCTCAAAAAGACTTATTATTTGTGTCATGGCATCATTTTTTACCATGACAGTGAAGGGAATGAGGAAAATATACAGATATGGATCAATGCACAAAAGATAACAAAATGCAAAAATTTCATTCAAACAAGCGAATAAATTATATATGGCCAACAGAAATAATTGGAATTCAGGAGGAAGTAAACAAACTATCCTCAGCAATATTGGATCCATGTGTTGCTGAAGGTTATTTTTGTCATCCCCTTTTACCATCCACTACCATTTAATACTGGTTTAATTGTTTTAAAAAGGAAGAAAAACGAATTTCGCGGAAATGTTACGAAACGTGTTAGTCAATAACCTACTTTAAAATGTGCATTACATTCTTATTGCCTATATCAATACTTTCCCTAGTTATGTCATAATTAAAAACAATTAAGTACCTGTAAAAAGTTTCGGTGTTATTATTATAAACAGCGCAATTATAGGGTTACCCACAAATAAGACAATACGACCTTTCCAAAATGGATTTTAGGTGTTCAGTGTATTGCCTCTGCCTACATTCATATGGTATGTCATGTTTATCAGGTACAAATATTATGTGCCCAGTCTATTCCAAAAAAGAGAATTAGCTCTCACCAGTGCAAGCAGGCCTTCGTCTATTGCAATAAATGCTAATCACTGTATATAAGGAAAAAAAGATGTACAATCAAGAAACAAATTTGACCGATACAGAATCGACTTCATATATGACGAAAATGGTCCAGATGTATTAATAGCATCATAAAATTCAGCTTAGCATTAAAGAAGAAATAGAGATAGGCAGTTATATTTCACTCTAAATATGTATAATTTATTAAATTTATGAATTTATAAATTAATGAAGATTAGAAATCTTTATCTGAGAAACATCATCGTTGTAATCGTTGTAAACAGTATTAGAACTAAATTCCTCGAATTTATATCCTTTCTTCTTGTAGTCCTGATACCAATTATATAGAGGATACGGAACATTATAATGAGGTAATAAGTTCGACACATTTCGCTCTCTACTTCGAGATGGCCGAATTAGGTCGAGAGTAGGCGGGTAGGGTCCAAAATTTCAAAACAGCCCAGAGTTTCCTCGAAAGGGCATTAAGAAAAAGAACGTGTATATTTACTCCAAGTGTGGGTTTATCCAATAAAGGTGTGCAAGAATAAAACGATTGTCTATTTCAAGTGACCAATTCGTTGGTTGAATTTTATTTCACCGGTGGAATTTTGGACCCCACTTTCGGATTCAGCTCTGTCGCAGACGGGGAAGGGGGGTGGCAGAAAACCCAGCATTATAGAATCGTAGACAAGGATCAGTTGTTGCTTGTCGTACGACTTCTGAATCTGTACGCTGATATTAGCTGGCCAGTCAACCAGTTTTATATATCTAATCATACTCTGACAATTGATACTACAATGTTCTACCTGGCGTGGTAATCACTAAGACGACTGCGCGTAAAGCTTAGAGAAGTCTAGTCTCGTACGTCTCATTGATTGGATAGGTCACATCGATCTCAAGGATGTGCTATGGCTGATTCAAGACATGCCCCATTTATAGCTAGAGTATGATAACTTCGTTGGGCGACAAGAAAAGGTGACGGCTATAACGGCAGGGAAGAGTCCTAAGCAACAGAAATGGATGATAATGAGGTTTAGAAACGTACGTGATCTACCAAGCGACTTCACGCAAAGATTAACTTCTTTCTGGGTGTTGCTCTCGTTAGTTTTTACTCTGACAGGAAGTCGATTTCTTCCTATTGATGTCAACAAATAGTTGCCTAGAGACCTAAATTAAGACACCTTCGTTACTCGTTAACTTTCATTATCACAACTTATTGGGTACGGCGGGAGTGCTCACTTGTCGACATATCAAATTTAATTAAGAGAAAGCATGGTTTAGTTAAAAATGACAGCAATCAACGAGGTTCCGAACTTTGAACCAATCGCAGTACAGTTGACAGCACCACCGACAATAGAACCGTCTTCCGAACTGAAAATGTCATACTAAACGGTTGAACTGGTGTCCATGCAAAAACAGCCTAGAATGGTCACGCTTAGCAAAACGTTTGTTGCTGAAATGTAGAGATGTGGCGTGACTCTTTACTCATTGAGCCAGATTATATATATATATATATATATATATATATATATATATATATATATATATATATATATATATATATATATATATATATATATATATATATATATATATATATATATATATATATCATAGTGATCCTAGTATCCTCCTAAAGCCTAGCCACAGCTACTCCTACTCCATCTCTTATCATGGAGGTAACGTTCCCCAATCCCGTTCGTATAAAGTAAATTTGTTGGTATGAATGACATAATCATGGCTACTAAAGCTTTTGCGAAGCCCCTGTACCATGTTTCGGTGCTAGCAGCATTTGACATCGGGTAATCGGTGCTGGGTAAAAGTTTGTTTAGGTCGAGACCGATTTGCTACGAATGGATTTTGATGCTACAAGACTGTCGTTTGGCCGTGGGCTCAAGACATGCCGGTTAAACAGGAACATTTTCAAGCTTATATCATCACAGCAGCTGAATGGCTTCCGCAGTGGGTGAGATGGTCGCCAACGTTTTTGTTTTAGTTCTTTTTTTTTTTTTTTTTTTTGCTTTCTTAACTCCAAGTTTAACCAGACAGACCGACAGGCAGCAAATGAGGATCGCATCCGCCATGATAAACACCTCGATTCTTGACACGAGGCTTAGGCAGAATAGAAAGATCGAAGCGATTAACACTTCGACTATATCACTAAACGCAAAGAGGAGGCTCTGAATAGGACAAGCTAATTAGAGATGATTATGCGCAGGTTGCGGATGATGTGTTCTTAATTCCAGACAAAGTTGCATTTAAGCAGGCAGGCATATCATTGACTCACGTAGCATGCGATGTTGGGCAATAGCCAGGCCATTCAAACTGTTTTCCGCCAGAACAATACAAATATTACTACATTTTTCATCATTGGTGGCCTGTCCATAGTTGACTTTGTAATACATTTGTAGCCTGACAATTATAAGACCAACATGATAATAGATAAATGTTTATCACTATCTACTATGTATTGACGCCAAGGTTACTAGGGAAATGAGGAAACTGTTGAAAAACTTGCAGATGGACAAAAACATGCACGATCGATGACCGGTCAGTATAGTCAACTTGATTGGGTGCAGGAAAGAATTGGGAGGAAGTACCTCCATCCCGTTGGCCTAGATGCGATATTAATATGCGTAAAAGAGCTGGTGGATGAAGGTGTCTCGCCACTGGTCCGATGTGGTCAATGGACACGTTTGGTATACAAAACCGACTGTAAATTCCTGGCTAGTCTTTCCTGTGCAAGCTCAATACGCAGCATGATGGGTTGGGCGAACAATCGCCACGCTGTGGGTTTCAATATATTTGTAAAAGATTTCTTTTTGCAATAAGCACCTTTAATTTTTCAAAAATCTTTTATTATTTATTACTTATTCAACACCACACATTTTCCAACTTATAATGTCAACGACAGTAGAGGTTCACCCATATATCGTTATAACAATTTCCTCCACTACCACATGGTGCCACAAAATTACATTTCTAGCCATGACCTTTGAGAGAGAATTGAAGCTTACCGTTTATGTAAATGGAGGTTGGAAATATGTGAAAGTACTGGAGCTTGTATAAAAGGAATTGAATAACCGTTTTTCATTCTGCTTGAATACGTACAAAATCGCGTCAATAATAATATCATTTGAAAATATTTTATCACATATCAATAAAACATACATCTGTTTTGGATTATTATGATGTCAAAGCAGTTTACATGGTATTTGGAGTTTAAATAAATATAAAGTGATTGTATTTGTTGTAAATGTTTGCTTAAACTATATAAGGTATTTCTTTCGTACTGCAGAATGCCCCTTTTTGTACAGCAAGCATTAACGTCTGCACAATATCATATCGTTATCTACAAAATGATTACTCGTATTGCACAGTTCTGTTCTGTCTGTATTGCTTGAAGTATTCTTTCAGTATGAATGATTCTCCAAACACTGAAGATTTTAATCAAATTTAATTCCAGTATAACTGTTTAAATCTTCGTTGTCATAATTGCAAAAAGTTTTTATTATTTGCTTTATATTATAATGTTCATCATATATCTAGCATCTTAAATAGCAATGAAATGCTGCCGAAAATATGCTTAAAAGGAAACAAAAATTGATCTCGGATTTCTTTCCCTCCACTTTTTCAAAGAAAATGTTGTTCGGTGGTGAAATTTTGAAGTCAGTAAGGACTATTACTTGGAGGACAATTTTGTACTGTGTATTCCATGTAACAAGTTTGTGAAGAGCAATAAAATGGTATCTTTCGAAAAGCTGCTTCCGATAATGTTGACAAAAATGTTAAAGCAGATAACATTAAGCAGGTTTAGATTTACATTAGATTCAAAGAAAAAGGGTACGTCCTCTTTGTGACCCAAATAGTATCAAGTATTAGCTTCAACTTGTAATTCATAACATATGGTGTATAGAAGTGAATTGGAAAACTAAAGAAATAAATTAGAAAATTGAGTTACTCTTCTATATAGGTACATGTAAATGTATACGTTTCCATCATAGTTTTTGGAATTTTATGGTTTTATATTTCATCATAAATCAATCGTACCATAATCCTGAAATGCATAATTTGAATTATAGTGGCTCACGGTCACTTTAATAACAAGTGGTTTTTATACATTCTGGAGATAAACGAAACCTTGTCTGCAGTACTCAAACCATATTCGATATACATTCTTTTAAAAATTTCATCGTATGAAGATTTATATATTTGAAAAATATATGTAAAATAATTTAATATCAATTTGTTAATCAACATTTAGCGAACATTTAAATTTTAAATTTTTTTCGATGAAAAAAAAAAAGATGACCAATAAATTTTGACCACTTTGTTCTCTGCTCTCTTTCACTGCTTAATAATTTAAGGCCTTGTGAAATATTCATACTATAGAAGCTGCAACTGAAACAAACAATATTACTGTTCTTAATTTATGGTTATGTTTCCCTCAGTCTAGATGACTATAAATAGGATGTTGTTCTATATTTAAAAGAATAGTTGAATATTATCGCCATTCTGTTCATCTTAAAAACTGATTTATGTTTCGTTCTACAGTTTCGTACTTTGCTTTTGGTTTGACTTTGAAGAAAATAATTTTCCAGGTTCATGTGACCGCTTATCACTGCTATTTGAAAAAACGTAGAATGTTGTGGCAATTAACTTTAATTCCCTTTATTCTGGTATAGGATTCATGGGTATAAGTTGTGTTGTAGGCTGTACGACTTGGCCTTACCACAAATGTGCATCTTAAAAGACTACTAACTCCCATTTGGTCATGTTCACTACATGGACATAAGATACTAATTGGGAAAAAAGAAGAAAAACCTAGCTAATACCTTTATAAAAAAAATTAATTTTTAAATTATTGCGTAATTCTTTCATTGCTTGTTCAGAAGCTATTATTGTCCCCATTCGCAACAGTTATTTTCCGTTTTTTTATAACTGCTAATATTAGTGTACTTTGCACTAGTTTAAGATCATTCGTAGAGCACACCGGAGCAGTTATTTTGATCAGATATCTGCTTTTTCCAGGTATCCGATATAAAGGATTTTCAGTCACAGCACATAAAGTAACATTAGAAGTATTCCAAAATACCCCCATTGTGCTTGTGCATAATGTTTTCTTTTAGCACACATTCTTCCAAAAATGTAGAGCAGAACCTTTTTGGGAGATCGTAGTAGGAGTAGATTTAACTCCTGCGGAACACTTAATTCTCTCATTCCTAACAAAAGGGTTATATAATGTGCGCATGTGAGAATAATAAAATACATCATATAGCATGTGTAAGATATAGAAATCCGGACATTCAGAACTGTTATGGAGGTCTGAGGATTTCCTAATCGCATATCAACGTATATATAATATTGTTTGTTTTTTTTATTGTATTTTTTTTTCTTTATTTTTAACCAGGAAAGGTTATAGCTACAGAAAGACAAAGTGCCTTCTAACGAAATTTGTACGTGATATAATATAGTAAAATATGTGTAGTTTTTAGAAAAGAATTTCCTTAAAAGCAATGAGTTGTATTTATATGCCCAAAAATATGTTTTCAAAATAAAATACGCAAGATCATTGAAGACATTCATGACATCAAGAAACTTTTGACGTCATTAATAGTATATATTGGTGTACTCATGTAGAATAGACGTTTATTATGTGCTGGTAAATTAGTGGACCTTCGATAGGTTGTTCTTACCCGGGGTAGTGCTACTGTGTTTTGAATGGATGTTCTCACTGTGTAGAGTGCTACTATACTTAGGATATTCCATACAAAACGCATACATTTATGATATTAAAATCTCGAGTGCATAGCCATCTTACTTTTAGAAATGGGACATTTGATCTTATTAGTGTATGTTCATATAAACTTGTGTAGTTTTAATAAATAGACCTAAAATATTTCTGGATTTTCGTTATTATCATTCTGTATTTTCTCTGTTTTAATTCTGGTTTTTCTCTATTATGTCGCACAAGAGTGTCGTATACAAACTGATGATATTAAAGTAATAGCTACTTGTTCTCTCTCTCTCTCTCTCTCTCTCTCTCTCTCTCTCTCTCTCTCTCTCTCTCTCTCTCTCTCTCTCTCTCTCTCTCTCTCTCTCTCTCTCTCTCTCTCTCTCTCTCTCTCTCTCACATACATACATACATACATACATACATACATACATACATACATACATACATACATACATACATACATACATACATACATACATACATACATACATACATACATACATACATACATACATACATACATACATACATACATACATACATACATAGGGGCCCCGAGTGGCCGAGTGGTCTAAAGCGCTGTCCGTTACGGATCACTGCCATCTCACCTCTGCGTGTGTTCGAGTCTAGGATTCGGCGAATGTGGATATGTGAGAAAGCATGCCAGTAGCTTCTCGTGGGTCGGTGGTTCTTTCCGGTGATTTCCCGGCTTCTTCCTCCACCATTAATACTGGCCGCCATGAATAGCCTATCATGTGCTGAAAATTGGCGTTAAGCCCAACAACAACAACAACATACATACACAGACATATTGTTACATATAACATTTTGCAAGAAGTAAAGCATTTTCTTATAACCCATACTTTTGTAGTTTTTGTGGAACGTAAATCATTTTCCGATAACACATGCTGTTTTTATTTTCTATAAGACTTTATTTAGTTTCGGTGGCAGTCATGTCATGTGACAAAGACGTTTGTTTTGATCTGTTAAATCTATTAAAAGTGCATCTCTGTATTTGTATTCATTTAAAACCTTATTCATATCCTGTACCTGTATGCTAGTTTGGCATCCATACCCTGATCAAGAAACTGATATGAAAGGATGACAACTATATGATCCAATAGATTCAACCTACAGAAAATGCCCTTTACAAAGATTTTTTTTTATATTGCTAGTATAAGACTTATTGAAAATGTTACTTTTGTCGCTGGATGAAGACTTGCTGGTTTGTTATTACCTTTGTCGCTGGAAGAAGACTTGCTGGTTTGTTATTACCTTTGTCGCTGGAAGAAGACTTGCTGGTTTGTTATTACCTTTGTCGCTAGAAGAAGACTTGCTGGTTTGTTATTACCTTTGTCGCTGGAAAAAGATATGTTGATTTATAGTTACCTTTGTTGCTAGAAGAATACTTGCTGGATTATGGTTACCTTGTCAAAAAAAGAAGACTTGCTTGTTTGTTGCAAGAAGAAGGCTCACTGGTTTAGTGTCACCTTTGTTTCTAGAAGAAGACTTGCTGGTTCAAAGTTATCTTGTGGCTCGTTACCTTTCTCGTGCTTAAGAGTTATGTTGTTTAGAAGCCAGTTAGCATGGGAAAACAACATAAATCAGAGATTTATTTAGGAATTTATTGATAGGTGAGGTTGCAGCCGGTATTGCCAAATTTCAATTATTCTGTAGGTATGCATTCTAGACCAGTGATATTTAACAAGAAGTTTATTATTCTTCCCTCACTGTGTAGAGATTACATTTTCTTTGCAAGATGCAATCTTCGCTTTGAAATTCCGATACTTAGATGTCAATAAATGATAATGATGGCACTAACACCAAAATATTTAATATATTTACAAAACAAAGTTTTCAAAAATCAGACGATTTACAAAGAAATTGTTAGAAATCCGACAATTTATCAAGAAATTGTGAGACATCTGACAGACCTTGGTTTGATCAGTAGTAAAATCAGCATTCTTACATTAAATAGTATCTGTCTGTATTTGGTTACCTTTGTTAGTTAATGGTTGGCCAGAACTCTTCTGATTCTGGTCCCCTACACAGCTCTCAGAACTTATAGTCTAATACACTGCTTTCTCAATTTAAGTAACTGGTTGCACAACTTAGTATTTTTATGTATGTTTGTTTCCTTTTGCTAGTAGTTACTATGTATTTCTTATATACGACTTTCCTACCTAAATTGTTTATGAAACGGGTTGCATAGGCAACATAGGTTTGTCTTTTGACTAGTTCGTGTCTTTTTTAATAAGAAATGAGAAATTAATCGCAAAAATTTCAGAAGCATCAATAATGTAATTTGTCTGATTTTCTGACCTTTAAATTAAACCAATTCTAAATCTTGATTTTATATTAATATGAAAGTTCTTGTTGACTGTTACATGTAATCTAATTGTCCTTACATATGGGTAATTTATTATTTACCTGAAACAGGTATATAAATTGCATAAATCACTTAATTCATCGTCAAAATTATGACTTTGTCGTTAGAGTGTGGTGTATTACTGAGAATTACATTACTTAGGCTACTAAATCTGTCAGATAAAAAGAAATCAATAACATATTTTGAATGTATATTTATCATCAATCAAGTAATATTTAAAAGTGACTAGTACAAATCTGATAGGCTACAGATGGATCTTTTAGGCGCCATACGTTATGTACATATAATTCGTTTGTGTATTGGGTTTTATTCGTGAGTATGCGTACAATATTTTTAATTTGTATTGTGTGATTACCTTTATTTATAATTGATAAAAGGAGTTGGGCTTGCATGTCCAATGTCATGTAGGATACACACAGCTACTAAGTTTGAGTTCTAGATATAGCCTTTTTTCTAACCTTAGAGTTTTCTAGAAACAAAGTTTATGTACAATTTGATTGAAGCTTGATGGAAATCTACATTGAGATGACAAAGAGGTGAGGAACTATATAAGATTGTTTATAACTTAGACATTTCTGAAAATGAACTTTTTACCCTCCCCCTGGTACTAAAATGGTGTTTTAATTTTCAGATTAAAGTTGATTTATCGGAATTGCTCGTTCCTACCTTAACATCCGAAATGGAATCAGTCTGTATTGTTCTGTTCAGTTTTAATTTGAGAGGATTTATTTGTTTAAATTATTCAGTGGACTTATAAAGTGCTCCTTGACTTTCTGACTTGGTCATTAATTTGACATTATTGTGAATCCATGCAAGGATATTTTCGATTTTATCATTGTGATGCAACAAGACTGATGGCACATTAGCAAATTCTAGACTAATGGCCCTTCATTACATTCAAAACAGGAATTCATTCGAAACACCGCTGGAATTCATACAGAATATTTTATGCGTTTGAAACTGTGATAGAACTTTTATGACTAGTTGTGATTTAATTAACAATACTGTAAGTTCTTTTTAAATTTTCAATTTTATTTAAGGGAATTAATTTATTTGTTGAATTTACGAAACACGAAACTTGCTTTCGCTCTTTTCTGTTACTTAGTTTAATACCACATTGTCGTAACACTATAATTATCTTTGCTCCCCATTCTTTTCCAATATAGATTTTTCCACAAAAGATCTATTTCTTCGATTTTTAATTTGATTTTTCTACAATGTCAAATTGGAAAAAATTGCTAAGCCCCCCTAACCCCTCTTCTCCTTTTTCTGATGCTCTTCAAAAGTGAAAATTATCAGTAGGAAGCGAAGATATCACATTCCAGCATTTACAGTTAAATGTCCATCCATATAACAGAATGTTCATTGTAGACTGTTAAAGTTTAGATACTCATATTTAAAGTGATATTGCTTGATACAGGTCACATCTGTGCTGCTGAAAAAAATGAATCTATATAATCCAGAGGGCAATCATGAGCAATTCAGATATGTCATTGTACTTGCCAAATCAATGAATTCTGCAGTTATTTACTATATTTTATACAAAATTCTAATCTCTGTATATGCTCAAAGGTCTCACTGGATAGTTTCGTATTTTGACACACACACACACACACACATACACACATACGAGTTTTAGGCATGAGCTAATTATCACAACTCTAGCATTTTTTAAATTCACACACAATCTAAATCTGTAATGTGATTTACATTTGCATTGAGTTAGGTTTGAAAATGGATTGGCTTGTTGATGACTGCCTGTCACAGTTAGACTAGCATTGGAGATCAAATGCGTAACTTGAGCTGCAAATGAGCAGCCGACTTGGCTTAAGTATTTACATGTGTCTGCTACAGAGGAAAATATCTAAAAATTTAGACGTTTTAGGGGTGATGAAAGGAATGTTAATTTGTCTTAGTACTAGTGAACTTTAAGGACGAATAAGGTACGTATCGATTCTTTAAGCCGCCTTGTCTCAGGAAATGTTTAAAATAGCTCTTTCCTGTGAAAAATGATTGTAAAAAGAGGGGTTGGTGGTAATATAGGTTTAGTATAGCCACCAGTTATATAAGGAATTAAACCGTAATACCCAAGTCAGAATCTTACAAGTATTCTTTCAATATAAATCATTAATTAGTTTTTATTTGTATCTTTAATGTAATATTGTTATCATTTTTCTGCAAAAGGTCATCTTTGGATGAAAATTTGCCCAAAAACAAAACTGTCCAGTGAGACCTAACGATATCTCTAAGATAAAACAGTGTCTCCACCGGTTAAAAAAATAAATCGTGACCAACCATCTCATAGCTCCGTTCATTAAGCAGTCAGCTTAAGCAAAACATATAAACTGTTGAGGATATCCCCATACATTGTTGAGGTGTCCAAAATGTCTCAGAAATCTGTTTATTGCAGTTCACGCATTGTTACCTTCCAAACACTAGAAATAGGCAAGGGCCGAGGAATGGATTTACGTGTCTACTCTGCTCTAAACATCGCAAATAAAGAACACATATCGGTCTTGTTTTGCGTTTAAATCAGTTGACTGTGGGCAGCTCGCAATAGATAATTTCCTCTCATGAGGCAGTCTTCAATTTGGGTGTTGACAATAATAAAAAAAAACTGACAGCTGAAGCATATTATCCGAGTTGTTTATGACTGATGTATTTGTCTAAACCACCGGTAAACATGATGAATTGATAAGAACAGCTGTTTAACATGCCCTCCTGCCAAAGTGACAAATTCTTTTGGTTGTCCTACAAATTGATAAATTACAATCCATAGTCAGTTTGTTGGCTTGCAAATTTTGATTCCCTCAAAATAGATGTAAATCCCCGACCCACCCCACCGCCACTCCCAGAGAATGAACTTGGGTTTGTAAGCCAAGATCCGTCAGATATACGATGTATCAGCCTAATATTATTCCATGTATAGCATCGAAAAAATATTTGTAAATGACAGAATAATTTAAACGAGAATACGAACATAGAAAACGACATTGCAAAAAATTAATAATTTAAAAAATAATCTCAAAAATGAATCTCTATCCACCCTCACAAAAAGACTAAAACCAAAATGATTAAAGAAAATAAATATGTGCTTATACGGGATGAGAGTACATTATGACACGTAATATTTGTTTACGATTTTCTGATGAAAAGTGCACTTAATGTTTGGAAAATGCAGATATTTTAGAACGGAGACACATCAACTGTTCACGTAGGACTATACCTCCTACAAAGCTCAAATATAATAAATTCTAGCAGAAAGTTAAAAATTAAAGATAGGATATTTCTGAACAAAATAATAAATCGATAATCTAGATGAATTTCAGCAGCAAAAACACCACAAACGGTTCATCATCTACGAGTAACGCATTAAAAATATATTCTGTTAAATTTTTGAAGGAATTATAGCTTTAACGGTATAAACAACTTTGATGCTTCAAGACTTTTTACATTCTTTTGCATGATAGTAAATCTCATTTCCATATACCATTTTTACTAAGAGTACTATGAATACGACGATATTTTTTTAAATTATTTCAATGCGAACTCGCAAAACAATATTAAAGGAAGTTAATGAAGGTGAAAACGCAATCCTCTGCGTTTGGTACTTTAATGGATTTTCCTTTGTGTCATCCCACGTTACTTGAATGGCTGAACGTTCCTGTGAATATCGCAGTTAAAAAGGTGTTTGCAGTGCAGTACTTTCATCATTGCAACTTTATTTCATGTTTAAATCATAAATCATAAGATTTCATCAATGTGAAGAATCATAGAAACTAAAAAAGAAAACAATCAACTTATCGATATGCAAAGGTGATTGTGAATAGCCACAAAAGACATAAAACTGTATTTTGCAGCGGACACACTCGCGAAATTGAGGAGTTCATTCACTACGTCAATACACAGCTGCCTGTAATAAATCTTAACTCCATTCAAAGGGCAAATATATGTATCTCTATGAGATATAAATAAAATATATGTATAGTATGTACTCTGCATCAGTAATCTATAGGTCATATAATATGTCGGTTTTGGGGAGTGGCTTATGTGATAATCAGTCGTAAGAGTCGGTTTAAGTGTTATAATAAAGAGATAACCAAAATAGAACTAGTCTGCATAAATAGCCATTACTGCAGCGTCTTTAGCAGGCCACAAGGTTTTCAGCGAAACCATGCTTACAGTAATATTACGGGCAACACATTTCCTCTTCAAAAGCGAGTTGTTACGAAGCATGAAAGGAAGAGAAAGAGAAAACTATGTTTTTGTCTGGTGGATCGTGTTTCCCTTGAAAGACCCATGTTCTTGCCATTACACGTGTATATAGAAAATGAAGTCAAAGACCAACCTAGGCTAAATTCGTCTATAATCTCAACATGAGGACTTTTAGGGCAAAACTCCTGTTTTCGGCTGATGAAACATGTGGCTGACTCGTGTTTATTATTCATTTGCCTAAAAATTCTAAGATTATGTTAATAGATGATGATGATGATGATGATGATGATGATGATGATGATGATCTCTCAATAATATTGAGAATAATTGATAACGTTTATTTGTTGTAAACAGTTAGTCCTTCAATTACAAAATCAATCTAGATCGATATTAATTCACGAATAATACCGGTTGATTAAAGTTATGAAATCGAGTATACAAGTACTTTAATTGAGCCAAAGTGAGGCTCTGTTTAGTTGAATGCACGCTACGAGACATTGGTAGCAATTGCCGATGTTGCCAGTTTTTTGTTTTGTTTGAGGTTGTTTTGTTGTTTTTTTTTCTTCATGTTCTTGGCAATTGAAAATGACGGTTATTTGGTATAATTCCGAGTAACACGGAGAAAAATGAATTGTGAATATGAAGCGGTGACAAACATTTAAAATAAAAATACAACATTTTCAAAGAAAGATTATTATATGTGGCATATAAGAATAAAACAGAAGTCACCACATGTAACTTATCAATTCTTTCTTTAAATGTCGACCAGATTCATTGCTTTAGGGCGTACTAAAAGATTTAAAAGTAAGAATGAAACCGCTATGAAAAATGTAACGGCCAAAATGGAAACTTTTTTAAAAAGAAAAAATTCCGTACGAAGAAAATAATGTTTTATGAACTATTGTTTTCGCATAATTCATCCATCAAACACATATTTATAAAATACCTCGTAAAATTTATCACTCTTGCAAAGATAAAGCTTTTATGTGTATACGTAGCACTAGAATCAACTAGTAGTATGCAGAAAACATCAGAGTGTTCATCCGAGTGCTGTAAGGATTATATTGTACCTGTATCTATCGAAATATGAGAGAGTAATTATATTTTATACTCATGACTAATATCTAGAAATATGAAAGAGTAATTATATATTTAAACTCATGACTATCAGGGTTATTTTCTCTATCTGTTAAAAGGCAAGTGTTCAAACATTAAATTAAATCGACCACATGGTATGACAGTATTTTCAGACTGGTGGAACATTGCCAAGAGATGCCAAAATGCTAACAGAAGGGAGTAGAGTGTCGATACGAGGGTCACAACTTGCTAAGAAATAATAATGTGCAGATGGATATAAATATATAATGGCTACATGATAACACAAGGCAATTTATCGCAAATTTATCGAAATATTACACGCGAGGGGGCGCAGCTCATGCATTATGTGGCTGATATGTTGATACAATGTTCAGCGTCAATCCTGTACCTAATGCCTTGGAGACTTTTTCCACTGAAGATTTTTGCAAAGTGCTTCGGTCGCTTGATCATGCGGTCGATGGGTGCATTATATAGTCAACGTTAGTCTCGTAGTTTTTCTAAGACTTTCGAGAGAGAATAAAGTAAGAAGCCTGTTGCTGTGTAGTAGTAGTAGTAGTAGTAGTAGTAGTAGTAGTAGTAGTAGTAGTAGTAGTAGTAGTAGTAGTAGTTGCATTGTACATGAAGATCAAATCTATCGCTGACCCCAGCTTTGTTAGCTACGAGTCCTCGATTAGGTTTGTACGACATCAACATCAAACGAAAGTGGTATCGACGGCCCTTGGCTATTGAAAATGGAATAATCCTCGCACTGAGTGAATTAATTAATTATACTAACTTTGGTACTGTAATTATGGAAAATTTCACCATTTATTCGAGGTAAAATACTGGACACGTTAGACAAGTAGTTTCAAGCAGATATGTTAAGTTCTTAAAGTTAAATTGTTTCTTAATCATTCATTCATTTATTGATTAATTAATTCATTCATTCATTCTTGCATGCAGGTTACAGTTTGGTAATCTAAACACTGGTAGAGATTTCCCCATATGTTTGCTTTAAAATTAGGTGAAATTGACCCCCATCAAGGTAGGTTCAGTATGACTCCAGTCTATTGATCAAACCAGACAAGACCTGTCACTATAACAGGTTCCAGCATCAGAGGAAGCAATACAATTTGGTATTAAATTGTGTCTCAAGATATTTTCCACCCCATTTGCCTTCAAGATCATCTGAGGACATCACTGTCATGTGTTCTATCAGCAAACCTTCAGTCACTAAAACCATGAAGGGGAAAAAAATTATCAGCAATTTCCTGACTGGTCATATGAGAGAACTTCGAATCATGAAAGATATAGTTCTAGATATAGACTGGTTCGAAGACTCTATGACACGACAGAAAAGTTCACTGTGTGGAAGGTTATTGATTTAAACTATCATAGGGGCTCAATTGTCCCAAGGTTCAAAAGTCCGTAGATACATTAGTCTAAAGGTTCAGTTGTCTGAAAGAAGGGCTCATGATTCCAAAAGGTTCGTGGAGGAAAATGATTAAAATGGAAATAAAGAATAGAAATATTGGCTTTTGGAACTTATGAACCCATTTTCAAATACCTTTTCGACCAAATAACATTTGAACTTGCGAACACTTTATATATCAACTATTTCCAGACTAATGAACCTTTGGACCAACAAACCCTAGTTATTAAAAACCTTCGGACTTACGAAGTTTTGTTATTGCGAACCTTTGAAACAGTTCTTTGGAAGTTATCAAACATGTGACAATTGATCCCTTTATGCGAACCTTCAGAACGATAGAACTTTATGCGAAGAAATATTCCAAAATATCTCTATCAAAGACGAACTGATGGTGCAGTTCCTGTCGAACATTAGCCGGCATATGTTTTAAGAAGCTGAACCGTAAACAAAACATCTTGCCATGGTCACATATTTCACTTTTGGGCATGTTTCAGTACCAGATAACATGCTGTGCACTATCGCCCAAATACATATAATAACAAGTTATTGCACCAATTCTAAAAATGAAACTATTTCTTTTAAATCACTACAAAAAAAAATGCCTAAATCTAAGTCAAGAATAAACTACTGAGAGAAGGTAGGAAAAATACTTTAAAAGTGGACTGGTACTCCATTTGTGGATACTGACCTGGAAGTAATAATAGTAAAATGCAGGCTACCAACTTGTTGCCGGATCTGACAAATACTTCAGGTAGTGGATACGTGTCTTGATATTTCAAAACCGTCTTAAAACACTTTTAAATCTTCACTCTGGACATTAAATAAATAAACAAATAAATAAATAAAAATTACGGAATTCTCTATTGTTCTGCAAGTCAACTTCTTTAATGAATTTGGCTTAATCGCCATAACCAAGTCAACATTGTAAATGCATATCACCAGGCCAGATAAAGATTTACTCTACATTTAAAATTTTCTTAACTATGGTTTAAACTTTATCACTGATAACTATAGGAAAGTTACAGATCAAGTGTGAAATCAGGTTTCTGTAGAATGAATTAATCGGGGCAGTGACAATTGTAACGTATGGTTGCGGGAATTGATTAACATATTTGTTAAAAATTACCAGAAATATTCAAATCAATGTGCTGATTTCAATTTTATTTCGAGTTGCAAAAACTTCATTCTAAATGTAAAATACATATACTCTTTGAAAATGCATTCAAATAAAAAGCATAGAAACAATTTATTTCATCTTCAACAATTTTTTATATTCCAACACTGTGTGACAGATGATACCTGGAAGGGAAAAACAAAACTTGGTAAACAAACACGGCAAGAAGACTATGCCACAGAACATGAAACTTTCTGGGACCAAACTAAACCTGCTGTAGTGTTGGCTGTTCACAAGCATGTTTGCAATTTTGCAGAAGGTCCAGTTGTGCACTGTCATCTTCTGAAATTAATTTCATCTTTTTAATTAATTAATTAATTAATTAATTAATTAATTAATTAATTAATTAATTAATTAATCAATTACTTAATTATATGTGTGGCCGACAAAGATGAACATCTTGGTTGTTTTAGTTATTTGTTTGTTTTGTTGTTTTGTATGTTTAATTGTTTTAGGTTCTTATACGAGTTGGTGGAGATGTGAATTTTAAGAGATTAAGATTAAATACGGATGAAACATTAAATTAAAGTTACAAAAATAAAAAAAAACAGTTTCAACGGTAAAACTATATGATATTATTCGTTTTGAAGTTTAGTTTTCTTTTAGCTAATGACGTGGTCAAGAAATTGGGCAGTATAGTTGGATACAACGACAATTTGCAACCAAAAAAAAACCAAAAAAACAAAGAACTCGTTTAAGCTGGGACTAAACCCTAACACCAATACTGATGTAACAAAGAACGGAATTCCGAAGAATCTTTGATTTTATTATTTACATTCATTTCTTTTTTTTATATCTTTCAAAGTCTTCCTTCTTGTACATTACCCGCACAAAATATTTTTATTTTTTAAAGACATGTCTAGTTTTAAGATCTACCTGAGCCCATAACATTTTTATTATGAAGTGTATATTTGATTATATTTTTAGTGGCACACTTTAAACAGGAAGGTGGTTATCAAATTATATAGAAATAATTTCTCAAATTCTATCCGCTAAAATATAATGTTTCTACCTTTTACGATATCGAACATTTTAATAATACTCCCATAATTCCCTAAAGATTAGCAAACTAGAGACAAATTTTCGTACTATGCTTTGCACAGGCTGCGCTGTTGGTCGAGTTAGTGGTATTTGTTTGTGCATTATAGTAAACATGCACTTAAACAACACGTTTAATAATGTAAAATTATTCCTGCAAAATGATAGCAAAGAGTGTTATATAGGGTGTTTAACGAATTATTATTTTACTGTACTCATTTCGTTTTCATTAATTGCGTATGTGGACGAATAAATCGGGCAAGAAATAACTTATTTAGTTACTGTAGGTCGTGGCTCTTTACAATAATTCCATCGATTGGCTAAAATGTGATGAAACACATAGGTCACATGATTGGTCATACATATATGCGACATTTATTGATTTTTGTGTTCGTTTTGCTTGTCGTTTATCTTAATCATGTACTCTGCAGATTTAAAATACTTGTATGTGTTCCATGGACTCGATATTTTTTTTAGTTAACTAATTCAAATATGTCCACGAATATGAGATCATTTTTATCTTTAAAATTTTTACTGAAGCAACTATAAAACAAAATTGTGAAGTAAAGAAGAGTCAGAGAATTAGAATTTATGGATGTATTTATTTATTTGTTACGTTGGAATAGTTCAAGCAATACATATTTTAAAACATTTAAAAATATCAAGAGTTTAAAGATCTCAAGCCCTGCACTACTTATTATTTTTGTTGTTGTTTTTTAACTCTTGTAGAATCAATGTGTTAATAGACACTTTCAATACATACATAATGTTGTGCGTGTGTGTGTATATGTGTGTGTGTGTTTGTGTGTGTGTGTGTGTGTGAGAGAGAGAGAGAGAGAGAGAGATCAATTGCTAAGCCTTATTAGAAAACTACAGAAACAATCAATTATGTATGCATTTAACTTTCGTTCTCAGTTCAGAAAAAGATTTGTATATATCACAATATAAAAGCTTTTCGCCTAATTTTATTTATAATACAAAAACAACTCATACAATTTTCCGAGTCCTTTGCACAAATCCTGGTCTTAGTTAGGTCTTACCAAAAATGTTTGCACTTGAGAATATTTGTATCTATTGTTAGGTAACTTAAAGTAGGGGGAAATCCGTACATGTCATGAACATGCAAGTATTATGGGACAAGTATAAAACAAATATAACAGTTATCATTATTCTTTTACTCATATTTCAGTGGGTTTTTTCACACGGTTGTGAATTTGTTCTGTTGCACTTAAATCATTTGTTGTTTTACTTTGGTGGGCAACATGACGCACCCCTAACGTTGCTTTATCTAAATATTAGTGATGACAACACATTCTTAGTAAAAGTGTATGTTACGTGTCTGTCATCTGCAAACATTATTTTTTCAATTACCAGCGTTTCTGAAAGGCAATGCATTTGACATAGCAGGAAGTAAGGGTTAAGTTTCAGTTTATGAAGTACATTAATAAATCTTAAGTTTCAAGAGTCAAGACTGCCCGTATAGTTTAATAGAGGTGGGGTATAAAAATAACGTCTGACTGTTGCTTTCTAAAAGAATGACTAACGCAATTGTTTTGTTGAGCTGTTTAGATAAACACAGCTGCATGTGCGATATGACCTATGGGATCATATACTCTTACACGTGACAGCATAACCGGTAACACCGATTGCTGTAAAATGTATCATGTCCTGACGAATTAAAACCTAAAGAAAAACAACTAGAAACCATACCTCGGAGAAATTATAAACAGACCTTAACTTGTAAAAACCATCCCTAATAGTCCCAACCAATAATTATGTCTGTCTGTCTGTCTCTCTCTCTCTCACACATACATACATACATACATACATACATACATACATACATACATACATACATACATACATACATACATACATACATACATACATACATACATACATACATACATACATACATACATACATACATACATACATACATACATACATACATACATACATACATACATACATACATACATACATACATACATACATACATAGAGTCAAACACTTATAAAAAATATACACGAATCATAACACGTTTTTAAAAAAATGATTTGTTACTTATTGGAAATCAATATCTAAAATCACTAACTCAACACTATATACGTGTTTAGAAGTTGTATCTTACAAGCTGTTAAAGTTTAAACCATGGTCGAATATTTTATGATACAATTTTTGCTTAATAATTTGCTCAAGATTTTTTTCCGCTATTTGTAACATAAAACATTGTTTTGTAACTTGTAAAAATTGTCCTTTCTATGTCCAATTTGAGCAATAAATCTGATATTCTGCAATCAAAATAATGAAATTAATTTGATCACAAAACTTGTCATTGACCAGAAAGACATCAATTTTGACAATCGTTTAATATTGGTACATATTTCCTAATCTATACGAGAAAATTGATTTTCAATTTTTTCAATAGATACACAATCGTAAAATAAGCATTCATTACTGGCTACTTCTTGTTCACAAAAACTGCAAAGATCGTCATCAGTTACGTATCTTTTACAATAATTATGTGCATATTGAAAGATAAATAAATTTGTTATCATTTTTAATTTTCGACAAGACAAGAGCGAAAGATATTCGTATACGTTAGTGATATATCCACTTTATGTCTATGTACAGGTTGATTTAGTTTTAAAAAGGAAGAAAGAGAGTGATTCGTAATATTTTAGCTTTCTACTAAATCCCCAGGATGTTGTTTCTAATTATATGTGTAACTTTTGTGTGAAAAATATTGTTAGGAAAACTATGTTTGTCCTCTACATCCCACCACCCTTTTGTATATTTGTAAAATTAATTTACCATTGATTTAAACTTTCATACAACGTAATAAACAAAACACGGAAACTAAAATTATAATGCCCTTACCATGTGTAAAAACAATAAACAAATAAATCTCACATTTATCTAATTAATATTATAAGACTTAATTACATGCAACTTTCTAATCATGGTGATGTTATTTTATCGTATGAAAATATTTGAAACGTCTTTATGTTAATAAATCAGCGTGGAATTTAAAATTAGTCTGTTTAGAGATGATGTACATGTGAAATCTCGATATGCGTGTTGACAACAATTCCTGGAGAATTTGAAAGGTATCACTATTAAATGACGAGAATAAAGCAAACACGTTGTTTCTGCACAATGTTAGTTTAGTTTTAATGAGCCCCCAAAAGTGTCACGATCAATTAACATAGGTCACCTCCATTCTGTCCCGTCGCCGCTAAGTAAATGTCTCTGCTATCCGGTGATTGATGGTACAAGTTTGGATATTAACCCTCGACCAGTTGGGCGGACACGAGTTTTCTGCAAAATAGTTCCAAACCATTGGTCCCTACTTGTGATGATTTGGTAAGGTCAATCTAATATGTCTTAACTGTAGTTTGACTCTTAAGTTAAATTTATCCGTAAAAATGTGTTACCGTGTGTTTTTCTAAACCAAAAATTCCCCATGCGCACTTTTTCAAACATTTGGACTTTAGTAGTAAGTATATTTTGCATGTTGTATGCAATCATATAATGCCCAAATGAATGTGGTTGGTTTAGAAAAACGCATAATTTTAATGAAGTCTCGGGTGACATCTAAATGGGATTAAATGCGCAAAGGATCGGAATACCCGATAGAGAATTCGGGATGAAATTCATACACTTGTATTCCTCTGCTTAACAAACATTTACATTGTACCTTTTATACTTGCGTATAAGTCGATTCCATCTGCAAACTGCATATAGTCAGATATGCCGTCGTATAATGCAACGACAGATCAGGGGCAATGCAGTTTTTTCGGTTTCATTAGTGCAACAAACAGCATAATCACTAAGATGCCGACGCGTTTTTTAGCGACAGATCGTTGTAAATGTACTGGGTGATATTTAACGGCATAACCTGCCGTTATGAGACCGGTATAGCTAACACCCCAAGCGTAAAGTCGATCCATACGGTATAGCCTGCCGTTATGAGACCGGGATAAGTACTAACCCAAGCGTAAGTCTATTCATACGGTAAAGCCTGCCGTTATGAGACTGGGATAAGTACTACCCTAAGCGTAAGTCTATCCGTACGGTTTAGCCTGCCGTTATGAGACTGGGATAAGTACTAACTCAAGCGTAAGTCTATTCATAAGGTATAGCCAACCGTTATGAGACCGGGATAAGTACTACCCCAAGCGTAAGTCTATTCATACGGTTTAGCCTGCCGTTATGAGACTGGATAAGTACTACCCCAAGCTTAAGTCGATCCATACAGTATAGCCTGCCGATATGAGACCGGGATAAGTACTAACCTAAGCGTAAGTTTATTCATACGGTATAGCCTGCCGTTATGAGACCGGGATAAGTAAGAACTACCCCAAGCGAACGTTTGGCAACCAGCCATATAATCTTATGAAGTTAATTAATCTGGAAGTTCTGATGGTAAGCTGTGAAATTTCGGACAAGTTGGGAAGATATAGTTGTCAGAAGTTTGCAAAATCGCTCTTAGATGTTGCTTGTAGCGATGCGGTTATTCATATTTGGATTATCGTTTGTGATTTTTCGGAATTTGACATTGAGTTTTCCTTTTCTCTTATGTGTATCCTACTTCTTGAGAAGACTCCCATGAAAGACATAGTTGTACTTATTAAACTGAACTAATTGCTTTACTTTTACCACGCATTCACTGAGACTTTTTAGGATTTCAAAGACAGCACTGAACTTCCTAACTTGTCATTTAGCATGTAGAATAGAATGAGCGATCGAAAGAAAATGGTCCAGTTTACTGAAAATACTAGTTGTCGGAGTACCAAAGACTGACGTTGTCGGAACACCTAAAATACTAATATTCAGTGTAGAAATCCAGAAACTATGTCAAGTTGTCCGTCATATTTTGATCTAATATGTGTTAACGGAGATATGCGTAGTGTCTTCCAACGGTTTACCCAACCATTTGCGGGGCACTGAGTATCCGAGTGGTCCAAAGAGCTCACCGTTACGGATCATTGCCATCTCACCTATGTTAAAAGAAGAATACGACGACGAGATGAAAGAAAAGTGAAACTTGAGACATAGATCAGAGAGAAATGCTCTTGCGATTATATGGATTTCCCAAAAGACTGGTGCCCCAAAATCATCAATTGTGAAATAATTTTTAGAATGCAGTAAATATCGTCAATAAAAGGGATTGTTAGGAAATAATTAACAGACAATTAGTGAAAAATGTCACTCGGAACAATAGGGAATTGATAAATAGATAACATATCAATCCAAAAATTAAATTATATATATATATATATATATATATATATATATATATATATATATATATATATATATATATATATATATATATATATATATATATATATATATATGACGGGTGGATAGACTTACGCTTGGGGTAGTACTTATCCCGGTCTAAAAACGGCAGGATATACCGTATGAATAGACTTACGCTTGGGGTAGTACTTATCCCGGTCTCTATATGCAAACGCTGATTAAATGTACCTTGATATTTATGAAATAATCAAATACAACTCAAAAATGAAATCATTTTCCCTATCGTTGAAAGTTTTCTGCACTTTCTTTTGTAGTAAAATGTTGCTTCTGATGTGTAAAGCTCGTTACCAAATAAAAGTGTATTAGAATAGGTCATAATATTCATTAAGAGTAATCAGCGATAAAGCTCATTTCTTGTGTTTTTAAATAGTCTGGATTGAAGAAAGAAAACTGAGTGTTATTTTGTATTGGAAATGGAATGATTGGATAAAATTACACCTAAAATAATTCATAATTCAGTGAACTACATATGTGTCTTGACCAACTTAATAGCATAGAAGCTTAACAAATATGCTAAATAAGTTGGAGTAGAAATTTGCATATTACCAAATTCTAATTAGATTGGAATAGAAACTTGCTTTTACTAAATGCTAAATAAATTGGAATAGAAGCTTGCTATTACCAAATGCTAAATAAATTGGAATGAAAGCTTGCTATTACCAAATTTGGCGATTGATAATTTCTTCTGTACGGCTATTAAAACGTAATAACTATACAAACATTCCAGGGGAAAACTCTGCATCAGCTCTCGATAATAGGCAACATTATATATGTACCCAATGGTGTAATGGGCAACATCATATATGCATCCAATGGTGTAATGGGCAACATTATATATGCATCCAGTGGTGTATTAGGCAACATTGTACATGTATCCAATGGTGTAATGAACAACATCATATATGTACCAAATGGTGCATTGGGTAACATCATATATGTATCCAATGGTGTAATTAGCAACTTCATATATGTACCCAATGGTGTAATGGGCAATATCATATATGCATCCAATGGTGTAACGAGCAACATCATATATGCATACAGTGGTGTATTGGGCAACATTGTATATTTATCCAATGGTGTAATGGGCAGCATCATATATGTACCCAATGGTGTAATGGGAAACATCATATATGTACCCAATGGTGTAATGTGCAACATTTTATATGAATTCAATGGTGTAATGAGCAACATCATGTGTGTAGCCAATAGTGTAATGGGCAACATCATATATGCATCCAGTGGTGTATTGGGCAACAATGTATAGGTATCCAATGGTGTAATGGGCAATATCATATATGCATCCATTGGTGTATTGGGCAACATTGTTTATGAATCCAATGGTGTAATGAGCAACATCCTGTGTGTACCTAATAGTGTAATGGGAAATATCATATATGCATCCAGTGGTGTATTGTGCAACATTGTATATGTATCCAATGGTGTAATGTGCAACATCATATATTTACTCAATGGTGTAATGGGCAGCATCATATGCATCCAGTGGTGTATTGGGCAACATTGTATATGTATCCAAAGGTGTATGACATTGTGTTACACTTCTCTGCTTAAAACATCTCATATTTGTGACAGTATCTCAAGGTGTATGAGAGTGCACTTCATGATACCGGTTTTGTAACGGCTATTTTAGCTCTGTGAAGAATGGATACCAAAATAATAGTGACTGTTGAGGTCTGAACGATTCGAATTTCAGAAGAAGATATATGTTCTGATGGATCAAACAAAATAATGCATATAGTACATGTTAACTGGAGACATACAGTA
>JAEAOA010002356.1:1842500-2157500 GCA_016746295.1 Potamilus streckersoni
CACATAACAGTTTTCGTTCTGCTAGTAAAATAAAAAAATGTGAAAAATGCTGTGATTTATCTTTTAATTCTCCCAGTCACATTTAAATTGTTTACATAACATGTTTCACACAATGAAATATAACATAGTGCTACCTAAAAAAAATCCCAACTTACTCCAGCCTCTGTTTTCTGGTAGTACTTACAATCCAAATGTACACACCTCTATGTGACATTTTCTCAGAAACAAGAGTTTGTGCTTAGCTAAGATCATGGGTACCTCTGCTACTGACTTTAAAGTGAAAACCTTATGGTAACTGTTTACATTAGAGTAGCCATATGAACATACTTAATATGAATGGAACAATAATTAAAATACCTCCAGTGTGCATAATCAGCTATTATAAGTTGTACATCCATTGATAAGAGCAAAATAATTAGGACTATTTTTATACCACCATTTTGTTACATCATCATCATCACTTTTTTTTGCAATTTTAGAACAACAAAATGCATCAATATGAACTTGTTAAAGACAAAATAACATATAATTCATGGCCACAAAAACATACCTTTAAAATTTTGCAAAATTTTAAAACCAGAAATATTAGTCACGCATATAACTCATGTCCATCAAACCATGTAATATTTATTGTACTGTATAATTACAACAAAGGCACCAGAAAGAAAATAGCCTATTGAAGATAAACAGGCTAAAAACTTTATATTTCACAGCACATCCTGTAATAAAGGTTCATATTTTGAAATTACAAGTCTTAAATTCAGTGTATTAAATTTCCTGTCTGCAACATTATATGTGGAATCCATGGGTTCATAGGGGACCTATTATTATGGAGCTTAAATAGTTCTCTAAACATCACGATTTCATGAGCTACCTGAGCTACCTTATGTCATTAGAACTAGCACAGATATTACCATTTGACTACAAGCACTTGCACATTGTTGTGTCCACGTAGTTATGAAGATTTTCTATGCAGCAACAAATGACCGATTAAAAGAGTGCCAATTTTGTTCAAGCATTAAAGTTGCATTTGAAAGATAACGTAGTTCAATTAAATCAATTAAATCATCGGTTGTAGCAACTGTCATGTTAGAAGCAATGTTTTTGAAGAATGGATGTTTTTTAACAGTAAATTTATGTAGGCTTGATTAAATCTGTAAAAATGGTGGTTACATTGCTTGCTGTGTTTCTTAACCAACTTACCATATTACTGTTTTTACACATTAGAGATGCATATAACAGAATTTAGTAATGACTTTTGTACTTGTACCTTATACAGTAAAGTCTGTCCACATGCAGTCAGTGCTTTGACTATCTTCTGAACTATCATTTTTGGTATTGCTAATAATTATTATATGCAAAACCATTTGACAAAAATACACATTTTCCTACCACTCATTTATTTATTTACTTTGTTTACATGTTTTGTACAAAGTTATGGATTTTCCAACATCACAATTAAGTTTATAATTTATTTCAATATTTATAGATCATTTGCCATCTTAGTTGGGATTTTGTATCCAAGTTATATGCATAACAAATGTAGTTTTTAAACACAATTTAATTAATTATTATATAATAGTTTTTTTTTCACATGTGCATATACTTCATCACCGAATATATGAAAACAGCACAGATCAGATTAAATAATAAAATAATTTCATAATTTGTGAAGTAGGAGAAAGTAAATTTTTGTATGTTCCACATCTAACAGTGTTCAATTATGTATGTTGGTTTTATGTCAAGTTACTGCTACTCCCATGTCAGGTTTCACAGAAAGCATTAGTTAAGAATACTGAAAAATGAACTGTTCTGTATCATTATGCTTGGTTGTGCCTATATCCACTTGTAATGTGCAAAAAGAGGACAGCAAGTAATATGTGCAACTGCAATGCATTGATTCTCTCAGTGTGTTTAAGTTAAAATATGAATTCCATGAGGTCACTTTTATAAATATTCATTAAATAAGAGCTTAAATGTATAAAACCAGTGCAGAAATAAGTTGCTAACACATGTTCATATTTGGCCATGTATGTAAGACTTTGGGACTCATCATCTTGGCCAAGTACATTTACTTTTATCATGACTTTTTATGCAAACATATGATGATACATTTTATAACTAATGGTTTGAAAACTATACTAAGGACTTCTGGTTTTCTCATCTGACGAGTTTAATATTACAAAATGGATATATTTTTGGTAGGAGATAAAACTATCATTTTCAGTTAATGATCATACAATTTATTTGATAGAATATAGTTTTGTAATAAACATGACAAACACTGCAAAACTGTTCCCAAATGTCAAGCAACTGTTATTTGTGTTACCAGAAGGGGTGGCCATAGATGAGTGGACCACTGCATCACCATCTATTCAGGGAGAGTAATTATATCAAGATTTGCAAGACATCCATCATGGCAGCCATAACGGATTTAAAATAGGCACCATTTTCATTTAGGATCAATTAGGTATGATAAGAAAACTAACGATGAAAACACCATGTTGATATGGCTATGCATTTGAGTGAATTAGAGAATACCTTCAAGATAAAAATAGATCCAACTGAGGTCAGTTTCTATCATTATTTTCATTTAGGAAAAACAAGATACATAAGAACTATTTTAAAAGACTTTCCATTTTATCTGAGTAAGAATAGCATGATTTCTAAGATTACTGACATGATGGCAATACTGTATACACACTTTCATTTTGGACCAATTTGACACCATAATAAGTCTTTTGGAAAAAGCACAATATTGACATAATCAGCCATGTAGATGAAATAGTGATAGAAAGATTTTCAAGCTGGCCATCTCAGATATCAGACTGGTACCAATTTAATTACTACCAACTATACATCAGTGGTGATAAAAAGATTTTCAATCTGAACACTGTGGTGTCAATATTTTCATTAGGACTAAACCAGAAATTATAAGATGATGTCTTTCATTAAAAAAAACCCCACCATACTGATACAACTATATATGTATAATGTGGACAAGCACATGATATGCTATATATATATATATATATATATATATATATATATATATATATATATATATATATATATGGTGGACAATCTATCAAGTGAAGGAAACCCAGAAACAAACGTGTCAACCCAGACAAGACTATCTTAGTCAACCCAGACAAGACTATCTTAGTAAGGTAGTTGACTTTTTCTGTAATTTTGACCAGTTTTCAGCAAGGTGTAACAAAAGATTATAAACTGCTATTGTAAAGCTGGAAAACGTATTTGAAAGTTGTGTATTCGAAACATGCAGCAAACATTATGTTCAGCTGAAAAGTTTATAAAAAACATGTAGACCTCATTTACCACTAGTACAGTTGCACAAACTTCAGTTCCAAATGATACATAGCTCAATGGCTTGTTGCTATCTCATATGACATGGCAATCACATCTCCCACCAAGAGATACACTCAAGGGAGATATACTCAAACTGACATGTCCAATAACCATAATTGTGCCTCTTCCTGCTTTTGTTCACAAGAATCTGAATATTCTTTTTTATTCATCTTTGCTGATTATAAACATGTTATAACAGGAATATTTTCCCTTTTGTCTTCAACATGCATCAATTGGAATCAGACCACAATTAATAGTTCTGGTTCAGAACCCATGAATGTAGTCCCAGTCTATTTTAGAGCATTTTTCTCCATTTCCTTATGGTGGTGATACAAGAGTTAGATCTAGGCATTCTTAATATGGATTTAAAAGTAACTCTTTATTCTTCAGAATATGAGCTTATGGTGTGGTTGTCTGCGTGTTACTAACCTTATTACAGAAATAAATAATGCTTACATACCTAGACAGTCTTGCTTTTTTATTGCTTCAACAAACTCCATTTCACAATGCAGTGTAGCATTTTCTTCTGTGCATGTAAATTTGCAATGTTATTCACTTTTAACCAGAGAACAAACTTCGTTCTTTGTTTTCTTTCTCATTTTAAAGCAAACTTTTCGATAACCAAAGTATGATACTTCTTTATTACAATGCAATGAGCAATGTTCAAATGACTCAGCATGATGTTTTCAAACAAGACAATTAGTACAGACTAAATCTTTGATGTCTCAAACACCATTGCAATACTTCGTCTTGGTAATTCTAGAAAAGAAATGATGATAAATTTTTACACTGTCATGATAATCCGAATAAGTATAAATGATGAACATGAACATTCACATAGAACAACTTTTTTAGAGTTATAATGATGAAGGAAACTGATGCAATACACTGAACTCCATCAGCAAGGTAAATCTTAAAACAGCCATTTCACAAATCTGTCAAGTTTCATGGCTATACTTTAAGTAGGCAAATAAGAGTAACAACAACATATAAAAGACAAATAAACAATAGACAACAGACCATTCCCTGAACTTTCCTAATCTTCGACCAGTAGAGCTAAAATTGGTGATGTTTCTGATTGTATGGGTCATAAATCTTGTCATGATACAAAATTATACAAAGTCAAATAAACATATTTCTAAGGATTCATAAAATATCAAGTAACAAAGTGGGATAGATGGGTATGTAAGATGACTCCAATCTAACTCCTCACACTTACAATTTCATTGCTGGGATATAATTAGCATCACACATTATGTCCCTTTGGAATAATACTACATGTAGATATACTAAGGCGGTGTGATGATGACTAAGGTATTCACCTGGAAATACTACACTGATTTATTTTCTGGAACATTAATACTGTGATAGAAATGAGTTTTGTACTCAGTTTGCATAATTCATTTCTCTATGATATTGTCAAAAATTGTCAAACTGAATATGGATAACTTTTCTAGTAATTTCTATATTCCATCTGTGGAACAATGGTTAAGAAGTCTAGTGTTTCATTTATAAAATTATTTTTGTCTTTTCACAACCTGAGGTTTTCTTTCGTAATTATGCAACTATAATGACTGTATTTTCCTCTTAAATCTTTCCATACATAATATATGTGTACCAAAAACGTAAAATGGTTAAAATTGCTATTAAGTTTAACATACACTTCACTGCTTAACAGGCCTATGCATAGCAGACTGCACTGGGTAACTTTGCTACATGCATATTGAAGGGCTAAACACCATACATACTATGTGGGAAAGGAATATATATATATATATATATATATATATATATATATATATATATATATATATATATATATATATATATATATACATATATATACATACACACACACACACACACACAAAGAGAGAGAGAGAAAGCTGCATTATCTTATTTATGTGTTCTATTTCTCTTTATGCTTTTAACAGTTTTAAACAAGGCCTTATTTTCAAGTTTAAAAACATGTCATGTTTAGTATCAAACCATTTTGTACATGTATAAAAATTAGTATATTCATACCCATTCTATTCATACTTGTATATGTGTTTGCAAATTGGCAGTATGTCTTAGAAGACACAGCAGAAGCTATACATTGTAATTAATTTTAAATGAAATCAGTAACAAGATTAGAGTCTTATAATTGCAAGCTGGTTAAAGTGCTTAATAAACTACCAATTAATTTTTTATTTTATTTTGTACAAGTTTTGTGCAAAATTGCAGTCAAAAAAGATTTTTAGCATTCTTTGAAACAACCCCTACTTCATGTAGAATAAATGCACAAGCAACTTCAAAACACATGCTTCGTCTGATTTCCTTGTTCCCAATAAAATATTACTGTAACTATTCATAGACAACATATAGAAGCACTAAAGTAAATAAATAACTACACTGGACACTTTTCCCCCCCAAAACAAAACATCCAAGAACAGTATTGCATCAAGCGAGTGCATCTATTTTTAGAAAGAGGGTTTTCTAAATACAACAATTCGCTTTCTTCCTTTGTTACAACAAATTCATTAATAGGACTACATATTTATGGTTGAATTATTTGTCTACCTACTGTATTAACAATATAAATCGGTTAAATAGTATTTACTTCACTACTATTATCTCTTGTAATTTGCGAAAACTAATTATGGTAGGTCAGGAAACAACCTTGACCTTGCAGCATCATTTCGAATTCCACAACAGAGATTGTCACATATTTTTGACCTACATTATTAAATATTTAGGCTATATCTCCTATGAAATAATATTAAACTTTGTTTTCATTATATTATATATTTTCCTGAATCTATTTGCCCAATTACTTTTGAATAGAGACATTTTAATGATGTGGTATATCATATATGTAGCGATGTCTGCCATTACAAGTTTATTTACTGTTTCAAAATGATTTTAATCAAGAAAATACGCAATACGGCTGTTAAACTCTCCATATATAAAAACAAGAAATACGTTAAAAAACACTCATCACCAATCACATTTTTTAAAAGCAAATTACTATTTATATATTGATGCATTTCACCTTGGATTACAACAGTGCCAGAACTTATTGGCTACTGCGAGGAGGTATCTCAAAATTTTTTATCTAGTCATTTTACATCCGAAAATACAAGGGTAAAGTCATTTTCACTTTCATAACAGAAGAAGGCGAAGTTTACCATTCTCAGGCTGCTTTTATAAATCTTTGGTATGACTCAACTGGGGTTTGAACCCACATCCTCATGCAGACTAGAAGGATACTCTAACCACTCAGGCCGTTGAAGCATCTCAGAAAGTAGAAGTCAAAATAATCTGCAAGTTTGCTACTTGTACCATTACTCATGAGATTTTTAACCCTTTAACTACTACAGCTGTTCTACAGTTTTGCTACTGCTGAGTGATAGCTTATCAGTTACTGAGACTACTAATACTGTTTGCTAGGCTGAATACTAGAGCATCGTCATGGCTGACTACGGAAACTGACAATAAAAACATGGTTATGTTTATATTCATTATTTCATTATTTTTTGCTGGATGTCAGTGAAATAAAAAGCAGCTTTCCTTGTATAGTGTCTGTTATTCATATATTTCCATTTTATTTACTCCTACAACAATCAGACAAGAAATCCCGGCGCGTAAACTGTTTTGAATTGCACAAAATAAATCGTCATTTGAATCAAAATCACATACATCTAGTGTTGAAACGGGACTAACATCATTATCTGATCCATTTACTAAGAATGATCCATTAAACTCTTTGATATTGCTTGCATTGAACCCTTTAAAAGTCACAAATATCTGACTAGGAATCCATTTTTGTTTATCTCAACTACACGTGTTTTGTACATTGCCGGAAATTTCCTTCCCGTGTGTCTAAATTTAACCTCTCAGCTTTCCAACTGGCATCAAAATGTTCAGTAACCAGTCTTCTCATTGGTTATAATAATGAAAAATAAGTAAATATCTGTACTTTCAACCAATCAATGTTTAGTTAACATTGCAGTTATGTCGGCATATATGCGACAATGGGGTTTTGAGTACAGCAGAACTATGCACTCATAATCGACACTGGGGTTTTTAAACAAGGCTTATCGACACTGCATATATGCATCAGTGGGGTTCAGGAGCTATTTACAGGCGACGCTCAGATGAGGTAGTCGTAGTTAAAGGGTTAAGGAATATTTTTTAAAAAAAATCTATCTAGCTACCATTTGTGATTCTTTTGTTTTATATCTAAGATCCAACTTTCTCAAACAGTATGTTCTTTCAACTGTTAGATCCATATCTGGTTCCTATTAACAGGTAAATCTCTATATACAGTAACCCTGGAATCTCAGCAAAAACATCCTTCAAGGATATCACCTCATGGGGCAATCTAAAAGTCAAAGGGGAACAAAGATGAGCATGAGAAAGCTAAAGCACTATTGAGATATTTTAGATTTATGATCCAAGAAAACTTGATATATTGTTTTTATTATATTCTACATTATCTGCAAGATCAAACTTACAATTCTCAACATACAAGACATTAGAGTCTACTGGACCATTTATACAAAAAAGCATATGGATCAAGAAAAACAAACCACACTAAGCTAATGACTTATTTACATGACACTTACTTAGGAAAAAGTGAAAGGATTTTAACAAATCTGACCATTATGATCAGGTGACCTTTACATGAAAGTGACTGCTACATATAAGGCAACTGAAATTATAGCAACAAAGCAAAAAGACAAAAGTGAAGGTGGGTGTTAAGGTGAGGACTGAATGAAGATGGATGCAGTGTTTGTTGTTGTTTTAGTTTATTTTAAGGGCACCTGTCAGATATGATTGCCTATATCATGTTGAGGAAATATGAGCTAAATGCCATTCTCCTAGGCAGTGGACCCAAACTGGACTGAGTTGATATCAAACTGAATAATCCAACCCAACAAAAAAAGCAATCTAGTGCTTGTGGTCCACCTTAACACTGCCATGTCAGATTTATATAGAAAATCAATGCAGGCTACTAAATGTACATGTATAAGGCAACCAATTGCATCAGCACTGATTAAAGTAGATGTCAATAACAAATCTCCTCTATCATGGACGGTGTGCTACTACCAGAGCTATATGCACTGGATAAATAGAAAATATTTGGCTTTCTTAAGATATCAGGAAATATTTTACAGCAAAGTGGGTAACATTGTACTGTCATGAGTGGAAAATGTTTCCACTTTACAAGAGAAAAATTTCCTTATATCAACTTATAAAAATTGATTTTCTTCTTAAAAAAAGGTTTTCTAATCGTCATATAGTTTTAAAGGCAAAATGAATCAATTTGCTTGGATTTTTATCTATTTTGTGCCAATGCAAATAATAGTTGCTTTACATTGACAAAAATACATTCCAAAATTCACAATGATTTTAATACAGTGACCTTTTACACATTTAGCTTGTACAAACAATGCTTTTTATTCTATATTTTATGTAATTTATGACTGTTTTCAAACAAAAATTAATTTTTATTTTCATCAACACATTTTATGCACAATTTATTACAGTAAACTTTGTTTGGATTGGAGTACTGTAGAAATATCACAAACCAGTCTCATCCAACAGATATCGGAGCATAATATCTTAGCTAGCTTTTAATGATTTTGAGTTCAACTTTGAGTTTTGGGTTCTTTATTTTGTTTATTTCAGAATCCAAACATGAATGTTTGGCCTTGACAACCTTGCAGTCTTTTACAGCAACAGATAGTTGGTATGGAGCAACATGTAAATGAACCCACCAGAGTAACATCTACCTCTAAAATGCTTATAGATCATATTTATACCTATACAAAAGAAAATGTTTTGGAAGTAATGGTTCCAAAAATTGGTATAAGTGACCACTTTGTAATTTTTCTAACACATAACGTCAATGGCAAATCAAAACAAAATAGTATTCATAAATCCATTACTTAAGAGATTTTTTCAAAACATTGATACTGTTAAATTTCTGAAAGATTTGAAACATATTCCATGGAATACAGTCCAAATCCTTGAAGATATTGATGATAATTTAGATACTTGGACAGATCTGTTCATCAGTATAATTAACAAACATGACCCTTTAAAAACAAACAGGATAAAGAAAGACCACCAGCCAGGCTGAATCTCCCCAGAAATTTTAGAAGATATAAAGCAAAGAGACCAACTAAAATCAGTAGGAAATCAAACTGAATATAGAGTTTGGAGAAAAAAAGTTAACAAAATGATATATCAAGCCAAACAAGCGCACTAATATAAAGAGTTGGATGAAAACCAAAATAACCCGAAAACTATTTAGAAAGTGTTTACCAAGTTTGGTGCAGGCAAATGTAAAATTGAAATTTTATTCCTTAATCATGAGGGCATTTATAATGATAACCCAACTGACATCTCAAATATTTTTAACAACTTTTTCGTTCAAATTGCTGAAAAACTTATCATCTGGAACTAATTTTTGTGCTAAAAAAATACCAACCAATATAAAGTTAGAAATTTCTGAAATGAGTCAAAATTTGTGTTGAAATATAATTAAAAAATGGATGATTGTAAAGCTACAGGACTTAATATGATTGGACCAAGGATACTAAAGATAGCTGCATCTGCAACTGTAGAGAGTATAGCTTTCACTTGAAATAAATGTAACAGGTCTAATAAATTTCCACAAACATGGAAAACTGCCAAGGTTACACCACTGCATAAAGCAGGAATAAAAGATGATGTGAAAAACTAGAGATCCATCTCTATCCTTCTTTGTCTCTCCAAATTAATAGAAAAATATGTACATGATTTTTTTCCCTCAACTATTTGAACAATTATGATCTTATTCATGATAATAAGTCTGGCTTTTGACAGAATCACTCCTGTGCAACTGCACTTGACAAATGGCTGAAAGCATTAGATCAAGGAAAAATAGTAGGCATTATAATGGTTGATTTTTGTAAAGCTTTTGATCTTATGAACCATGAAATTTTGCTTGAAAAACTAAAATTTATCAATGCAGTGAAAACTACCTAAACTGGTTTACTTCTTACATAACCGAGAGTTTAAAAAAGGATCTTTAAATGATCAACTTTCTTAAAGTAAAAATATTAATTGTGGAGTACCACAGGGCTCTATCCTTGGACCTCTGTTATTCATTCTTTATATGAACAACTTACCTCTTAACATTGGAACTTCAATTTCTTCCACTGACCTCAATGCAGATGATACTACACTGTCTGAGATGGGTAAAACCAAAACAGTACTTGAAATTAATATACAAGATGCTCTCAACAGACTTTAAGTACGGTACATGAAAACAGTATGATCGTAAATACAAAAAAAACGAAACCACTACTAGTTACAATGCAACAAAACCTAGCAAGGCTAGATAGCGACAAACTCCAGGTTCTATTTGATAATGTGAGCCTTAATATGACCTCTCTAGATAAAATTCTTGGTGTATTTGTAGATCACAATCTTACTTGGTCTATTCATATTAAATACATTTAATAAAAAGTTAATTGTTTGTTTGAAAAGTCAAGACATACATTCCTCTTCAGCATAGGATCATCTTTTAAAAAAGTTATATTCAGCCATATCTGGAATATTGTAATGTAATTTGGGGTAATACCTCTAATCCAAACATAAAAACACTTTTAAAACTCCAAGAGGGATTTCCATTTAATTTTAGCTCAATGTATAGACAATTTCCAGGATGCAATGAATAATATAAAGATTTTAACAATACATGAAAGAATATTTCTTAGAAAGGACAAATTGATGTATAAATTATCCAGAAAAACCATTCCTGTCTAAGCAATATCATTCACCATAGAGATGCTGATGGTACTCCAAATTTAAGATCCATAAGAAGCAAAAATTAGATTATACCAAGGCCAAAGAAAGAATTTTTTAAAAAATGTTTTCAATATACTGGTTGGCAGGTATGGAACAACAATCCCAGTGACATAATGCAGGCACCCAGCATTTCTACTTTTCATAATCAATGCCTCATATGTATGAAATCTTTTTAAAAAATTTTAGATAATTGAACAATTCTAGTATGCATGTATGAACACATGTATGAAATCTTTAGAAAATTGAACAGTTCTAGTATGTATGTATGAACACATGTATGAAATCTTTAGAAAATTTTAGACAACTGAACAGTTCTAGTACAATAAATACCACCTGCTTTTCTGTAATTTTGCATCATTTTCACATTTGAAATTTTCATGCAGGATGATATGTAATATTTTATATACATTTATGTTTTCATAGATGTCTATGCATGTGTTCCAGCCTTGATTTATCGACTTATAAAATTACTTAGTGTCAAGCCAGATTCTTTATTATTTATTCTTTATTATTATTAGTATTATTAAAATTATTTTTTTTAATTAATTTCAACTGTCACTTAATGTTTGGATTACAATCTACACTCATCAATCCTGAATATCATGACTTTGTTGAGTTAAATTAACTCCTCATCATATATTTAAATAAAGAGTTTGTCCTCAAAAATGTGTCACTTTGTAATAGATTATAAAAAGGCACACTGAATAGACTACAGAATATCAAAATAACAACGGTTCATATAAGTTCAGTGGAAAACCAATTTTAAAAAATCAGCACCTGAAGTCTCTTTTTTGGTTCCCTGGAGTCAATTTTTAGGCCATTATTTTATTCTTATGGAATCAGCTTTTTGATTAGATAAATGTTTACAACTGTAGAGTGTCTACAGTCTTGACATATTTTAAGATCTGTTCAGTGTGTGTGTGTGTGTGTGTGTGTGTGAGAGAGAGAGAGAGAGAGAGAGAGAGAGAGAGAGAGAGAGAGAGAGAGAGAGAGAGAGAGAGAGAGAGAGAGAGAGAGATATTAAATAGATTTCCATATGGAAATACATATTTCAGCAACATATTTAAGGGAAGATCCATTTCTTAAAAGGAAAAAAAGAATGTGGTTTCAAAAGTGATTTCACCACTGAGAAAGGAAAAGTGGTATCAATAATTATGGCAATATCATTTTTCACCAACTGATATATTTCAATATCATATGATTAAAAATATAAAAAATTATTTTGTAAAGACCAGTAGTCAGTTTTTCACTTCCATCAAAAATTCATAACCAATAAGGTCCATAAATATGGCATGGGCATGGGTGTCAGACTGATAGGGAGGCTCAGACTTTAGGTAAAAATTGGGAAAATGGAATGGTGTGCTTACAACTTTTTGTCATACAAATTATAATCTCTATTGTCCTACATAAATTTACTTAAATATTTATGGATATTTGATCTGAAGCAGCATGTGGGTCAATCAATGATCACAAACTTTTAATAAAATTAAAGTTGACATGCAGTATTCAAAAATTTGTGTACCAGTAAAGCTAGAGTTGCTTCCCTTTAACAGTCTTAACACTTGCATCTATTGCAAGCACAATTAACTAAAACTTCACACACAATTACATTAACTACTTGAGCCAATCCCAGTGGCTAATTCCTCCAGATAGAAATTTTAATTGTCAATTTGACATGTACAGGGCTGTGAACAACCTTGTTTTGTTTGTACTATAACTGCAGTCAGAACAAAGGAGTTGCAAGATCAAGACACTATATCCACCTCAGGAAACAAACAATGGAAAACAAAAAATACAATTTTATTTCAACTTGCACTAACTCATGATTGCACATTTTGAGGAACAATCCAACAACTGGGTAAAAGCAACAACTTGGGAGTTGTCTAAGGTGTATAATTTTAACAATTTTAACAATATAACAATTTAACAATATAATTTTAACACAGCACATAAATTTTACTGAGATATGGAAATCTCTTGTTGTATACTGCAATCAGCTAAAGTGAAAAATTAACCTGTTAATTAGCTTGTGTTATCATGCCAAGGATCCATCAAATTTTCAATGGTATTTATGATAAATCCAGCTCAGTCACTGACTAAACATTCGTATATCATATCTCCTATGGCCCAATATTTAAGGGTCATGTTCTGGTGACCTATGTCATTACCATAATTTATAATTTTATAAGCCAATCAGATGAAGTTTTATATGTCTGATTTTTAGTGACAGAGCAGTATGACTGAAAAGCATCAATGTGCGCCTAATGACTTGATTCACTATTCATATTTCTAAAAGTTATTTCCATTGGTGAATTAAAAGGTCACTAGAACATGACCCAAAGTGGTCACTGTCAGATCTTCATGAAAGACAGTGTAGATCTGATTGTAATCAGACTGACATTCAATTAGGCTCTCAAGAAAGACTTCACAGATATCATCATAACAATGAATAGACTCTTATGTTTAGATAGAGAAGGCTGTGTCTCATTTATAATGGTCACAATGAAGTCAAATTTAAAAAAAAATATGAAAACATGAATTTTATTGATATTTTTTTTCTTATAGTGTTACCACCAGTGAACATTTTGCAACATTTTCATTGATCAACATTATGTCATGCCATGTTATTTACTGAGAAAATATTTCCAGAAAAAGCCAACTGACATTTACCAATTCTGATTTCAATTATTAAAGGTCAAGCAAACAGAAGCCTAGTTTTTACATTTTCTACACAAGATTAGATTCACACCTGCAGCTGTGCTCTAAGAAGGTTGGCAATAAGCTAAAAAAAAAAATGAGCCATGTATATAACCACCAAATAACCAAACTAGACTATTCAGAGTAGTAAATCATTGGAATCAATGGGACACAATTTCCTTGAATTTGTTAGATTTACCATATCTGTGTCTCTCCTGCTTGCCAGGCCAATTAACTACCAATACTCACTGAAGTTAAACCAATTATATACCCAACCCATAATGTGAGACTGATCTACATTAGTAAGGTACTATATACAGCAATAGCAGCACAGCTCTGTTGATAGATCTATTGCTGATACTGCTGCTGCTACTACTATGGCTCCCCTATCACTCAATTGTAAAGTATTCATCTACAAGTCAGCAAACCAACAAGCCCTACCTACCTAGTGTACATTATATTTATCTCCAACTAAATCTATTCCACCTGATGCTAAACATAGCAAGCCCACATTCCCCACATCCACTTCTACACCTTTCTCCCTGTAAGACAAAATGCGATATACAACACCTGGCTTTTCAATGTTCATTCATTACTGAGCAACTTCAATATCTGAATATGATACTGGATGTGTTTCTTAGCCACTGTCAACATTATGCTACAAGCTGTTGCCCCAAAATGACAGCAACTAGGGGTGACAAAAGAGTAAATAATATCGAAGGATTACAGTATGTTTGTGCAAAAATCCAGCTTCGGATAGCATTGCCTATCAAAATTTGCCTTCATCCACGGCATGGAAAAATTAAAGATAGAGTAAAACTGTACACATTTAATCAAAATCTGCCTTCATCCATGGCATGGAAAAAGAAAAAAAGATTGAGTTAACTGTATACATTTGATCAAAATCTGACTTCATCTATAATATGAAAAACTAGTCTACAATATGAAAAAAGAAAAGAGCAAGTTCATCTGTACATGTTTTAGCTGCTACCTGTGATAAGTAGCTTGCTGCAGTTTTTTCATAGTCTACCACAAGTTCTTACATTTATAATGTGATACTGTCCTGTACTCTTCTTCTGACAGATATCATTAATTTTGCTGGAATATGAGACAAACTATATATTCTGTACCACCGCATCCCCAGGATGAACATCATGTAGATGAATTAAAAATCCTTTCACAACTGGAATTTAATAAGCTGTACAGCCTTATATATAACAAAATAATGTAATCAACAATTACATAGCTCACCTCAACTTTCACTAATTTCCAGTGGCCACTGTAAACATTATCATTCTAAAAGAAAATTCAGACTAAAGAGATCTTGGTTCCTTTTCCAACTAAAGATATTTTCACAACCTTCATCTTTACAACTGAACCTTTTAATCTTTTTAAAACTTGAATTTTGAAATTTTAACTGGCACCATATGGCCAGATCTGTGTTCACATTTGTGAAACCACCTGTCATTCTACCAAAAGAGATGATTAGAATAAAGACAATGAGCATGAAATATAGTCATGGAGACTTCTTATGGCACAACAATACAGCACTTATCAAGACACCTAGTTTTATGACTCTAGCTAGGTAAAAACCCACATGGGAATGAGTAAATGCAAGAATTTTTACCTAAGACCACATCACATGGGAATGAGAAAATGCAAGAAATTTACCTAAAACCACATCACATGCGAATGAGTAAATGCAAGAATTTTACCTAAAACCACATCACATGGGATTGAGTAAATGCAAGAATTTTTACCTAAAACCACATCACATGGGAATGAGAAAATGCAAGAATTTTTACCAAAACCAGCAAAGCATAAAATAATAAGTCACAATGAGCGATTTTGTTGTAAGAGTGTAGTATTAGGAGTTGCTGCATATCAAGGTCAATTTTATGATTACCACATATGCAATCCTGAGAAATAGACATTAAGAAACAAAATTTGACTAATGTATGACAATTATGATCTTTATTGACCTGCTATTAAATAGAGGAAGCACAACTCAAAGATGAATCCCAAAGTTTCATGAATTTATACAAGATAGTACACACAAATCTTTCCAGTCATGATCTAAATGCAAGAAAATAAGGCCTTTCAAATGTAAAATATGTCATAGTGACGTCTTTTCTATGGTGTGATTCTAACAGAGATGTATAAACCACCTTCTGTAACAGAAAAAATGCTCAACTGAACCAGAGTCCATAAAATGTGAAATATGGGTCATAGTAACATACTTTTATGATAAAGGTATTAGCACTTATTAAGAGATATCATACATGTGAACATTCCAGCCTGTGTATATCCCATTCCTCCCTAGACTAAAATGTAGACTGAAATATCCCTAGACTAAAATGTATTTTAAGAAATTTAAGAGACATTTTTCCTTTTTTCCACACCTTTCTTCCAATTAGAGGTGAATATCAATATATTTTATCCATATCATAGCCATATCAATACAAGGGGTGAAGAATCAATGCAAATGATAGTTACCCCACACAAGTTATTTTGATCTAAAGCATTTGTGAAACCTTATTAATTTGCCCTTATATTCTTTAAATTGGGAATACATCTGAGAGAGTGACATAGCAGGCATGTACACTTAACTTCCCGTCAGTAAAAAAGAAAAACTGTTGACATCATCCACTGAAATTCAACAAATTAATACAAGGTGACAGAAACTCTTTTTTGTTTGTTTTTTTGTTTGAAATCTACCACCTGCACCCACCCTCTTATTCCATGCTATTTTATATCATTGACATTTTCAGCCACAAATAAAATATATCAATGTAAAGACAACAATCCAGATTTGTTCCCCACTTGAATGATTCAAGTTGTTTAGTAATCATTTAATAAGCACTTTCCTCAATTGCTTTACATCTTGTTTTCTTAAATCAAATTTGAATGCCATACTTTCAGTGTATCATGTTGTGAAATATGTTATATTCAGTTGTGACTGGTGGTTATTGTTTGTTGAAATAATAACCACCAATGAGAGCCAATTGCAGGTTATTCATTGCATGACACTACCAGAAACACTGGGATCCAAACTTGATCCAAAATGATGCAAAACAAGAGAGAATCTTCTTTAAAAACTGGATAGTAATCAGTAAGTACTAAATTTGTACATTGGAAACAAGTTTGGAATGTCTTCTAATGTGCCCATGGGATAAAAGAAAACAACATACCTGGTAAAATTAAAATATCACAGACTCAGCATGATTGCAGATTTCAAACCAAATCACATTGTTCAGATCTTAATGGAAGTGGGTGTTGTCATGGAGAGTGATGTGATGTGATTATGATGCTGCACCCAGTCACATTATCATGACACCAGGTCAACCAGTCCTAACACAAATCTCTTAATGCTGAGCACCAAGCAAGGAAGTTATTAGTACCATTTTTATAAACCTTTGGTATGACTCGATTGGGGATCAAACCCACGACCTCCCCCCACCCGAGACCGATGCTCTAACCACTAGGCCACCAGAGTGGTCCTTCACTGAGAGAAACGAATGCTTGTGGCAGTTACTTTGCTTCCAAGGCAAGTACAATGTGATAGATTTGGTCGTTAGTCATCTCCACTCCCATATTCGGACTCGTTTTTATAGAAGATTTTGCTTGCAGGGGAAAATGCACCATTTTGTTTTTAAGATGGCACATTATTGCCTTAAAATTTAAATTAATACATGAAATTGGCAATAAGATGTTTCTTAAAAATGAAATTTTTAATAAAATGTTTATAAATACCCGCCAACCAATAAGTATAAAACATCGTCACTGTACCACTGACAAACCTAACAGCATGTGAATCATGAATCACCCTACTTCAAATGTAAATTATTCACAGTAATGTCTTCTGTGATTGCATGACTGAAAACTGGTGTGTGTTACACTTTAATTGCTAATTTGAAAGACAATAACCTAAAATAAATAACTTGATTATACTGTGTTACAAGTACTAATTTGGAAAAGATTGCTAGGTTAGAGTTCAGGCAGGATAAAACAATTACAGGTACTAGTTATTTTATTACAAGGTGGGTTTGACTTTAGTGTTTAATGTTTGTCAAGATGTATTCTACTGCATGTGATCAGACCTTATAATGAATGGATGATGACTGGATTATTTATTGCAAATGAACTCATGCTGCATCAATCTGATCCATTTAGCTTTAATATTTGAAGTCTGTAGAGAATCTAGATATAACAGCATAGATCTACAGGGTGTTGAAATCCTATCTGCTAAGGAACTATAGAGGTATTCCTTGACTTGAGTGATCTTGACTTGCACAAATTTCATATTAACACAATGTCACAATTTTTGTTCAATGTCTTGCTTAGTGAAGACTACAAAACTAATTATATTTTCTAAAATAAGAAAAATTAGGACTTGTAATGGTTTAAATGAATGTATTAAAGTTAAATGAATTGTTTTTTTTTTTCTCAATGAAAATTAAAGGCTGTGAAACTAAATATTCCAAATTATGTGATTTCAAGTTATATTACAACTCTTGCAAGCACAACTATTATGTAAGTCGAGGGTAAGCTGAAGAAAATAATGGGAAATGCAGGCCACAACATCCTACTGTAGCATGGGATGCATACAATCATCTAGCTTGACAATGCTATTGTAGCATTTACAGAACAAGAGAAAACTAAAAATTTAAGCAAAGTCAGACTGAAGTATGAAATATAGGTCATACTGAACTACTTTAGTGATTACAGCCAAAACAAAGTAAAACATGAAATATGTCACACTGATATACTTTAGTGATGACATCCAAAGTAAAATATGAAATATAGGTCACACTGACCTACTTTAGTGATGACTGCCAAACAATTTAAAACATGAAATGTATGTCATCATGAATTTGTTTTGTTGTTTGGTGCTTTATGGAAGAACACAAATAGGTTATATAGTGACAAAACAAATGGAATAAAGTGCTTGGCCCATGGACCCACTGCAGCTAATGACACTGGCTGGTCTGATGGCAGGATTCTAACTCACACCCTTTCAAAATGCCCATGAGCTACCAAGGCTCCGCATTCTTGCGTGGTAAGGGTATGATATTAACTTGTTAACCAATGGACATTATTGTCATTTTCACCTGAAATGCCAGAAGGAAACATATTTTTGGGTCTATTTCTAAATTCATTGTAATTTATCGATTTCCAAGAGATTTCTGGTTAACCTAATGTCTAGTTGTGTCAGAAACATTGTTTTTTATTAGCTATTTTGCTTGCACATGAGCAGAAGGGTAATAGAATTCTTTTTTGGGTTTTTTTGCTTAATGGACCCATTATTTTCGTATCAAGACCACTCTTTATTCCAAATGCCCATCTTATCCTAATTTTTGCAAAGGTTTTGCTGTTTGTGTGCAGTTCAGACACATCTGCCTTAGATCTGAGGCGAAGAAGTCTAAAATCCAGACATGAAATAGGATTCTGACCACGGACAAATATTTAGTGGAAAAAAATTGGGTCCAAAATTTTGTAGTGCAAATAGAACATCCATATTATATTGTATCATTGTAGAGCTACATCTGTCTACCTTTCTATAATACCACACACTTTAGTGTCTCTTAAATGACCATGATGCTACAGAGCTCAGAAGTAGGCTGCTAGCTCCTGATGCATATACGAGGCACCAGGGGTTAATGAGTTTATAGAAATGCATATAATCAACTACTTTGATGATTCCAGCATTAACAGAACTTGAGGGAAAAAAAACCTGAAATAATGTTTAACAAAGTATGAAACATAGGTCCAGGACCTACTTTTGTGAAGAGTGTAGTCGTCAAAATGCAATCTATCATGAAGTTTCAAGAATACACACTTAACCTGTCTAGTCTCATACAAAAGTAACAAAGAAAAAGAGCGAAGCCAACAAGCTTCATAAAATTTAATGAAAATAATTTATTTGCTTGGAAAAACAAGGTAAAATTATTAAAAAGGACCTAGTGTTTATGAATCAAATGCAAATTAATCCAATAATTAAAAATGTAAGTCCTATCACTAAAAAGTTTTAAGTGAATCCAAGTTCAAATCCTGGTAAAGTTCCTAGATGGAAGGTGATGACGGCCTCAAAAACTTGTGTTGTCATGTCAACAGTTCCTTGCTGAATTACCAAGAATAATATTCCAGCTTTAGAATTTAGAATAATTTTTTGTAATTGTCTTTGTGCAAAAATTCTGAGCACAAGTATTTTCCTGGGTAAATAAATTATTTTAAATAAAAAATTCAAATCAAACTGGCAAGAACAGAAATACCTGAGCCTGAAGGTATGAATTATGACTGACCAGAAAACACTGAAATATAAGTTTTAACCCTTAATTGAAATGCACAATGGATCACCTGATCACTTCCTTTCAAGCGTAGTAGTAATATTATATGCATGCTGTCACATCCACCATGAATGAATTTAATTGTACTCATCAAATCTTTCCAACAGATTCAATAATTAAAAAATATATAAAAGTTGTTCACTACAGAGCTTAAACTGGCTCCAAATCTAGGTTAGGAAAAGATACAAAGGTTCAAACTACTAACTGTATTAGGTCAAAACTGAACTGAATTTATGGAAAAAATGTCAAATCCAGTAATTGAATTTATCATTACAATAACAGGTAATGAAATAAAAAAATATAATAAAAAGAATTTAAAACACAGGCAATTAAATTACACACACACATGCTTGGATTACACCATAAATAAGCTCTTGAGGTTTTTGCATAAATCAAAATTCACATACGATAATTTTAAGTTAAGAAAGTTCTTTGGAAAATGAGTCCAAGATTTTATGCAATGATTCTTTATGCATAATTTCCAAACAAATAAATAAATTTAATAATTCACTGCATATGTGCAAATCACAGCACATGGTGCCAGAGATGGCATAAAAATGAGCACAATGAATGACTTATTTCTTTACTATAAATGGCATTAAAAAGAAAGCATGTAAATTGAACTGGCATATGGCAAAAACTCGGCTGACTTTTATTTAATCTCTGTAAGAACCTCTCATACTGTTCTAAATAATAAACAGACTTTTAATAAATAGGCTGGCTACCAACATCTGAATTCTTTAGTTATGCTTAATGTGTTTTATAGTTTCTGATTTGATTGATAGTGTTCAAGACTTGTGATGTTTGTTGTCCCCCCCACAATGATTACATCCCAATCACAAAGCTATTGTCTATTCAAGCTAGTGTAACTGGGTTACAAACTATGATCTGTAATAATGGTATTCAAAAATACCATTATTACAGACCATACACCTGCAATGTTCATTTTAATTAGTGTCGAATTTAAATTTTTTTATAGTAGTACCCTAAAAGGACTTGTACTCAAGCTTACCAGATGTATGTACTTCTTTTCCAAGTGTAGTCCAACTGCAAATGACCCAGACTCCAATCTGCCATCACATAATACAACAGCAGATCAGGGTCTATGTTGTTTGCTCTACAGACTCCTAGCAAATGTAAAAGGCCATGATCTACTGGTGTATTATGCAATGGCAGATCTGGGTCTGTGTCAGCTGGACTTGACTTGTATACAAGTCTATATAGTAAATTCAACAGCCTGAGAAGGAACTATTATCTTTAAGACTTCCATTTGTTGTTTGTAATAAGATAGTAACAAAGATTCACTTCACAAAATATTTGTAGAGTCATATTGCAAAGAAATGTTGAACAATTTATCCCATATTAAAAAGTACATGTTAGCCCTAGGCCATCTGAATTCAACATATAACAAATCCACACAGTTTAGTACACTTCACCCCAGCCCCTCCTAAAACAGGATGTCAGACAAATGCTGAACCTTGAGATTATTATGCAATATTATTACAAGCCAATTACTGTATTTTATATTCACTGGTATAAGGGAAAATTACAGATGTTCAGCACAACTTTACTTTATCACTATTTCCAAATAAATGAACATTCTTCACTGATTATGAGTTTAACAGTAAAATTGGTAGGTCTTAATCATTGGTATTCATAACTAGTTTAATGTGCTATAAGGTGTGCATCCAGTGTTATGAACATCCAATTAACTTAGATCTTCATTTTTAAAAAAATGGCTTTCAGATCAAGGTCATGCTGTTCACAAATGGCTCTGTATTATACATATACATGGCTAAATGAAGCAGTTGTTCGGTCAGAAGCATCATAAACAGAACATACTTGAGACTTTTTGCCAATGATTGCAAAAACACCCCAGAAACTGTTTACCAACTGATGTTGTGTACATGTTGCACACAATTACAGCATTCCAGGCAACTTATTGACTGAATTGACTTATTCTTGCCTATTCAAGATTTATTTGCATGAACTTATAAGAAAATAATTGTACTTAACATTGGCAAATAATTAAGGAGAGTATCATAATGCTATTAGGATGGTTGTATTTGTGTTTCATACTTCAGCACTATCAGTTCTCTGATATTCTACTGCAATCTCCCCCTCTCCTTTTAAAAAGCTGTATCACTCCATGAAAATATCTCTATAGTGGACTTCAGTGCAAAAGTCATAAAGTGTTTCAACTGCTTAAAAACTACCCCTCAAACTCTTCTGGTTTATTACCAGCCGAGATAAAATAAATCTGCATTTTACAGTTTTTAGAACTAGCATCAGGCAAAAACATTGTGTTTAAGGTTGGACAATGGTCAATGTTTCTTGTTGCTGACCCTAGCACATTTTTGCCCTAATGTAAAAAGAAAAATAAAATAACAAAAATCATATTACATGTAAATATATATAATGCTTTAAAAAAATTGACCTGCCCACCCAAATTTTATACTAGTGCAAGAGGAAACACACATGGGGGAAAGACTGATGGCCTGAAAGCCTATTCAGGTCATCTACATGTACATCCAAATTAAAGTTATTGACCTGGAGTGATTTATGTGAAATCTTGCCTCTGTAACAATCTTAACTGGACAGACCATGGCCAGATGCATAACAGATTAATACACAAATCATGCATCATGACCCAAATTCTACATCAAATGACACAATACAAGAGCATGTATGTTACTAGGTGACTGGTCAAAATGTGATGATATATCAAAAGAATGTGCTGAAATAAAAAGATAGCTTATACTTGCTTATAAGTGAGTCTAACTGCAAATTACATATTCCCTGATCTGACATCAAATAATTTTAACCCAACAGACTCAAATCTACCAGTGCATTACAGATAAGGGTCTGTACAGTTTGCAGTTGGATTTCATTTACAAGTGACAAAATATAGTACCAATAACAAAGTAAAAATTATAATATTAATGTTAAAGAATAAATTATCCTAACTCTTGAAATCTTCAAGTGGTAAAGGGAGAAAGTATCACATAATATCCACCTACTACAAATGAAATGAGTGATTGCAAAAATAAATATTGGGAGGATTATTTTTTTTTAAAATGTGCTCCTGCTGAACCCACATCCCTCAACTAGGGACATAAACCAGGTGACAATACAGTAAAGGAAAAAAAATGGATTCCTGAACTATGGTGAACTGCATTAAATGTTCATTCAAAGATAAAATATGGAATCAAAATTTGATCCAAAATGTAGAGTAATATAATCTCATGGCCCAGCCTAGGAACTTAAATGAAGGAATATAAGCAGCATAGTTTAATTTTGAAATGCAAAGTGAAGTAGATGTAGGAACACAAGAGAGTACCATAAAAGGCAACCATATTTTTAATAATCTTCTATGCTGGAACTAATAGGTGATGATTAACAACCCTGATTCTCAATAATCTGAACATTTGCTCAATGTATGCAGTACTGAAGTAAAGTTACTGTACAGAAACCATTATTTTCTTATCAGACTTGCCATGACCAATACATCTGAATGAACCATTTCTTTATCAGCCCAAGTGCAAACCATCCACAAAGTCTGGTCAACCAATTCTAGAATAAAACTAGAATAAAAATCTTTTTTGGTGATGTTTGAAATCTGCTCCCTTGCCCTTTTGTGTTATTTTTATTTATCTTGTTGGCATGTTTGTCACTGATTAAATATCTCAAAATAAATAGATGGATTCCAAATTTGCTTGCCATGCATGATTTTAGTAATTTAGTGAGCATTCAATAAACCACTTTTGTGCAAAATATCTCTTTTGCTTTGCCAATACTTCCTGTGTTTCAAGCAGGGTATAAGCTACCTTTAAGTTTTGATTGGTAATGTAGTTACTGTGGTTGGTACAGCAGTTATTGTTTACTTTGGATTAGAACAAACAATAATCATGGATCAGAAGTCAGTGTTTCCCTAAATTACAAGCCATCCACACATTTTTATGGTACACAGTCAAGAACTGGAATATTTGTCCAGTCCACTTTTCTTTTTCAATGACCTTGACCTTCAGAATTTTTTTACCTCCAAAACAACAAGTTTCCACCTTACTTTAGGTGCAAGCTATGCACAAAGTTTGGTCATGGCTTGTGATATAGAATAATTTTATTGTGTGGAAACCATTTTTTTAAGCTCACTCAAAGTAAACTTAACCATTGAATGTTTAACCCCAAAATTGAAAGCTTATTTCTTATCCAAAGCGTAAGCCATGAAGAAAGTTTAGCAATTATTGATGGTGAAGACAACAAGTTATTTTAAGCAAAAACCATCTTTTCTTCTTTCAGTCAAAATGATGTTGGCCTCTGACCTGTTCATCTCCAAATATAGCCTTCTACCATTTCCCAAGTGCAACTAATCCACCAAATTTGGTGGTGGTATCTGTTTATAGAATCCAACAAATTTGGTGGTGGTATCTGTTTATAGAACATTAGTTTTCATCTAAAAACAGGAAAGGTTAACAGATAAATAGAAAGACAGAATTTTTAATTGTAAAGTCTATGGAAATAAGAAATAAAAGTAATGAAAAAGACTAAAAAAACAAAAAGCTTAAACCATTATAATTATTGACCCTTCATCAATCTGATTAAAAATCAGATCTCTGCTATCCTACACAAAGACCCCATGAAGAACACTTATGGGTCATGTTTCGGTGACTTTTGAATTAGCCAATGAAAATGCTGCTTTCAAAAATCTGAAAGTCAATCAAATCATTTGGTACACATTGATGCCCTTCCTCCATAGTGCTCTTTCTTCAAACACAAAATGATATCAGACTTGATCTGATTGGTTGATAAAATTTGCAATTATGTAATAACATGTTACCAGAAAATGACCCCAGGGTAAAGTATTGTGAAATAGGGTGTATTATATTATATAATGTTATACTCCAAACACAAAATGACATAGCAGACAGTTCTTCCATTTTCAAAGTATTAGCCATCAATTCCTCCTACAGAAAAAAAAACTACCAAAGATCCTGATCTTCCATAGTATAATGCACCTGCAGATCAGAATCTGTGTTGTTTGTTGTACTAATTACCCCTAACAAACTGTACTGACCTAGAACTGTCAGTGCATCATGTGACAGCAGATCTGGGTCTATCCAATTTGCAGTTGGACTCATAGTCAAGTACATATTTTAGCTGCAGGAGAGTTGATGATAAATACTGCTAATAATCTATATATACATTTTGTGCTCTGAATTGCTCAAACTAAATACAGGACCCTTGATTTGTCTGCTAAGGTAGGCTTGGAGTCCCATGGTTTAGTGTGAAACACTATATGACTCTTTAAATAACTTCCCACCTCAAACAAACTGAATCATGTTATGACATAAAAACTGTTTGCTTTTCACTACATAGGGAATAAAAGTTTTTAATAGCACCTAGTATTCTACAAGTTGTTTCCTGACTTGGGTCTGTGTGGTACATTATGCTTCAAACTTTTATAATCTACATAGAATATAATTTTTAATATGTAATTATCAAGTGTTGCTGTTTAATAGAACTATTATAATGCAGACTAAATATATAATGGTTGATGAATAATATATCTTTATTGCAGATTCTTTTCCATATTAAGGACTTGTTCTAATGAAAGAAAAACTTCCACTACAAAAACTATCCACAAGTTCTCTACAAACAATAACAAAACTACATATCTAAATCTTGGTTTACAATATACACTAAACCCATACAACATTTTTTAATCTAATAAAGGGATATTAATTTTAAAAAATGACAGCAAAAAATTACTGACGTGATGAAAGATAGGAAACTTAATACATCAGAACTTTGTGTGTTACAAATGTCCAAGAATACTCGATTCATGACTAAAAAATCCCTATTTTTGAGAAGAGCACCAATACAAAAATATATGCTAATAAAAATCTTCACCCAACCCTTAGCAAACTGTTGATGCCAATGACAGAAAAAAAGACCACTATTCTCACTCCCACTAACACCAGCCCAACAAAAAAAGACAGTGAACAATGAGACTAAAGTTTGGCTGATCTACTCACTACTGGGAACTATATATACTAAACAGATTCATGTTTTCTAATCAGTGAAGAACTACAATTCCAGTCTGTATTTTCAAGCATAGAATCAATGAGAAGTGACTGTTACAGCTGGCAGTAGAAGCAATGACTGACAACTACCACCATGTTTGAATTAGCCTCCTATTCAGTAATGCCACAAGAAGTCTTATCATTAGTATCAGCTCTTTAAGATTTCACAATTTTGAAAATTGACATTTGAAAATTGCAACAATACCATAATAATACTGATCTTTCATAATTGTACAGGATCAAGTTGTCAATTCAGAGATTCCAAACAATGTATTACATTGTGAAACTCATAGTTTGGTAAAAGTTAAATGCTCTGATTTTCCTTGAAATTATTCTGCTTGCAATGTGTTAAGCACACTGAATTAAATAATCTATAGTAAAGAAGCTAATCTTGAATGGTACATACTCCTGCCTCTGCTTGATAGTATACTGTATGTAGGCAGTCTGAAGGCATCTCTAATTCCTGAAATCAATCTCTGCCTTGATGTAACCATGACCTTTCTAGCTTTTGAACCCATCATCTATAGCAGCCCCATCATCTAAAGCTCAACTTTCTTGCCACTCCAAGTCATTTTTAATTAAATGAATTTTAGGTTGTTTTTTTTTTAAAAGAAACTAGTGTCATGATAACCTTAACATTTGACCATGTGACCCATAATTAATGTGAACATTTATTTCTTGCTAAATGAACATGCTGTTCACTGCTAAAACTATTGTACATATATAAAAAAGATGAATGCCAAAACAAAGTAACATACATACTTCCCTGTAAGATGAGACAAACTGCAAACTGCACAGACTCAGATCTGCTGTCACATAATGTGGCAGCTGATCCAGGTCTGTGCAGGTTGTTTTTAGCAGTATTCAATGCAACAAACAACACTGACTGCGACCTGCAGGTGCATTATGCTATTTGTAAGGGATAAAATTTTTAGGTCATCTGTTTCTGTTATTGATCTCTGTAGGAGACATTTAGCTAGACATGTGTATGATTAATTATATTTATGGGGATAATGTATGGATTGGTTCAGGCAAAGTTAGGAAGGAGTAAGGAGTTATCAATATATAATAAAGTGCTTCGTTTGTTTAAACTTACCAGAATTAGTTCAACTTCTGGTTTGTGTGGAAGCTGACATTTCTGAAAGTCACCAGAAACAGTTGGGCAACCATTTGGTGTCAATGTTTTAATGCTAGTGAAGCGGGAATTTTATGTCATTCTGATTGAAAAAGCTGTGGAAGGGATTTGGTTTCACACAAAAAAAATATCAGTTTACAGGGCTAGTTTATTTGGTATGAAAATCAGTCAAATTTACCTCTGATTGCCTTATACTCTAAATATGGGGACAAACTAGTAAACGCTAATAAAGAGAGATCTGCCCTATCACATAACACATGGCATTCAGGGCTCACTAAAAAGACTATTCACAGATGTAATACAGACCTTATTCTCTATATCCCTGAGTGGCTCAATCAACAACTGAATCTGTTCAGTTAAAAAATTTGTACCATTTTCCAGCTAAATCAATACCCCCAGTGGAATATCTTGTATCCTGTAAATCAAGACCTCTGGAATAAAGGCCAAATATTAAACAAACACTCAAAAGGAGAAGCTCTTTCAGTTTTTAAACTTTGGAATACTATTGGTATGAGGGTTTTTAAATCACACATTAACCTTTCCATGGAACTATTACAAAACGGAAACAAGGATTTTATGATAATCACACCAGTATCTCTATAGCAATTTTTCTATACTTATCTGGACTTGTAAATCACATCCAAATGTGATATATATCAAGAGAAAATTATCTGATCCTACCTCCATTATACTATTACAATTTTATCCAATCTCTCCACTAATGCATGGAATTCCAGTTACAATACTGAAGCCAACTTTATAACTTTGATGACTGTAAGCAAAAAGTTACTGACTTTAAAATGCTCCAGCCTAAGGACACATTCCAGGAACACACACTAGTCAAACATGCAGAACAAATATTATCTGAGGAAGGGACAAAAGTACATGTAGATATATGACACTCCATTTTGTGATATACAATTGTACTATTTGATATTTAAGAACAAGAGTGGATAATACTTTCCAGAAGGCAAACAAAGGTCAAAATTCTACTTGCAGACAGTAACAGAGGCATTAAAGTGAAAAAATAAACAAGTCCTTATTTTTTTAAACAAACTGAAAAGTAACGAAACCATTTCCAACCTAATGATTAAGAAAAAATACCCAACTTTTTTCTTATGTTTAAAGTCAACGTGTTCATAACATACCCATTTGATTTGCACCAGAAACTGACTATATAAGAAGACTTTTAGTGCATGTTTCATGTCATTATGAATGTCTTTTTAGAAGAAGCAGCTATAATTATAGGCTTCTGCATTTGTATGGGAAAATATGAACTAGTTTTTTGGAAGGCTATACTGCATGACCTTGGGAGTGCAGTATATCCATCCGAAAAAACGAGTTCATATTTTCCCATTCAAATGCAGTAACCTTTTTATTATATGCTCATTTTTGTTTCATTACCAAAAACTTAATAATAAAATTCACAACCAAATACATATAATAATAAAATTTATTGTTTTATTATTAAAATAATAAAGTTCAGAATCGTAGATTCCTTCAATATACAATAATAGTATTCATGTGCATATAGCTCCGCCCACTGACCTTTTAACTTCATAGGGTACCACACGCTAACATGCATCAAGCACGAGGAGTGCAACATGAAGGTGTTCAATATCGGGGAATATTGAATGATTCTGATAATGTAAAGTTAACGGAAGAAAAATGAGCATATCATAATATAATAAGATTTTCAAGAGGGCCATTATGATAGCTGTATCAGATGACAGTCTCTCAAAGAGAATAGCTCTGCACACTATCCTTTTTCAAGAAATTACATCCAAACACCATTGCTGGGTGGTTGTGGTGCCCATAAAGTATGCCTGATTTACTGTTTATGACCCCAGCCAGCATGAGCTCACAAGTTCCATCCATACAATGAGAGACAGCATGTTGGGTAAAGCTGTCAATGGTTACCTTGAGTACTCTGGCAACATTGCATAGATAATAATGTGGGTAATTAAATGTGTACCTGGGTACCCATTTAAAATTTTGTTTACAAGTTCAGATCTAAGACATCATGAGCGTGCAAGACACAAAATAAAAATTCCAGTTCAAGAGTGTGACTATTAGCTGCTACATATTTATCCATTTGTTAGACCCTCCATCTAATTTTCTAATTTTCTATTTATTTCATCTATATATGGAACAGTACCAACAGACAGGTTTCTTGAATGTGAAACCAGCGTCACAGATTAGTTTGATTAGCACATACATAGTAGAGTGTCTATGGTGCCAGATATTAAGAGAAATTGACTTCTTTATCAATAAGACTCATGGATGTCATATGACTGAAAAAAATGTTTGCGGAGAGGGATTTTTTTAAAACTCAAAAACATGCTGCTACAGGAGAAGTACAAATCAATCGCACTTTACAAATTTTGAAAGAATAATTTTACAGTGATTTTATAAAGCATTCATCACTGGTTGACTACAACCATTCAGCAAGACATGTAGACTACAACAAGTGAGTGTTGTGTATAAATAATGTATGAATTCGTTATGTGTCTATACTGTCGTAGTAACTACTAATCCACATGGATTTAGCTGATTTGGGACAAGAATTTTAAGTGCAGATCAAGGTAAGTAGCAAAAATAAATAAAATTTTATGTAATTTTCTGTAATTATGGCATATACTATACAGATTGCTCTCTTTATGTTCAGATTACGAAATTTTGCCAATAATTATGCTTATACATATCTTGGGAGTTAGAATGTATAAGCCTACAACAAAGCAGCTCATATCAACAACACCCACAACAGACTGATTTATAAACGCTTATTTTATCCATTTATTTAACAATTATCATCTAGTCACCTTAAAATCAGTGACAAGCATCAATGTTTTTGGTAAACTAACTTCTAAGGATGATCTGAGAATACATAATTTTATCCATTTAATTTTTTTTCCAAACAGTAAGTATGTATTGTCTCCTTTAAGTATCACTTAACAACAAAACATGAACACCACTTGTGGGTGCTAAATTTAGAACTTTTTTTTTACAATATCCTGTTGGTAAATCATTCAATGCAAGTACCTTTCACTCCCAAACACACCTGCCAAAGAAATCTCATGTGTTATATTATTAATAATTCTCAACTCATCACAAAAAATCAGCAAATTGCATCAACAACATAACTGACAAGCCGACAGTCCAGCAAGGTCAAATTCTGGTTTAGGATTGGAAAGGACTTGAAAAAAATTAGTGCATCCTGCATATATACAAATATGATTAAAATATAATTGACACCTTAAAATATGAATATTTGTTCTTTATTTGTTAAAACTTGCTTTAATTAGCAATATTCCAACTATCACATCTACACTGTACATGAGAAAATGCAAGACTGACAATGACATTGACAACAATATGGAAATGATAAACTTTGTTAGTACATATCAATGAAATAAAGGATCGTTACATGAAAGCAACTGTGGCAAGATCACAAAGTATAAAATTTGCAAAACACAAAGCATTATCAACTGAACGATCTGTCAATCTACCCCATAGTTTTCTGGACTGTAATGTGATTTGCCTAAATAAATATATTTAGAATTCACTTGGTGAATTTTGTGATGTAGTCCTGAACTTAGGGGTCAGCTTATGCACGGGTCATGCAATTTTTCCTATTTTTACCTAATCAAGTTGGGGGTGGGGTGGGGTTGGCTTATATGCAAACAGGCTTATATGTGAGTATATACAGTAAATTGTTGGTTCCTAATGTAACTGTAGTATACTGTAGTAATATCACAGTACGTTCAGAAAAACATTGATATACCACAGTATAAATATATCATGGTACCCGACATTAGTATTCACCCTTGTGAACATGTGCAGTTATTTGACAGTGTACTACCATTACTGCTTCAGTGTAAATTCAGTGTTCTCTCTCTCTCTCTCTCTCTCTCTCTCTCTCTCTCTCTCTCTCTCTCTCTCTCTCTCTCTCTCTCTCTCTCTCTCTCTCTCTCTCTCTCTCTCTCTCTCTCTCTCTCTCTCTCTCTCTCTCTCTCTCTCTCTCTCTCTCTCTCTCTCTCTCTCTCTCTCTCTCTCTCTCTCTCTCTCTCTCTCTCTCTCTCTCTCTCTCTCTCTCTCTCTCTCTCTCTCTGGCTTTATTTTAAACAGCAGTTGTCATTTGTGATTTAGCTGTCCATAATTCAAAGAATTAGCTTTCCTTTGTAACAATAGGAAAATGTTGCTGCTGTTCAAGGTAAGTCAAAAGGTTTACAGCTTGAAAATGCACAAATTTGTACAGATTATTGTTAATATGTAAAACTGTAGACTTCCTAGAAATGTCCATCATCTATTTTCCATTGACCATGATGTAAATTTCTTGGGTTACATTGTGTAAACTGATTATGGGGTGCATATAAATTTGTGACATCAGCAAAATAATACTAAAGAAGCAGATCAACCTTAACTAAACACAAATGCACTGAATATACAAGATGTTTATGAAATGATTTTTTAAAATAGTCAAACATACAACCAACATACAGACAACTGACTCTTCAAAATGGTGTCTCTTTCTTTCCATTGAGTGGTCTTCATGTATTGGCTACTGAAATATCAATCAATATGTCCTTCAGTTCACTCTGATGGAAAACACAAGATGTGCCTGCAAAGTTACAGTGGTGATTTGTAAGTTTTTATCATATCAATACATAGCTTTACTGTAGAGCCAGTGTGAAGGGAATGAACTACTGCATTGAACACTTGGAGAAAGCAAAAACTGCACAAGATGTACTACAGCTCTACCCATCTGTTCTGAAGCAGTGATAACAAAATTTGGCAGTCTGAGCTAAAAGTAGACATCACAAATCTTTCCAGTGAAAACCACAAGAGTCAACACCTGGCATAAATGTACCGTATATATATATATATATATATATAGGCATTAGTGACCATCATATCAATTTGGAAAAAAAAATTGTTATTGACCGAGTCAACATTGTTATATGCATATACTAGTTAAGGTGACCCGAAGGGAATCAAAGGGAATCAATATTCTCTCAAATGTCGGCAAAACTTTTTATTGGTATATTTTAAAAAGATAACAGGGAAGGATAAGCCATCGTTCAATTACTTGTAGCTGTTTCTGTTCCAGTCTTCATAAATCAGTCGATTATAGGTATCATCGCATACAGTACATAGACCGTAAGTCAACATTAGCGATTATGATGTAACATTGCACTGTACAGAGGGTTGGTCAATACCGGATTTGTTTATATGGGAATATAGGTCACAGTATTAGTCTGAAATAAGTCTGTGACTTCCTTTCATGGTCCCATTGAATTTCTCCACTCCAAATCCATGATTGTACAAGTTAAACTGCCAAAAAGGGTGTCGCCAAAAAACTCGCCAAATGTCAATTTTTGTCACCAATAAGGAAAAAAAAATCGCAATTTATGACATTGGCGAAGCCCAGGACGATCCATGATGTTGATATAAAAACGTATTTTTGGAACAGTGATGACAATGCTTTTAAGATTGCTACAATAGAGGCCATATTGCAGGTGAATCTGCATCATTTCATTTAGTTCCAACTAGACACCAGGGGCCCTGAGTGGCCAAGTGGTCTAAAGCGATGTCCATTACGGATCACTGCCATCTCACCTCAGTCTGCGTGTGTTCAAGTCTAGGATTCAGCGAATGTAGATATGTGAGAAAGCTTGCCAGTAGCATCTCATGGGTCAGTGGTTCTTTCCAGTAATTTCCCGGTTTCTTCCTCCACCATTAATGCTGGCCGCCATGAATAGCCTATTGTGTGCTGAAAAATGGTGTTAAGCCCAACAACAACAACCACCAACTAGACACCATAAATTCTTAAAATAAAAAATATATAGCAAAATGATCTTCCACTTAAAGAGTAGCAATAACAAGATTTTCAAGCTCAATGCCATTTTACTTCTGACCCAACTAGACCTTATAAGAGCACTTCTGGCAAAAACTCCATGTTGATCTGACTTTCTGTTTTGGAGCAACAATAAGATTTTCAAGATGGCTGCCATAGAGATTAGATATCAGATTTTACATAATTTCCATTTGAAACTAGACATCATAAGAAACATAGTAAATCACAATGTTGAGATGACTTGGCATCTAGGAAAAGCAATGATAAATAAGATGTACAAGACTGCCATTGTGCTAGATATAAAATCAACATCATTTTCTTTCAGGACCAAACATTATAAGAAGTCTTTCACTGAAACCCCATGTTGAAATGACCATCCATTCAGAAGAAGCAACATTAACATGGTTTTTCCAGATGGCCACTCACTGTGATGGCCATATCAAATATCTCTTCATAACCATTTCCAACTAGACAACTCAAGTCTTCTGGTGGAAATGGGCAGCAATATCAAGATGTTCAAGATGGACACTATGTTGGTGATATTGGTTTTTCCAGCAGAATCATTTTCATTTAGGACAAACTATTACATCCATTAAATTTGAGTGCAAAGTTTTCAGGACAATTCTCCAAATAGTCTGAATTAGCAATAACAAACGTGTGCTAATGGATGGATATCAGGCCATCCCATAAACTATTCTGGTCTAATGCCAGTAGAGCTAAAAATGACAGAAAACCCACAACCCTTACCAGGAATCCAAACAGGGTAAAAGGTAAACAATACTTACTGTAGCATCTGTACAACAATGTGGATAACAATTTAAGTGCCTATTGCTAAGCAAGGATCTAAAAAGCTTAAACTCTCATACAAAGCAAGAACTGGAGAGATAAACCTTCAGTTAGCGCAAATAGGTAAAAAAAAAAAAAATGGCCTGAAAGATGTTTAAGGATGCAAATGAAGAATTTGAGTGAGCAACCAAGCTTATGTGTACTCAAAGGAAAAAGGAACATATTCCATATGTTAACTCTAAGAAGTTCGACAGTAATCATGTTCTTTTAAATTCTGGCAATCCAATACTAACTAGACGGAACATTTAACCTGGACACTTGACACCTCAGAAATGGAAACCAATGGAGCAGTGCCAGGTAGTGATTATTACTGCCATTAAAAACCACGGTTTGCATTTTTGTTACACATTTTTCATCCTGGAATATCTGCTACTTGCAAATAATAATAATAATAATAATAATAATAATAATAATAATAATAATAATAATAATAATAATAATAATAATAATAATCTGAACCATGTACATCTTAAAACTAAAAGGAAAAAAAAAGACTTTTTTTGTTTCTTCCTTACCATTCGAGCAATCTCTGAATATACAGGTTCAGAGAGTACACCTCTTGTAGCTGTGATGTAGTCAACCAACTCATTCAGACATGCTCTCTTGACCTCTTTGCTTTTCAGGTCAGAGACAGGGTCCATAAAATCAAAGACTGCACAGCACTGCTGCAGCTTCTTGATGAACAGGTCCTGCTGTTCTGCTGGAACTGTGTCTGCAAACAAGTAGACAGACACTTGTTACAGATGAACCAATAAAAATTCTAAACTTAAATTTAATGACAATGAAACCTCTGTAAACCTCAACCAATTTCAAACACATTTGTGTTTCTGGGTTCAAATATAAACATCTGAATCATCCATTATAGCTTTTTGTACAAATTATTTGCCTATCTGGACCAGTCGTGTACGATTTATTCATTAAAATCCCCATTAGACCAATCTTGTGATCATCAAATAACTATGGTCACATGATTCTAAATTCTTTACATAGGTTCCGGTTGTAATCTAAGGCCTAGCCAAACACTTCCTCAAATGAATGGGTACAAAATGTAATATAATATAAAACTCAGTGACAAACCCATGGTAATATTTTTTGTTAAACTTACAGAAGAAAAACTTGCTGGTATTGACCAATCTTAAATTACCTTCAATATATTATTGCTTACAAGTTGATCTAGGTTCCTGAACTTGCTAGGAGTAATTAGAAGAACAAACAGAGACCATGATATGCTGGTATGGTCCTCACATGGTGAGCGGTCCAATTCACTCTCCTTGTATAAATCACTTACACAGATCAATTCTGTCCAAATGAGTCCCAGTCTGGATTCGACCAACATTGGTATGATAAAAAGATGGCCAGTAACCCCAAAAATTGGAGTTTCTTTTGATCATCTTGTCAGTTTATTCCTCCACCAAAACATATTGGATGCCATGTATCTTGTCCTGAAAAAGGCACTAACCTGACCAGACCTGATGACCTTTTGGTACATTCTGCAATGTCAGGTCAGGGTTGTTTGCATTTGGACCAGATTTGTGCTTATATATATATATATATATATATATATATATATATATATATATATATATATATATATATATATATATATATATATATTCACTCACTATAAAGCACTTCATTGTAATGAGTGTCCTTCTATAAGGCTGGTAGGGTAATGGATTCCTTTATGTAGAATCATGAGAAACAACTTGATTACAAGGCTGTCTCACAATAAGGCAGCATAACCTATGGTTTCCATGGATACTGTTATAATGAGGTTGTAACAAATTATTGTCAAAATTTTTAATCTGAGCACATAATTGTGCTCAAAATTTTACAACACATGTCCCCACATCAAGTACCCTTAAATAACAAAAGCTGAGCAGCACAAATACAATATAGTTAATTCAAAGGAACTTTTGCATACTGAGCAAAAAGAATTTGCATGAATTCAAGAAAATAAACATTTCTTCCTTTAAACTATTGAGTGCTGAAGCAATCTTTGATATTCTTCAAGATAACAAGGTTTTCAAATTAGCATCTTTGATACTGGACGTCAACCATTTTCAATTAGGTCAACATAGACATTATTATAAGTCTTTTGGTGCAAGCCTCGCATCATAATGCTCATCAATTAAGAGGAGTAACAGACGATCTTTAAGACTGTCATCATAGCAGCCATCCTGGATATACTACAGGCACAATTTTCCTTTAGAATTTGGTGAAAATAAACTTTGTCATAATGGTTTTCCATTTGGAGGAGGATCAATGACTTGAAGATTTTATTGACAGTTTGTTGTGGTAACCGTATCAGATGCACAGCTGGCACTATTTTCATTTATTTTCATCCACTCATCATAATAAGTATCTTGGTGAAAACTCTTATCTTGCTATAACTATCAGTTTGTAGAGGAACAGAGATAATATTTTTAAGATATGACTTTCCATTTAGAGGAGTTCCAAATATTGAAATTTTTCAGGATGCCTCCTGGAGCAGCCATATCAGACATTAGAGGTACCTTATTCATTTAAGAAATAAAACAATAATACCATGCAGTATGTGTGCCCCCAAAATATAAATATTTTCATTCAGTAAACAGTGTTACAGGCCTTAAGACTTAAACCTAATGAAATAAGGTGGGATATAAAACGTGGGAAAAACAGTTGAAACATGAAGGGTGCCTTGTAACTGCAGATTTGAACTGTCAAAAGTCCTATATATGTCCTAAGTTACAACAAAATAGGGAATAGTTTATTTACCAATTAATTGCTGGTGCTTAGACACACACAAGGTTAAACATGGGCTTGATTTGATTTAGACTGTGTCCTGTTATGGCATGTATGTCAACATCCTGAAAATACATTTACTCATTTCCTCAGGCAAAACAATTTTTTTTGGGACAAGTCGGATAGGCACCCCACATTGAATACAGGATTGGCCTGAACTAAAATTAGAGGAACCCCAGTTGTTGGTTATAGAATTTTTTTAGCACTGCTGGTGAAGATAAAAATATGTGAATTGACTGTTGCATTTTGTGGTCACTTGCACGACCTTCTGTCTATTTTCCTAACTCACATATTTAACACTTTTCCCAAGATTTAATTTATCTTTTAGGGGCCCCGAGTGGTCTAAAGCGATCTCCATTATGGATCACTGCCATCTCACCTCTGTGTGGGTTCAAGTTTAAGATTCAGTGAATGTGGATATGTGAGAAAGCTTGCCAGTAGCTTCTCGTGGGTCGGTGATTCTTTCCACTTATTTCCCGGTTTCTTCCTCAACCATTAATACTGGCTGCCATGTATAGCCTATTCTGTGCTGATAAATGGCATTAAGCCCCAAAACAACAACAACAAAATTAATATATCTTTTACGCTGGCAACTGCGTCAGGATGCATACGAGGTCATGAAAATTCAGTGCCTTGAAAATATGCCAATATCTATATACTGACATAAAGGTCATTGATGATACTTCAGAATAATGTGCTTTTATTATTATTCTATATTTATATTGATTTCTGGTCTCCTTTAAGCCAAATGAGTTTACTTCAATGAGATCGATTTTCAAATGTATCTGAACCTTTAGACTAAAACATTTTCATTTTAACAAAACACTTCAATGCTCATCCATTTTACACACAAAGGTTGCCAAAAATGTTGGAACTGGCTTCTCCATAATGAACTGTATCTTTCAAAAAAAACTTTCAATTCACCAGGTACTCTTTCACATAAGTGCCTTGCTATCTTTGATTATATGCACATGGCATTCCAAAAAATCAGGTGGACATGACCTAAATGTAAAAATTTAACCAAAGCCAGTAACAGTGAAAATCTCTCTTTTGGTATCATTCAAGTAATGAAGAGTGCACAAGAAATGAGCATCAAATAAAAAATAGAACTAAAATCAATGAAGTGTAAAACAACCGACTGTAATGAGGACTAAAATTCCAAGATTCTCCTGAAGGAACTGGCACTCGACTAGTTTGAAAAGAATTTTTAAGAATCCAAGATATCAGTTTCTTCGCTTTAGCTGCTCAGTGTTGAAACCATCTTCAATATTCTTTAATGCTGAGCGCCAAGCGAGGCAGCTTTTAGTACCATTTTGTAAAGTCTTTGGTACGCCTCGGCAAGGGTTCAAACCTGCAACCTCCCGCATCCAAGGTGGACACTCTAACCACTAAGCCACAAGAGTGGTATATTTCATTTCTAACTAACAGTATATGACATCAAGCTCATATAATTCTAAGTGCCTACTGGACAAGTGTCTAGAAGACAAAATTCTATGATGATTACAATATGCATGCTATTTGCTAACTGTTGAGCTTTAAATTAATAGTAAGTTATCGCTGACAATGGTAAATTATTTAAGTAATTATACAGACAATACATAACTGTTTTGTTATTGATTAGTACTTACGAGTTCTCTTCTCAAAGGAATAATAATAGGTCACACAACTATGGGATTTTGATGCTAATGAAAGTTGGGAAAAATTAGCCAAAAAAATCTTCAAACTACCAACCAAACTCTGCTCAGCATAAAAACTGAAAAAATTAATATTATTTTTAAGGAATGACCTACTTCTGAAACGAGGGGGTAGTGCTAATTAACCCTTTAACTACGACTACAGCATCTGAGCGTTGCCTGTAAATAGCTCCTGAACCCCAATGACGCATATATGCAGTGTCGATAAGCCTTGTTTAAAACCCCAGTGTTGCTTATGAGCACATAGTTCTGCTGTACTCGAAACCCCAGTGTCGCATATATGCGGACGTAACTGCAACGTTAACTAAACGTTGATTGGTTGAAAGTACAGATATTTACTTATTTTTCATTATCATAACCAATGAGAAGACTGGTTACTGAACATTTTGATACCAGTTGGAAAGCTGAGAGGTTAAATTTAGACACGTGGGAAGGAAATTTCCGGCAATGTACAAAACATGTGTAGTTGAGATAAACAAAAATGGATTCCTAGTCAGATATTTGTGACTTTAAAGGGTTCAGTGCAAGCAATATCAAAGAGTTTAATGGATCATTCTTAGTAAATGGATCAGATAATGTTAGTCCCGTTTCAACACTAGATGTATGTGATTTTGATTCAAATGACGATTTATTTTGTGCAATTCAAAACAGTTTACGCGACGGGGATTTCTTGTCTGATTGTTGTAGGAGTAAATAAAATGGAAATATATCAATAACAGACATTATACAAGGTAAGCTGCTTTTTATTTCACTGAAATCCAGCAAAAACTAATAAAATGATGAATATAAACGTAACCATGTTTTTATTGTCGGTTTCCGTAGTCAGCCATGACGATGCTCTAGTATTCAGCCTAGCAAACAGTATCAGTAGTCTCAGTAACTGATAAGCTATCACTCAGCAGTAGCAAAACTGCAGAACAGCTGTAGTAGTTAAAGGGTTAAGATGCCTCTCCACAGATAGTTTCAAGATTCTAGATCTGCGAGGAAGTAGGAAGTGCATGGCATGCAAAAAATTTGTTGCCAAGTTGTTGTTCTGGGGCTTAATGCCATTTTTCAGCACAAGATAGGCTATACATGGAGGCCAGTATTAATGGCAGAGGAAGAAATCAGGAAATCCACGGAAAGAACCAATGACCCACGGGAAGCTACTGGCAACAACAAATTTTAAAACCAAAAACTGTAGAAAGTCAAGATACTCACTAAATGTATTGGTAAACAAAAAGCATTCTCCTATGATCCCATCAATAGAATGTAAATTATGTGTTGTTTTCAGAGGCTTTTCCTAAGAAAGGCCATCCCATCTCACACCAAGCTTGGACATTCTTAATGTCACCCTCATCAGTCGCCATCACACTTAACTAGGACACCTATGGACCCTTTTCCCAAAGTTTAAGTTTGAAAGGAGTTACTTCTCTTCCTCACTGTATTCCCAGGCCAAGTTCATGTCTTAAATGAACTTTATTAGTTTCTTATCATTCACCAAAATAAGAGATTTCAGTGCCTGAGACATTAATGATTAAATCTACAAATAGACCACAGCTGAGTGAATTCAAAATCTGACTGTCAAGGAATTTAAGTGTATGCATTTCATATAATTACATCAATACTGTGGGCATTGGGAATAATACCCTCTATCTGAATATAGTCTATTCATATCACAAAACCTTACCTCATGATATTGGGACTGCTATGATCTAACAATAAGAAAGTATCAACATCTCTTAAAAGTTTCCAAATAATGACAGCTGTCTCTAAAACAAAAGCCATCCTTGTAAATATGACTGAGTCAATAATATGCCTATGACATATAGTCGAATTTTCCTCCAAACCTTCCTAATCCATTTGAGATATTCCAACAGTTATTATATATTCAACAGACTTAAGAATCAGGTAAACCAGCATTGCTGCAATAATCAAAATGATATTTGCCAGGACCCTAAAAATAGCATGAAAAGTTCACAACAAACAGGAAATAACTGGGATTTACAACTTCTCAAACAAAAATCAGTTCAATCTCCATTTCACATTATATAGCAGCCATGTCGACTCGTGGCCCACTGGCTGCATGTGGCACAGTCCTTGACATTGTGTGGCCCTCTGCCCTGTTGGCAGTCAATTTTTAAAATATTCATTTTAATTAATATGCATAATGTTCTTACTTATACAGCCAGCAATCTTAAGCATTCTATTTCAGCACCCAGCAAAAAAAGGCTGAATGTCCCTGGTATATAGTGAAGTTCTACCCAAGATACCCGTTTAAAGCCACAGATTAACATTTTATGCATAATACAGCACAAGTCAGACCTAAAAATAAAAAACAACCTATGAAGATATCCAGCTTTTGTGAAGCTAAAAATAAACAGACATAAAAACTTGAGTCACTTTACTGAACAGTCAATACCATCATATCTATCAAAGATGCTCATTTCACAACTAAGTTTAGATAATAGTTGTTGTTGTTGTTGGGTTTAACGCCATTTTTCAGCACATGATAGGCTATTCATGGTGGCCAGTATTAATGGTGGGGGAAGAAACTGGGAAATCACCGGAAAGAACCACCGACCCATGAGAAGCTACTGGCAAACTTTCTCACATATCCACATTCACTGAATCCTAGACTCGAACCAAAGCAGAGGTGAGATGGCAGTGATCCATAACGGACATCGCTTTAGACCACTCAGCCACTCGGGGCCCCTAGATAATAGTTGGTATTTATTTTTAATTTCAAATGATAAGATAAATGTCCAGTGAAACTAAACTATTATAATATGGAAAATACTTCTTTTCCCATTAAGCACCTATTAATTTGTCCCATCCTTTTATCAGTGCTGTTTATATGTACATTTTCAAACATTAAACAAGTTTATTAATTCTTTTACATCTTGCTGAATAGTTTTGAGCTCTGTTTAAATATATATATTTTATACATCTTTGGTGACAAAATGGGTTTGTTGTTTTTAATTATGCCAACTTAACAAAATAACATAGCCAAAATGTAATAGTAAGTAAACTTATAATAAAATAATATCTGCTTCACATTCAGGAACAGTTTCTTTTAATGCATTATACTTTTTACAACTGATACCCTTTTCATCTGATTGTCCACACCAGCAATCATAACTACATTTGTTTGAACTGTTGACAAAATAATACATCAGCGTGTGCTTAGTATAGTATGTGAAAACCAGTTTGGTAAGTGCATCTTGAAATTATGTCCCTTAACATGCTCTCCATTGCCCATGATAAGAAAAGTATAAACCACCACTTCCAGTGAGCCATTTCCAACAATGGCTAGCATACCAAGATCAAGATACTGGAAGACTAACAATATAATACCTGTTTAAATGAAAAAATACCAAAGATGATAACAAATAGTTTACATGTGATTTAGATGTAATTTAACTGTAAGATGGCGTGGCAAGCATTTTACTAAGATAATTAGTGACTGAATAGATTGCCATTTTTTGTATGTGATCTGTGGATAGACAGACACACAGGAACACATGGCATATATTCCTATTTAAAGGGGGAGGAGTAATGTGTTGCATACATTCTTAACTGCAACCATGAGTAATAATAATCAATCTCCTTAGCACAAAACTCCAAGTCACAACTACAATTTTTAGATTGCATAAATTTTATACAAATAGGTGCTTAAATTAAAAGTAACAATACCGGTATGAACTTTGTGTCAAGTTATTGTGGAAATAATCATGAAAAAGAAGAAAAGATGTGCACATAACTATGATTTTAATTTGTACGTAAAATGTAGTATTATGAACATGCCTTTTTAAATTGACTCCAAAAAAATGTGCTGTTCATGCAACTTGGTAGTAACCACATCTCAGGACAGGTCCTTCTTAATGGTTTTTAATACAAACCACACATAAATTTATTCTAGAAATCACAATTTAAGGAAACATAAATTAAACAGCATACAAAATCTGAAAATACTATTTCAATTATTTTCTTCTTTCTTTTAAAAGTATCCAGCCAACACAGACATTGTTTTAACAATACTGAATCATGCATCACCTGTTTTAAATCTTTCCCACATTTAATACATCTAGTAAATATTTCAGAGACAACTGCATGGCGGTAAAACTAATTCAACTTGGTGACCATATTATCCCCAAATTCAATGGGAAAAAAAATAAGTTCTATTGAACATCCTTCTATGGTCCACACATAAAATTCACACCATTTGTATTGTGAAACTGCAAGCTGTCCCTGCACCTGATAATATGAATTTCTTCCTTTTAATAGTAACTGTCCATTATCCTCAGTGCACAAGAAGTCCCTGCACTTTGCTGCCAATATTGGCGACACTGTCCTATATTTATAAGTGCACTTAATTTCTAAAATTTTGAGAACTTTAGCAATACTAACATTTAAATTTGATGGATCTTTGTTGAAATTCATAGTCTGAATGCTCCCCAGAAGTGACTAATGTATGCTCATTGCAAAAATGATAACTCTGCAGTTATTGTTTATGGGAGGCAATTAATGTTATTGAACTGGGCTATACATACAGTATTTGGATGGTAAAGGTAAATACATATCTGTCTGCAGTTCTTGAGAAAGTGTGTTTTATACATATGTATTTGGTGCACAAGTTCTCTTTTTTTCTCATATGAACCAACTATTACTTGCAAGTGATTTCTTATTCTTTTGTTTATTTAAAAACAGTATTTCTGTCAGTTCTGGTTTATTAAAATCACTATAGTGTTGAACTTTTTATATTCTATGAGCCACCTAATTATACTCATATTCTCTGCTCAAAAGCATATCTTTCTTCTGTCACAATATATGTATGTTAAGTGTTTGTATGATGACTCTTTGAATATTAAATGGCTCTATAACTTAAAAAGGAGACTCTACACTGCTGTCATTCAGCCAACACAGAGTTAGATGCACTGTTATGGACATTGACTATTGCATAATTATATTACTGCAATTTTCCTAAAATAGTGCAATAAAACTTTACACATCTACTACAAGGGATGTGGATATCTACAAGAATTATACATGATCCATGATGGTCAGAATATGGACATATTAAATTAAAAACAAAGAAATGTTTTGTTTCCAAAATCCACAATGTACATAAACCATCCTGCTACATTCTCCTCTTCTTAAGTCAATTACCTGTATTACTGATGTTGGATAATATATTAATAATATAATAACATTTTTGTGCTATTACTCTAATACCTTGCAACTTTCCTTTTCCAATTATTATTTTGCATGATTTTTTTTCAGTATATCTATCAGGCAAAAAATAATTTCATTCAAACAATATGGAATGGTCAATATCAATATCCTTAAACCTGATGATTCTGCATGATACACTTTTTCATTATTAATATCATGTAACCCAAAAGATCATGATGAATAAAACCCTATAAATAATCAATAAGAATTTTATAAAAAGAAAATTATATCATCATGCATTATTTTCATCATACAAAATTTAGAGGAAGAAAGACCAGGTAACATAAGCCGATATAATATTCTGCTCCTGGGGCTTTGCCCCCTTCCCCATCTCCCCCAAAAGTGTTGCCACTGCCCCTCCCCCACTACTTTTAAAATTCTCATTCTACATTCTTACAGAAACCTCGGCATGTGGTCAAGGAATGTAAGAAAAGCAGTTTATAATAAACAAATTTTGTCGTTTTGCACTTTAAAGAAATAAAATAAGTCTGAATAAGATAAATATTCTACTCATCTATAATGTGCTGGTATTGTTCATTAAATATAGCTCAACTTTGTAAGCCCGTTTATAGTTTCCGTATTTTCTAATCTTACTACATTGTGAACTCACAGCCCAACATAACTATTCAAAAACTCAAAGGGTGTGGGAAAAGTGAGAAAACTAAAAAAAATTAAAAAAAAGAAAAAAAAAACATAGGGTTACAAATTTCAAGGATCATCTACACAACACCGTTTCCACTTTTAGTAATATAACAATTTCTACGTTGAAGGAAAAAGTATATATACAAAATCTAACAGCTCTGAACGATCACCTTCCGATCTCACCTTTCAAATGAGGTAAGGCCTGAAGTTCCGGGGCATTTTTAGCCCTGTAATGCGAGGAACCCTGAGATCGTTTTTGCTTTTTCGACTTTATAGAAGCCTTGCTAACAAATGGGTCTATCCTGTCCACAACCGCTTTTGACGTCATGATTATAATGTATGGACCAAATCAGCCCTCTGACACTAATCTACAAATTCTTTGATGCTTGCAAGCTTCAGAACATGGCTATCTTGGCATGTTTGACGAATCCGTAGAAACCATTCCACCGGTCGCTCACGTTCCACTACATCTGTTAGAATCCCTTGTAATGTACAGTGAGATTTAAAAACAATCTTTAATTAAATCTCACGTGCTTAAAGAATGAAATATACAATAATAAAGACGATATTGTTGTATTTCTCGGCTATTCCTAGGTTTTAGTTGATAGTTTAGTTGTGTTCTTCTTCCACTTCTCGTCATGTGGTGACCTGACGAGACTTTACGAGATTGACCTCTGTGACCTCCAACTGCCTTTATGGTAGTGCGAGTCATTTCATTGTTTCTATTTAATCTGAAAATCGACACTGATCTTATCAATGGCTTGAGAGAGTTTGTTTTTTTACAGTTATATCTCTTAGCGTTTACTTCTTTTATTTTCAGGGTTATATAATACCGGCAAGTTGTGCATGTCTTGCATATTAAATTCACTGCGATAATTTATTGTTCTTTTTTTTTTCCTTCTTCATTATGGTTACGAAAATAGATTTATATATCTCGTTCTCGTACATGAGTTGAGTCTGCACAGTTGTCTAAATAAAGACTATTACTAAAATATAGTCATGATCCAACAGTGCAGTATGAACGCTACATGTGTGGACTCTTTCATTTCACTTTTATTAGGAATCTGCGCTTTATGACATTTGTAAATAATAATAATAATAATAATAATAATAATAATAATAATAATAATAATAATAATAATAATAATAATTTTAATTGCATCAAGTTGGTCCGATATTAATTCTTTGTTAAAATTTTAAAATAACTAAGTGGACCATTTTATTTGTAAGAACGCAATCTTATGAAAACTATTTCCCAGCCTTTTTATCACGAGCTTATGGAAATCTGGGGACGTTCGGGAATTAAAATTAGTCCATATATTTACATGAAGAGAACTTATGAAGATAAGCGGCAATAAACAGAGGATGAGACAGTATGGAGGATAAAAGAAAATTTAACATAATATTTTTCTTTTTTCGGTAATGTCCTAGAAATTTAGGATCAGATGACGCAGTCTGGGAACATACGAGAATAGCAATGTTACAATTTCGTACCAGCTATCCATCACATACCCGTACTATCCAGCAACAACTATCTGATAACGACCCAACGCACACCACCACCCCAACACACATAGACACATGCGCGTCCGTGCGTAACACTATACTAACACCCAAGGGTAGGAAGTGTTTACAGACACACCACTATGCCCTCTCATATATACCGTCACACATGAGAGACAAGGGGCAAATGGGTATTACGTTTTAGCTTTATGTGGCGAACAATAGAGACAAAAGCAAAATATAGAAACATACACCAACATACATAAAGTACAAACGAATCGGCAATGTGATTATGAAAGGGGCTGCTTGGGATTTGTTAACCAAAGTCAGATGATACCTCACATCACAAGATTTCTTATTCTCAAGTTTCGTCACAAGGTATTCCCGTAGACTAATCTCCACTTCCGACATCATTCCTTCTCAATATACTCTTCTCTTCCGTATCGCTGAGACTCTGCACTTTTATATGTAGCATGGGACAGTGAGAAACTGGTTGAAATGTTCATTCAATCAAAACACGTGTTATAAAATTTAGTCACAGTGCGGAGGTATTCATAGTCTCTCAAGCATTCTCACGGATTGCCATTGCGGAACAATTGAGGTCAGAGACCTACGGCTAAAAAAAAAGAAAATGTGCTGGGGTATGCTTGCTGAGGAACCCTCATATTCTCCCAGTGATAGTGTTACTTCTGCGGCTGTAGCTTGTATTCTTCTACAAGAAGAGGATGACTTCAATATAGATTATGCTCTTTTTCTGTCGTCACCGTAAGATTTGTCGCTTTCATCTCCTTCCTTGTCGTTAACATTGGCGGATGAAAAGGAAGCGTAGGATAATTTCTATCAAAGACAGAAAGAGGCAAAAACGTTTACATCACCAGCTTTAACTCTCATAATCCTTTTCGACAGCTAAGTCCGACTCCTACTGTGTTGCGACTTTTGGTGCTGCCGTTACTGGGAGCATCTCACTGGCGGTGAGAGTGGATTAGAAAGGTTAGAAATAATTGATTCGTGATGGTCCTTAAGTTTTGGACTGAGCTAAAGAAGTTCGACACATATTCTGTAGTATCTGATTCCTGTGGTTTCTGTTTCTTCTTTCTGACGTTCATAATTCAAAGGTTTCCTATTCTGTTCTTCTTTTCGCTTTTTTTTTTCTTTTCTTGCTCCTGTTGTAGTTGTTGTTCTTTAACAATTACTTGTTCCTCTTATTACTGCCATTGCTAGCTAATTTTTAATTAAATAACTGTCTTTAATTCTTTGGGTTTTTTTTTTAATCAACAATGAATTCCAAATTCAACCGAATAATCACTTGGACTGAGCTAAACAAGTTCGACACATATTCCGTAATATCTAATTCCTGTGGTTTCTATCTCTTTCTTCTGACGTTCATAATTCAGAGGTTTCCTATTTTATTCTTCTTTTCGTTTTCTTTTTTTTTCCGTTCTTGCTCCTGTTTTTGTTGTTGTTGTTATTGTTGTTGTTGAACAATTGCATGTTCCTCTTCTTACTGCCATTGCTAACTAAGTTTTAATTAAATAACTGTCTTATTTGTTTCTTTAATCAACAATGAATTCAAAATTCAACCGAATAATCACAAACATCTATCAAATTTACCCAAAAAAGACCGAAATACGAACAGATCAGACATACAGATCTTTACAATGTTTTTAATTTACATTAGATACATTATGTTTGTGTTTTTCTGTGTGTGTGTGTGTGTCTGTGTGTGTACGTACGAGCGCGTGTGTATTTTGGAGATTGTAATGCAAAGAAACAGAACGCCTACAAAATGGTTCAACACTACTACATTTAAAATAAATAATTAGTATATAACAAAATTTGCGCATGCATGTAAGTTTTGCGAATTATAATTATTATATTGTTCATAGTTGGCTCAGAAACAAGGGCGCAAGGAAATGTGGATAACGCAACGAAATATTTTATGTGTTTTATGAATATGTGGGATTTACATATTTTGCAAAACTTGAACGGGGCTAAAAGAATATTTAAAGTGATTAATTCCTAATAAAGGATCGAGGAGTCACGAATAACACAGAAAATGCTGCATTCGATAATAAGAGTATTATAGATTAAATACAAACAGCGTGTAAATCCAGCTCACAGATGTTTCACTGTACTGAAACATTTAAATAAGGAGTTTTAAATTATGGACAAATCGATTTTTTCAATGCTATGTATATTTAATTTGCACTGTTTGTAAGATTTTTTAAAATTCGTTATATGTTATGGATAATTGTATTTTGGACTTTACCCTGTCGAAAATGAAGTTCATTTTCTACCTGAGTTGAATCATTGATTTTGGTGGAGAAAAACATCATGTTTGTCTCAGTCCGATTCCAGAACATTGAAAACACATGAAACGTCGAATCTACCTGTTCTTTACCATACTTTATACTATAATATTAGTAACAGACCTTCTACTTGTAACTAATATTTTATCTCGCAAACATTTCGAACCTTACAGACTGAAATTTAGATTTAGATGACCAGAGGCGAAGTCGAGGACTATATAATCTTGTTTATTCTTACGTGTTTAGGCTCTTACAAAAAGTAAGATAGAAAAAGTGATGACAACAAGCTTTGTAAAATTTAACAAATAATTTATTTCCTTAGAAAACCAAGGTAAAAAAGTAAAGGAACTTACTGTTTTAAGAATCATATCCAAAATAATCGAAGAATTAAAAAAAGAAGTATTATTATTAAAAGTCCTAAAGGAATTTGAGTTAGAGTCTCGATGAAATCCAAAATAGAAGGCGATAACGTCTGTTGCAACCTTCAAAGTGATATTGGGTCGAAAGTTTCTTGCTGAATCACAAAAATTAATATTCCACTTTTGAATTCCGAATTAATTTCAGTGAACGTCTTTGTCCATGAATTCTGAATGAGCACTTATATATTTCCAGGAAAAAGAATCACTAATTCCATAAAATAGAATTTCAACTCAAATTGGTCACAACCCCCCCACACACACACACATTTAAGTGTCAATGAGTTAGAGCCCGAATGTCAAAATTCTATATAGAAAATAGCTACACACTAATTAAAGAAGTAAAATAGATTCCCGTACGAGGGTCACATGATTATCCTTTCAGAAGAAAAAAAAACAGAAGTTTTACATACCTAACATCACGTACTCTCATCTCAATATGGCCTTAACTGAAATCAATGTTTCTTTCTCTGGGAATGAATTTTTTTTTTTAAAAAAAAGTTGTTTACCAGAACCCTTACTTGTTCTGAATCAGAGTCAGCAACTAGATGCAGTTTTTCTATTTCTCAGGGCAAACAGAACTGAACTGAATGTCCGGTCAGTATCAAATTCAGTAAACAAGGTTACCATATAATAGCATGAAATGGAATTTTAAAAAATATTTAAAACTGACAAACAAATGATAAAATTACATATACATAATATTATCTAGAAATTATTCATTTGTGCTGTAATATCTTAGCAGAATCAGTTGTATTGTTGTTGTGTCCAGTATTTCGTTTAGGCTGGAATTCATTTATTCAAATTATTCAATTCCGTTGATATACCTGTTATATACAGTATCCTGGACCAATTATATTAGTCTTCCATCAATAATTAATATATCCCTGTTGTATACAGTATCATAGACCAATGCTACTATTCCTCCCTGAAATTGCATGCATCCCTGTTGCATATAGAATCTTGGGCCAAAAGCAAATAAATAAATTTAAAAAAAAAAACAGAAATAAGATTTGCTTTTGTATGTCCTGCATGTAAAATTCCCCAAAACCTAAATAGAAAATAGATCCAAAATATAGAAAAATGAGATAAACAAAACTGCTATAATAATATGAAATCTAATAGGGTCAACATCTACGTATCAATGTGCATATCAAATGCATTAGTCTGCATCATGCATTTTGTTTCTAAACTGAGCAAAAGTTTGGGTTAATAAAAATCCAAATGTTAAATAAGGTCAGTTACCTGAACAAAATAAATTTTATTCTTATACCGATAAGTATGTCTAAACACCAAATTTTACAAGAGACCAGATTTTTCTTCCGATTCGAAGATCAGCCAAAGTTGTCTTAATTATACATTCTATACTACTGATATAATGATATAAATCATGATGCTTCATTAGGAATATAGAGCATGTAGGTCACGGTGAACCTAAAATACATCTTTGTTTTTAAAGCCCTAAATATCTACCTTATATATTGAATATTGCGCAGTAATTAATATATTACATGGTAATAAAACATCGTTCATGCATGAATTTAGTAAAATTAAAGCGCTTTCATAACCTATATGTAAAAAGTGTTCACTGTTAACTAGATTTATATGAACCTTGCCGGTATGTATGTATGTATGTATGTATGTATGTATGTATGTATGTATGTATGTATGTATGTATGTATGTATGTATGTATGTATGTATGTATGTATGTATGTATGTATGTATGTATGTATGTATGTTATTGTTTTGGGGCTTAACGCCATTTTTCAGCACACGATAGGCTATACAATGTGTGTATGTATGTATGTATGTATGTATGTATGTATGTATGTATGTATGTATGTATGTATGTATGTATGTATGTATGTATGTATGTATGTATGTATGTATGTATGTATGTATGTATGTATGTATGTATGTATTTCGAACCTTACAGACTGTGTATATGTATATATATATATATATATATATATATATATATATATATATATATATATATATATATATATATATATATATATATATATATATATACACACACACACACACAATGCCTAAATGTTAATATATACAAATATGAAAAAGGAGTTATCTCCCTTCATTTAAAATGCCTATTCACATTCGTGTTGCGTATTTCCTGAAGTTGGAGGGTAGCAATTGTAAATTATAGCATGTTAAATGACTTCTTTGTTTGGATTGGTGGAAGTGGGACAAAAATACCTAGTAATCCTAAAAGCAAAACTTTAAAGCCATGTAGAAATGTAGCATGTTCCTATGTTTTGGTTGTATTTTGCAATAAAGGTGTATTTAGATCATATTTAGCTTGAACTGTAATATATTTTTAGAATGAATGAAGGGAGTGTATTTTTAAGGTGCTCATATTTGCTAAAATGTTTGGAAATGACAATGGTCACAGATCCTTGAATGTTTCTCACCGAAACAAAATTGTAAGGAATACTCATCCACAAAATAAAAAACAAAAACAAAAAGTGATAGATTACAATTGGAGTACAGAATGGTTAAGGTGTCATTGCATCTCACCTACGAATGTTGAAAGTAGTTCATAATAGTTGGCATTTTTATAATAGAATTGTGTATTTTTTTCACTCATCATGATCAATAACTTCTAACCTACCGCATGATCCTTTTCCTCCCATGCATGAAAGTTACTTGTAGACATCCATGCTAGAAGGAAATCATGTAGGCTGGAAGACTTTGACCGAGATCAGTAACCAAACTTAAGCACTATTATCAAGGTATCATTGTCAAACACTCGACTGCAAATTCAAACTAATGGTGTTTGTAGTTCAAAATCCAGAAATCCTAATTGAACCGGCAAACATGAAAACATTTTATCGATTTTCACTGCTTGTTAATCAAAGACGATATTGTTCCGGTTCCGTATCTGTGCTCAGAAATGCCGGTGGTTTTCTATTTGCATTAACTCAATCATCCAAAATTGTTTCATCCTCAATAGCCATAAAATACAGATTGGTAACAGAATTCAGACTGCCATTTGTTGCTTCGACCTGTTCAGAATAAACACATATTCGCGAATGTAGACAAGCCAAGATTATTTTACTAGCTCCTAACGTCTAACCAAATATCTTTTTTTTTATACTTTTAATAGGATTTGGGGAATATAAAAGTCTTCAGCGATTGTGTTTTCCTGGGACACCACGTTCATTTAGAAATCATACTGATTGCGCAATTGGTTTGTCAACGATTGTACTTGTCTTCAACCAAAAAATATTATACAAACAAGTGCCTCCCTGTTGAATAACAGCTATTTTTTCTCTTCTCAGTTTAATAAATGTTGGTGCAATATATTCAATTGGGATGCAATTGGGGTGAATTTATCAGTGAAGTTCACTTTTCACACAGCTGAGCAGTGCTCCTGCAAAGATTCAAAGCTAGATTCGAGTTTTTATTGGTTTGACGTGGTGGTTCCAATTGTTGATTTCAGTTTAACTCTTAGGAGATTATATTTCAATGTAGATGAGGGTTTTTAAAATGCCATAAATTTTAAGATGATATTTGTATATCAGTTTTCTTAATATGAGTTCGGAAGAGGATTGTTTGCATTCGTTTGTTTTTAATGTTATATAACTAATTTATTCTAAGAATTTCATATATATTTTTTTTCTGGACGAGGATCTTGTGACAACTGCTGCATTTATTCGTTTTTATTTAATCCGAATCATCAAGGCTAGGAATTGATATTACTATGTCCAGAAATGTTATAAAAGGTGAATGGTTCCTTAGGAAACACTAGCTAAGACACGAAGCGAATTTCATTGAATCATTTGCAAAATCAAGATATGAATTCTCTTAACTATGAAGATAATTATTTAAAGTTCACGGAAGGGCAAAGGTATTTATTGTGCCCAGTTTTTTTAGAGCTGAGTTAAGGAGTAGGAAAGCCCGTTAGTGAGATCTATTAATCTTCTGTGCTAGGGTTTGTGTATCAGCTACAAGTCTGCAAAATGGCCCATATTGGCCTTAGTTTCTGTTGAATTACGATATAACTATATTTGACGTAAAGAGAGGAGTCATGTTCCTTCTCTTAAGTAAAAGCGTGACAAATATTTACGTTAACTATTTATTTATTTATTTTGAAATGGAAATGTAAGCGATATTCAGAGAGACAGAGAGGCAACCAATTTACTACTGATGACCAGAAGGAGACAGACAGACAGAAGGAATACGTTGAATCTAACCTGCCACATACATTGAATCTTGTAGAGACCTGTGTAATGAAGTAAATCGCTCCCATAGAATAGTGAAACTCTGGTCAAAATTGTACATAGAAAAATGACACACCCCGTCATAATTCGTACTTTAGATAACTAACTTTCTCATTAAAGCATAAACACTATGACCCTTCACAGATTGAAATGACCCCTGTAAAATATTTAACCCATGGTTGTTCATGTTGTAATGGCTGAACTTAGTGTGGCAATCTCGAAGTACAAAATCTCCAAAACGCCTGTAAGTTGGTCTAGGGTATTATTCACCCTCAACATCTAAGATATGGTAAAAATGGTAATTTATATTCTTGATCAACACCGTGTATCGCTGTGTGGAATTCTCTATAGCTATTTACAGGTTAAACACTTCAAGGTATTGGTTCTACGCTTCTGCCCGTAGCAATAATACATGTAGACAGATGTGTTACTGTAGCGAATGCAAGTATTTTAAGGTTAGCGCCCAAGTACCATCATTCTGCATATAAGAACTTTGAAAATAGCGATTCATTGGTTTGACTCAACCTGAAGTATCATATTTCGTTCTCTTTCATAAATCCCAGGATTCCCATCTGACAATGTTGTGGAACGTTTAAACCCAGCACACGAGGTAAATGAATGTTCTGAACAAACGATTTCCATCACCTCTCATGGACACACGCACGATTGGATTTGTATTCAGTGAAATACACCTCAATGAATCTATCGCATGGACATTTTTTTTTTTTACATTTTCACAAAATATTTTTGAGGTGTACATTTTCCATCAACAATGTCAAAATAAAATGATGTCATAGTATCATCAGTCTGAAGTAATGTATAATCGTTATATTGTGATTTTCTTCTTTTTTTTCAAAGGAAGAGTGCCTTTTCTTCCCTCCATATGGAAATGAAACACCTTTCGCTGACCCTGCAGCTGATGGTCATTTGGTCAACATGTGTTCTTTAACCGACTATGTAGCTAGCCGTTGTATGGTTTGTTTCTGCTATTTCGCTGACCCTGTTTCTGAGAGTTATTTAGTCAAGTTTTATTCTTTCGCCGACCCTGTAGTAAACGCTTGTATTGTCCATTTAAGTGCTTTCACCGACTCTACAGATCGTATTGTGAAGCAGAACACGATTTCCTACTTTAGACCAATGTTTGCCAACTACGGTGTCATCGTATTTTTTGGATAGTTGAAGCTTCCACTCTCTAGCACAACAGTTAAACGAAGGCTTAACACCTGACACTCAAACAATTGTCGTCTTCCCCATCACTGCATGTTGGTACATCTAACTGTATCGGCAATTGTGCCTCTATTCCGTACACCATAGGATATTTTGTTGAGGCATGTTTGCATGTCCTGTAGGCGAACAGGACATATGGTAACTTGTCTTCCCAGTCGATTTTCTCCTGATAAAACGTTGCACAGAGTCCAGTTAAAGCTTTCTGTTTGCCACTGGTTTGAGGACGATAGACTGAAGCCATTTTATGTTCGATCCCCATCTGTTTACAAAATATACCAGTGAGATTGTCACAAACTTTCTTCCTCAGAAAGTAATTAGCAAGTTGGGACAACAATAGCTCGCCACAAATTTAGTAAGCAACCAAAGGACGATTTCTTCTGCTTTTCTGGAAGTGGCAAAGCGTCCAATATTCTGTCAAGTACTTCGTGAAGACCAATATATATATATATATATATATATATATATATATATATATATATATATATATATATATATATATATATATATATATATATATATATATATATATATATATATATTGCCCAGAACAAAACAGATGATATAATTAGAAGGTCGACAAAAACAATTAGTTCTAAGAAACGGCCATTTCCAAGAAGACCTACTTGAGTGTGTTTGTATGTTGCGAATAAGCGTTAATGGTAGTTGAATATTAAGGGTATGAAACTACTTCAACATACTTTAATAGGTAGCAATGTTTGTATCTTTGCACACAAACCTAAATTGCACACGATTATCCTGTATATTACCTCAACATTTGATACATTAAAATGGCATTTCCTAAAGGCAATCACAATATCACTGTTAAAATATTACATTCCAATAAATAGGGCCTAAACTATGTTTGTTCGGATTACCACGACTCTGCTTCACATAAACTCTCCGTCCCTTTGTTTTCTGAGGTTTTCTCAGGTTTGGTAGAAATTGATTACCAAATATCGGGCGAGTCAAAACAATAGCAACAAAGTATACTTTCCGTCCTTTCTTTCTAATGTAATAATATTTTATAGGCAAGGTTGAACTGTTTAGTAAAAAAAACCAAAAACATCAAGAGGACCATGTACAGTTGATTGATCACTTAAGTGATAATTCGTCTCAAGGTACATAAATAACTGGGGTTTACCTCGGTCGTATTGCCTGTGATGCTATCAATGATTGTAATATTATCAAAAATTTCAAACCAGTTTTTCAACTAACAGTCACCATGCTCTTGACTTTTGACTTACTGACCACAACATCCACGTGGATCAGCTACTGACTATAGCCAATGTCCCTATGAAATTTGAGCACCTTGGACTACGCCATTCAAAAGCCATAGATCATAAACAATTGTCCAATTAAAGGTCACTGTGACCTTTATCTTTGATCCCAAACTCAATATGATCATCTAAAAGTGATGGCCAAGATTCCTTAAAAACATGAAGATTGTGGGCCCAGCTTTTTGACCGACTGATCCCAGAATCCAAGGGTGTCATCTACTGACCATGAACAATATCCTTACAAAGTTTGAAGATTGTGGACCTAGCTGTTCAGAAGTTACTAATCGAAAATCACATCAACTGATCATGACCATGCACATTCGAAGTTTGATGACACTGGGCCCAGCTGTTTAAACGTTATTGATCGAAAACGAAAAGAATAATGCCAACTACTAAAACTGACAATGTCAAACTTATGTGTCTGCCATGATAAACGAAATCGCCAACATATTCACATGCCTAGGAGATGTCACATTAATAGGGTATAGTTTGGTCTCGAAAAACGCTGTAAACTTCAAAACGCGTGATATTTTCGATAAAATGATACACATCTCAATGGCATTTTAAGTTCATTTTGAAATAATCCAAAGAAAAAGAAAAATATTCTTGTAAATGGTCAATTTGCGAATCCTTTTCGGAACACTCGTTAGATCCATTGAAAATTCAGTATAGAATATTTCTATGTGGAAAATTGTGTGGCGCGAGTGTTCATGTTCTCATTTGTTAAAGACTTTATGTTTATATTTCACTGAACGACTAGATCACACTTTGACATGAATGATGATGGCAACCATCGATGTGGTTTGTTATTGAAAATAGGGCATTTTAGAGAGCAAACTGTATTCGAATTTTGAAAAATTCTGTTAGCATGAAACCTTTCAGATGGACACCAAATTATGCATAAAATAAATTTTTAAAAATTTCTATTGACAAGACAAGGGTTCTGCAAGTTCGTCATGCACTGCGAGTACAAACTTGTAAAACACCCTTTTGATGGAAAAAGGTTATTTATGTATTATATTTTAGAATAAAATGTACTATAATTTGGTTTCTACGTACAGTGTTATCTGAGGGTGGTTTATTTTAATGTAGCGAGTTCGGTTCCTTCCATGCTGCACAAGCAGATATACATTGAGCTCAATGACCATGTGGACTGTGCCATAGCCAGGGTACTTATTGTCTAATGGTATAGTCTTGTCAGTAAGCGCTACACTTTACCGGAGAAAATCTCCAGCTGTATAGCTATTGGGGAAGGCATTGTTTGACTGAGAGCGGAGACGATGTGTTAATGTCGGATTCAACCCAGTTTGTTGGGATGATTGTGTTAGGCAGTCTGATCGATGTAGAGTTGTTGGTGCTGTTCGTCTCGGAGTTCCAATGTGATGTGTGTTTGAGCTGCGATGTGCTGGAGATGCGCCGTGTTTGTGCATTTTGGAGCAATTTGTCAGTTAGGAGCTGTTTGATTGTCTGTTGTATATGTGTGATGGGCAGATGCAGAGCTGATGGAGACACTGTCTCCGTTGTTAACTGTTTGTGTTGAGGTATGGTCTTAGCCATGGTGCTAGTTTGGATGGCGAGTAGTAGTTCTATGTTACATGTTCTGTACCTGGTGTGCAGCTGTCGGTTGTGATTATGTCTCTGATGAAGTGGTTATCTTGTGTTGAGAGAGCAAAGCTCAGCGGGTCTGCAGGAAACAATGGGGTCCAAGGATCCTTAGGCAAGCTGGTAGCTCCTTCAGCATCCGACCGCGCTAGGACTGGGTTGCTTACCAGCATCGCTATTTGAGCAAAAGGCAATCGTTATCGCTGTTTGAGTGAAAGCCGTCGTCGTCATTTAGGGAGAATCATTATCATTATTCTTTTGCAAATCATCATTATCATTATTTGAGTAAAAGTCGTCATGACCATTATTTTAGTTGATGGATTATTCATTGTTTCTGTTTAATTTCCAATAATATTTCATCCAAGTTGATAGTTTCATCAATAATATTTTAAAATTTATATTCATTCATTCTTGTTGACTGTTCATACTAAGTTAATGTTATGATTCAGTCTAGTTAGAAACAAAATAACTTTCTTTATCTCCGTGAGCATAATTGTGTTAATTCCATTCCTGGAACTTATGCTCAACAGTTTGGTGTAAACATTTCATATTTTCAATCAAAATATAAATAAACATATTGTTTACATAATCGCTCTTGGTGTCTTCACAATAAAATGACCCCAACCCGGTTCATCCGGTTATTACCAGAATTCAGGATTTGCACTAACTTAAAAGAGAACTATGCTTTCAGCCAAGTTTAATTAGGAATGTCTTTTGAGCCAAACATTGACGAACAGAATGCGTTTAATAGTTTACAATTTCGTTGCCATACGAGATGATAGGTCATAGCAGACACAAATAATGCTAGTCATTTGGCTTATTCTTCTACATACACATAAATCTAAAAATATAATATATGGAACCCCTTGGAGAGTCAAAATTATATGGATGATGTCAATATGTAATACTTTGGGGCGTTATTATATATACGTTAATGACTTAGGGTCATTTTCCATATACAATTTCGACGAGATTTGGGTCACTATTCTGTGGGGGTCGATTTACTTCATTACACTGGACGCTTATGACATGTTTCGTAAATAACCGAGATGAATCATAGCAGTTGCAGCTATCGGCATACAATCGAGATACGATCCATTAGAATCACGTCGAAGTTGCGAATACATTTTTGTTTTGTCTGGCGAGAACAAAATGTGTGAACTCTGTAAATTACTGCGAAATGATGCATTTCGTCTTGCAGAAATATCAGAAGTAGTCCGAATGATACACGCCCAAAAGACAGATGGAGAGTTTGTAAAGTCAGTTGTGGTGCTCTAACGACCTCTTGGGTTACGGGATTGATGATGATGATGATGTCTGAATGGAATTCTCCCTACGGAAGAGGGATTGATCGTTCGACTCTACGTCATGCTCGCTTACGTTACTGCTATCTGATTAACTACCCAAATTTAGATATTATCCCTACGCCGACCAACTCTGAGCAGTAAACAAGTACCAAGCACGTGACCCCATTGTTAAATTTTTATGATTTACAAAAGTCAGTCTATTCATCTTTTGAAAGAAATTTTTAAACTAAGTAAAATTCTTTTTTTTTTAAAAAAAAAAGTATCTTAATATATTGAGTGGGTTCTTTTTGGCATAGCATAAAATTATCTGAGCATATGGAGAACTTAACAAATAATTATTATAATATATTTAAAAAAAAAAAAACAACAAAAAAACCGGACCTTTGAAATTTGTTTTCAATCTTTATCAATCTTTATTGCTACAGTGATATAGACTGGTCTCATGTCGAGCGTATAAATACCTATTGGCGGTATTTACAGGTAATGGGAACCAGGCTATAATCATCTCAACCGATTACCAGGCTGGAAAAATCTACTTCCTCTTGGTGTCCGCATGGAAAGATAAGTTGAGGAAAGCGAAGATGCATAGGTCGTTAGGAATAGCCGCTGCTGGAGTTGGGCTTTGCTTTCTTGGCTATTGTATTTATTTTGATCAGAAAAGAAGAAGCGATCCATTATTCAAACAAAAGTTGATAGAAAGTGAGTTAAAAAATGGAATCGGTTAATGTGCATCATTTCGACAATTTTCAATTTTTACCTGACCTTTAAACTTGAAACGCAATATCAGTCAGTTATTACACGCACCGGGACTTTAAGTTTATGGGACATTGTGTGTATGATTATCCTTTATGTATAAACTAATAATGATCGGATTCTTTCTTTCCGTCTTTTTTTATAGCCGTAAAAAAAAATCTTTCATCTTTTTTTATAGCTGTAAAAACATTTTTAACCTACATTTTCTAGGTTGAAAAATGAACAGGCTCTAAATTTTCACTTTTTCCAATGTAATGACTGCTGTAGGCGTCTTTTTTGTGGTGTAAGAGGTATTCTTATTGCCTTACCTTATGATGGCCATATTTGATGATGTGAAGCCAGTGTTCCAGCTAGGATTTCAAACGACTGGTACTGACTAGGGCATATTGAATGCAGTCTGGCAATGTTTCAAGATCAAGGTAATTCATGTGTAAATGGATGTCATATAGTAACCAATAAAGATAAAAAAAAAATAAGTAACTTTGACTCAACATGTTTTATTTCTCAAACTATTTCAAACAATATGTAACTAAAAGTTAGGATTCTTCTTTATTTTAGATTATAAGTTTGGGTCAGTTGCCATCTCATCTGTCCGGGCCTGGTTTCCTTGGTAGGTTCATTTTAAGAGAATCAAAAATAAATACAAATGGTCATTTAACTCTTTATGCTCCATTACTATTTATATAATTTGAAGTTTCAAATTTGTGATGATAATTAGAAAGTTAATATAAAAATTTAAACATGAAACTTAAAGTATAATTTCTTTTTCTTTCTGTATAATAAAAGAAATATATTTTTTTAAAAACAGAATAGTTACTTTTTGTTGAAACATTCTTGTAATTGTCATATGTTAATTTCATTAGAAATGCAAATTAATGTTTGTATTCCATTTCATCATTATACTGACATTGAGAAAGAAATATGTCTGTCTACATATCATGTGCTCCAAATAAATTATTGGTACAATTGATGGTATAAATGAAAAAAATATATTGAGGGCTACTGCTAGTCAATAATTATTTCTTTATACACTTATAAGTAAGAGAATATTAACAAAAAAGACTGCGGCTTTCTATTTAATATTCTTTAAAGCAGCACATACCCAGCAAAAAGGTAGTCTACCAAGACAACAACTCCTGACAATAGTGCAAGGATCAAATGGATTAAAATAAACATTTCAACCTCTTAAATAAATTGAAAATAAAATGCAGTTGCCAAATATATTTGGTTACTTTCCTCTTTTGCTAGGGCCCGTCTTTGTGAGTGAGCTATGTGGTAGGCATGTAGTGATTGCACATGCATCGATTATGAGCCCTAACAATATAAACTGAAGTTAATCAATGGTACAGCTGTGGCAAAACCGAACAAGAGCATGGTGCAGAGCATAATTAAATTTTGGAAGTGAATGATTGGAGTGCTTTTAAATTTTATATGGGTGTTCAAAGGCATCTAAAAAAAATCACAGGGCAAAGAACTTTTCCGCTTTCCTAACAGAAAAAGGCAAAGTTTACATTTTTAGGTGACTTAGATGTAGGGGGTGACTGGATGTGTATTTTGCTACTGGATACCAGATCTGGATAGTTGGGGCAATATTTGCCAGATCAGGATCTGGATGTCACTGCTTATGCGCAACCATCACTGCTTTGCAAGCCTCAGTTAGTCTACAGGGGTTCGTATCGTTGCTTACAATTTACTGTTGTACATATACTACATAATAAATACAAGAGAGGACACTTCTGTCCTTTATGGCATGACCTATTTAAGATTAAACACTGATATTTCAAGCAATGTTTCGTGTAGCGTAATAAATCTGGTACCGATGTTTAGCTCAGGCATTTGACTTTGTATGCGTATCCGCCAGTTAACTTCAACATAGCTCAATTGCTATCTGTCAATGAAAAAAATATTTGCACCACACCACCACTTATAGATTAAAAAATAATGCCCCAGATTCACTAAGCAGAAATCCGGATCCGGATTTTTTCGACTATAGAAAACCGGCAAATTCGCATGTTGCCGGATACTTCATTATCTGGCTGGGGTGAATGTCTGGAGCGGTTTCTAGTCACCTCTACTTAGATGCCCACTTTGCCTGGTAATGTGACCCCTGGATACACCTATGCCACATATTGATATACAGCCTATAAAAACAATACATTATCGATACACATTAACATGATAGTCTTTCCATCTTTAGAAGGACTGTCAGTGATAGGTGACCTTTTATGTGATTTACAGGTTGTGTTTCCAGTATTTAGATTACAGATTGACATATGCATAGCACCTATTTATATGCCATTATCATCCATTCCAAGATAACAAAAATACTTTAAAACAGACCATCTTATAGTTGTCATTCATTGTTTTTTTTATATAGCATTTTAGGCAGTGGACTCATTTTAACCACCAGAAAGATTTGCATGTATTTTGATCCAAAATATATTAACTTAATTTTTTTTATATATATTTCTTATTTAGTATGCTTCTCCTAACCCAATAGAGAAATATAATCTTCATAACTTTAAAAATATTGTAAATATTACTATCATCAGCTAGTATTGATTATACAAAATCCTCTATTGAATAGTAACAGCCCTGGAAATCAGCCATTTTAGTTTTTTTTGATAGCCTATATTTTAAATGCACATTTGTGAAACTTCCTTAATGCAAGTTCAGATTACAACATAATGCTTGTTCCAGGGCACATTGTGCCAGTCAAATTTAGTGTGACAACCATTTATGTCATGTGACTACCAATGCAATGGCGAGTTCCAGGTCAGATTTCCACATCTCTGTAATTTCTTGTCAAGAAATTAAAGACATACAGAATGTTATACTAGCAATGTTTTTGAAAATGATTGTCTTATTGATTTTGTACAGGTATGGTCCTATGTAAGGGTGTTCAAGTTTGCTAGTTCAGCTAGTAAGTGGCTATCCTATGCAAACACTACATGTTGCTGGTGAATTTCCTTTTATCTATGGGATGCTATAATTGGCTGCAGTAATTACTTATTCTAACAGGGCTGTTGTCAAGCTGAACATCATGTGATGTACTAAATCTGTTGGTCCTATTACTTTTTCCCTAGGAAGTATCTTGTATAATGTTTTTCATTGGAGTAGTTTCAGGTCTGTCACTATACTCTACAAGACAGCATTTCAGGAAACATTTCCCTTGGGAGAGTACAATAATAGAATGATAGTGTTCACACAACATTGAACTACTGTGACATTATTCCCATGGGAAGAGACTTTACGTGATAAATAGAAGAAATAAACATGATTTTCTGATTTGTTGTGATGATTAATGTCAGAACTTTACCCGAATGAAGATAGAAATTGAAACATTAAGAAATGGTTTGTAATTGGGTGTGTATGATAACATGTGCCAACACAATAACTAGGCTGTCAATATAATTTCAGAGAGGAAAAAGGCCAAACAGAATCAAAAGAAATCATCAAGTGGACAAGTGAGTATATCCAAGTCTCAGACCAGTTTCACACAGATGTATTTTATTTTATTTTGTGTAAGTTTTGTGTAAAATTGCAGTCAAAAAGTTTTTTGTAGTATTCTTTGAAACAACCCCATATTCATGTACATAAGATTAAATGCACTAGCGACTTCAAAACATACTCTTTGTCCTGATTTCCTTATTACCAATAAAATATTACTGTAACTTCATAGACAACACACAGAAGCACTAACATAAATAGATAAATAAACTGGACCCTTTTTTCCCCCCCAAAAAAGAACATATTGCATCAAACGAGAGTGTCTATTTTTAGAAAGAGGATATTTCTAAATATAACTATTCATTTTCTTGCTTTGTTATAAAAAATTCATTAATAGGACTGCATATTTATGGTTGAATTATTTGTCTACCTACTGGTATTAATGATATAAATTGGTTAAATAGTATTTACTTCACAACTATATATCTCTTCTGTAATTTCACGAAAATTAATTATGGTAGGTCAGGAAACAACCTTGATCTTACAGCATTGTTTCAAATTTCACAAGAGATTGTCGTGTTTTTGACCTACATTATTAAATATTCAGGCTAAATCTACTATGAGACAATATTTATACTTTGTTTTTATTATATATGTTTTCCTGAATATATTTGCTCAGTTTTTTACAAATGCAGACAGTTTAATGATGTGGTATATCGTATACATAGCGATGTCCACCATTACAAGTTCTTTAACGGTTTCAGTCTGATTTTATCAAGAAAATACGCAAATATGGCTGTTAAAATCTCCATTTATAAAAAAAAGAAATACATTAGAAAACACTCTTCACCAATCACATTTTTTAAAAGCAAATTACTATTTATAGATGCATTTCACCGAGGGGGCATCTCAAAAGTTATAATATGCAGCCATTTTACGTCTGAAAATCGATGGCGAAGTCATTTTCGCTTTCATAACAGAAGGCAAAGTTTTCGCCCACTTCACCTGGTAGGGTGACCCCTAATATATATATATATATATATATATATATATATATATATATATATATATATATATATATATATATATATATATATATATATATATATATATATATATTACATATGTTGACTGCAAATGTCCAGTGTTACTCATAATGGAATAAAGATGACTATTGAGCAGGATTTAAAATTGTTTCCAAATTTTAGTTTCATAATTTTGTTTAAAACTCTTTTCTACATAATTTACACCAAAGGAACATTGTATGATAAAGGCATGTAATACACAAAACTTGGTCACTAATCTCTTTTCCTGGATTTATTATATCACCAGCATAAGGATGCAAGATAGAGTATTCACTTTTCTATCATCAGCATTGATAGCAACGATAGCTTCAACTATGCTAAAGATTGGTGTTTAAATTTTTGAAAGTCTTTAGTGTTCTACAATCAGGGACGGCATTCAAGTGTAACATTTCATTAGTATCACCACAGATCAGAATTTTATATTGTGCTAAAATGAGTTCTTGTCTTGCCTGTTAAGCATTATGGCGATCAGTGTTCTGCATTATGTAGTTGAAAGTCTTTAACATCAATGGCTTCATTAAAGTGAAACTTTTGATGTCACTATAGGTCTACAATTTATGCTGTGATGCATCATGCCTGTCTCACCTGCTTAAGCATTATGGGGATCAGTATTCTGCATTAATGTGCTTGAAAGTCATCTGTCTTCATAATCATTGACTGCATTAAATTGTAACTGCTGATACTGCTGTAGGTCCGAAGTTCATGCTGTGATGCATTTTGCCTGTCTCAGCCACATAAGCATTATGGTGATGACTGTTTTTGAATGTCACAAACATTTGTTGCTGCAGTCATCTGAAATTTTGGTATCTTATTACAAAGAGCTTAAACTTTATATGCTTGGAGTTCAAGTCTTGCCTGACTGAGCTGCTTAAGCAGAAAGCTTGTTTCATCATCATTCAAGTTTTTTAAAAGTGACATATCAACATTAGTTCTTGTGTTCAAATGAAAACCTTGGATAGTATTATTTTAAGGAGTTTCTGTCTGGCTTGCTTTTGTTGCTTTGCCAAAAAAAGTTGTTTGTGAAAGGTTTTAAAATTGAGATAATATGGTTATACTGATGAGCATATGGACACAGGTGAGGCATTGCATTCCTCACACTGTGTGTCTGAGATTATAGAATAGGTCCGACCTGCCTCGCTAGAGTCGTAAGAGGCGACTACGTAGAGGCAACCTGTTTGCAATGGGTTGTGTCCCGTGTCGGGGGAAGAAAGGATCTTGGTAGCTTAGCAGAGGCTTTCCAATGCAACACATTGCTTTGGCCTCTACTTCATCTAGACAGGTTGTCAGGATGACCCAGTCTCGACAAATTGGCTGGTAATCCAAGGTATAGGAAGTCTTTATGTAGTCGTTCACTTTCTTTCTCTTTCTCCTTGTATCTTTCTTGATACCACCATTGCCCCTACAGTCTATCACTTTAGCTTTCCCTTTCCCAAGTAATAGAAGACTTTCTAGAAGGCGGTGGTTTAACAGGTCAATTGGTAGGTAATTTTACAGACTGAGCATAACAAGTGTGTATCCCTGGCACTTGAAAAGTGTCCCCTTGTTGGACTCCATGGTAAATGGGAGAGCATGAGTACTGAATTTTTTTAAAAAAATTTTTAATTTTTTAAAAAATTAAAACAAAGATTGAAAACACTAGCTGACTCAGATGATGAACTGTGCAGTATAGTCATTTCTTGGCTTCATGGTTATAGTCTAAAGATAATTTATCACACTGTCCAAGATAATTTATCACACTGTCCAAGATAATTTATCACACTGTCCAAGATAATTTATCACACTGTCCACTATAGAAAGGACAATTATGAGATTGATCAGCACATCTGTGTTAAAAAGTTGAGTGTGAGTGACGAGGTCAAACAGAAAATTTCTGGAGAACAAAAACATTCTTTGATATTCCAGCAGTGACCTCATTCACTCACACAAGACTCAATACATCCAAAGGTATGTTTCACTGTTGTGACTAGGCTGGAGTCAGTAACAAAGTTATTGATGGGATTAAAAACAAAAGTGTCACTGTGGTCCATAGAATACGAATTAAACATAACAACAATCTGCAGGGTACTAACACCATTGTACTCACCTTCAACATACCAACAATACCCAGAGTAGTCAAAGTTGGCTTTTTGCAAGTGATGGTTGAGATCTACATACCTTACCCACTTCAATGCTATAAATGTCATAAACATGGTTATCATGAAGACCAATGCTCAAAATGCCAAAAATATGGCCAATGTGGAGACCATTCTCATCAGAATCTGAGCAATTCCTCATTGTGTTAACTGTGGAAAGAAGCACCATGCCAATTACAAATGATTGTGATATCTGGAAACAGGAGAAGGAAATACAGAGGGTAAAATATACATCTAACATTTCCTGTCCAGAGACCAGAAAAATTGTACAGGCAGAAACATCTCTTCCTGGCCCATCCTTCTCCACTATAGTGAAAAACAATCCCAAAACAACGCAGGACACCCAAACACAGAGATTTCACCCAATTCAACATCAAGCTCTAAGACTCCAATTACCAAGCACAGAAAAACTTGACAGCTTCTCAAATAACATTTTATAGTACCCCAACACTGAGATCACCATAAACTAAAAACAAATCTCAAGGAAATAGACAGCAAAAGAGTTCAGATGACCCCATCAAACTCTATAATAGGTTTGGAGACATTGAGAGCATGAATGCAAGAAAAAACTGCTCCATGTTCTCAAAGTGGCTACAGAATTATCCCCATACTTCCTCCAGATAAATAACCACACAGAGAAGAGATCTAACCCAAAATCTCCACTTTGAACTTTCAATGAAGAATACCATCATACAATGGAACTGTCAAGGACTTAAAGACAATTACAATGACTTTCTTTTGCTTTTAAACGAATATATTCCTGTAGTTCTATGCCTGTAGGAAACATTTTTAAAAGATACGGATAACATAACACTTAAAAACCACTCCCTGTTGACAGGGCCTCAGGAGGCGTTTCAATTGCTGTGAACAATAGAATCCCTTATAGCATCATTCCTTTAAACACAAATTTGCAAGCCATTGCTGTGAATGTCACTCTGCATTGATCGATTAGCTGTTTTATTTCCATACCACCAAACACCAACTACTGCCAAATATTTTAGACACTCTTGTTCAACAACTTCCCATGCCATTTGTTTTACTCTGTGATTCTGATGCCCATATTTTATGGGGATCAAATCACATAAGTGACAGAGGCCACAAAGTAAAAGAATTCATTTCTAGATAGGTATTGTGTAAATGTAACACCAAATCTCCAAAATACTTACACCCAGGAACAGATACATACACATGTATCGACTTGACAATTTGTTTTCCTTCACTTCTTTTGGATTATAATTGGAAGGTCGCTTATGACCTTCACAGCAGTGGTCACTTTCCAATCTTCCTTAAAAATAATAATTCTACAACTGATGACAATTCCACAATGGAATTTAAAGAAGGCTGACTGGGTCAAGTTTTAAACAATTTGTTAAACTAGGCTAAACAGTGATACCATTCTAAGCGACAATGACCCTGTTCGATATTTTACCACTGTCTTAATTGAGATTGCAGAGGAATCCATTCCTAAGTTCTCACTGAACTGTAAAAGAACTTAAAGACCATGTTTCACCAAAGAATGTAAAGAAACCATTAGACAACACCGAGAAGCACTGAAAAAATTTAATAATCATTCAGTGCCTGAAGATTTAACTAAGTTCCATATTGTTCAGGCCAAAGCTCAACACATAATTAAAGATGGTTAAAGAGTATCATGGAAAAATATGTTTCAACTTTAAATTTTCTTCCTCTATAAAGAAAGTTGGGACACGATCTGCAAAATAAGTTGAAAGGGAAAACACAATTCTTTCCAACATCTGAAAGGTAAATAGCAACAATTTCAATTCCAAACATGAAATAGTTAATATGCTAAAAATTAAATAAATAAATAAATTAATGTTAAAAATTCCTTAAACTATTCAGAAACTTTCAGAAGATTAAAAGCTCAGAAAGAAAAGACATGGTTGAAAATCAAATCAAATAACTCAGAAACTTAAAATCAAATGTTTCACTTTTGGAGCTTATGGAATCTTTGAATAAGGCCTGTGATACATCTCCTGGGTCTGAAAATACACATTACCAGTTTTTGAAACATTTTCCAGAATCCAGAACCATCATTAACAGTTCTTCTGGAAATCTTCAATGATTTATGGATTACTGGTAATTTACCAGAAATCTGGAAAGAAGCAACAGTAATACCAATTCCCGAACCAGGTAAAGATAACACAGATCCTACCAACTGTAGACCCATAGAACTGAGAAGCTGCCTTTGCAAAACAATGGAATAAATGATCAATTCTTGGCTTGTATGGTATTTGGAAACAAATAGTTTAATATCTTTTTTCCAAAGTGACTTTTGTTATGGTCGTAGCACCACTGATTACCAGGTTAGACTGGAAACATTTATTTGCAACGCATTTATCAAGAAGTAACATTTAGTAGCAGTTTTCTTTGACTTAGAAAAGGCCTATGACAAGACATAGACATACATGATACTAAATTACATGTACGATCTGTCTCTAAAAGACCGTCTGCCATCTTTCATATCAAACTTACTCCCAGACAGAGAATTCAAGCTACGAGTGCGCTCCACTGTCTCTGATATGCACGAGCAAGAGATGAGTGTGCCCCAGGGCAGTATTTTATTTTTTGTTTTATCTGTGATGCTTTTCAACATCAAAATCAATAGCAACACCAAGATCATTAAGTGTTTGGCTCCTGGTCTATTATGGAATTCCTGCAAAAAGTAAAAATTTATTGTAAGCTTTTACTTTTAAGCTGTTACCTTGAGCAGTTTTATGTAATGTATCCTTTATTTTAAAAACCTTTTCATCTGTCTTCATTAAGATGTACTATTTACATTGCCCATTGATTGGGAAGCATTTATTACCATTTCCAACTTATCATTTTACCTTCAACTCTGGTTTTATATCACTGGTTGATACAATTATATCACTGGTCACTACAAAACCTTTTACCCTTTTTAAATGATTCTAGATATAACCTTTTGTATGGTGCTAAATAGCCTACCAGTGCTAGTGTGCCATAAAATTACTGTCAATCAATCAAGCATTGTCCTAGCAACATCTATGTAATGCCAACTAACCAATAGCATGGTGCATTGTACATTGGCCAAAAATGGTGGTGGCAATTGACCTAAAAAGGATACTTTGTAAGTTTAACATTAAAAGTATCACTATGTACAACAGCAAAGCCATTACAGGTGTGCTTTGAGTTATTTGTGCCACCACAGACTGACCCTGACACTGAAATTGCTTATTTATCAGTCCATTCAAGTTGTGTTCCCCTTTTCTCAATCATGTAGAAACAGTATTCAAATTTGAACAACTTAACTTTGATTGGCTGCAGTGACTTACTGCCACATCCACTGAAATTCACAGACTCAAAGCACAGAAATATCTGCTTAATATGCCAAGGTGTATAGATGTCAAAACCTTGACTAGCCAAGATGATGAAATCTGCAATAAGTAAAATTGAAAATACAAAAAAGACTAAATGTTAGATGATTCTGCATTAAAAGCAGAAGGATCCTTTTGAGTTTTATCTCCATGAAAACTGTTGAAAAATATGCTGCCATTTGCCACAGAAGCCTTGTATGTGATTTTCAGATTACTAAAAGGTACAGTTGAATTTTTCAACAGGAACTTAAAAAAACACAAGTACCATATATTTGGAAATATTTAATGATAATTTTCCTTATCACCTAAACTTAAGTTATTCTAGTTGTTAAGTAAGGTAAAGGTGAAAATATTACAAAAAACAGAAGCTCCTGATGTAAACAAGCAACCAGACTGCTCCCTTTCCACCTATTTCAGTAAAAACTAAGTTGTTTGTGTCCAATATTTACCGTGTCTAGCTTTAGTATTTCTAAAACAAATTGAACAAATAAATGGGAGGAACTTTTGTATACATGTGTTCAAAGATATGAAAATCTAAAATGTACTAAATCAAAGATGGTGAATTATATATCACAATTGTTGCTTGGAATCATAAACTGGCCAAGCCAATGTGGCGATAGTGTTGCTAAAGAAACTCCTGTCTGATTTGAAACACCAACAAGTTGACAGTGTTTGGGACCCACTGAAGATAATCTGGTTATAAATTGTTAAGTCAGTGAATGAAATGATGAAGTTTAGTGCAATTTTTATATCCTTGATGCCTTTTGCTTTTAAAATCGGGGGGGGGGGGGTACAAACGTACAGTACTGTGAGAATACAATAGTATGACATCACTTTGTGATATATAATCATCATTTGTAACCTCCATGATTTCTTTTGTTCGACTTTCATGTTTTTGATAAAAGTAAAATACTTTTCAACATTTGTCATCTTTTCAGTTCCCAGATTTGAGTAATCCAGAAACAAGGCAGAAATTCTTTCTACAGGAGATTCAAGTTGCAGAAGAGTTTCTTGAAAAAGGTGAAGCATTGACTCATGCCAAACACTATACTAAAAGATTAATTCTCATGGCCTTGTTGAGTTTCTGCCGCAAGCCTATAGTTTCAGTTGTTTCTTTTGGATTTAAATTTACAGCTTTACTCCTGATTTTGATCTTGGACCATTTAAATCCCAAATCTATATTTTTTATTATTTTTAATAAATATTAAAAATATTAATATTTCTTTTCCAAAGATTGGTGAAGGTATATAAAGAACTCGAGTAATTGCACAAAATAATTTTGCCTTAGCCAGTCAGAAGTATCTTGGCCTTTTGACCCCATAATATGTTTTTTTTAAATGAAGTACAGGAGATATGCTGTTCCCCGTCATCATCACTGGAGGTATGTAGCGGGTTTTAAAATAGGTTTAGATTATGGTCAATATGGAGGAACTGCAGATATAAATTTCACAGTTCTTGACCTAATTTAATGCATTTTGGCCTAATTTGTTGGAATAGATGTGAAGTAGGAATTCTGCCACAAACATGCACTGGAGCCAAATTCCTACCTCGAGTAGAGTTCTCCAGGATGCCTAAATTTGTGTGAAAGCATGCATATATTTCCATTTTAGACTTGTGACAATTCAAACAGCTCATCCTCTTTATGCAAGCTTTCTTGGTCAGTGAAATTCTCCTTTATTTGATCTGTTCCTACAAAGTGAGTATCAGTCATGTAATGTGAATGTGTCAGCTTTTTAAACTGATTTTAATGGGATTAGGTGAAGACACATAAGATTGAGTCAGGGATATAAAGACACCTCTTACTTGATTGCCTAATGATTATTTTGATCAAAAGAATAATTACATGTGTGCTTTGATACAACTTTGTTCCGCATTTCTTAACACAGTTTTAATCCATCAAATTCAAAATTCTTGCATTTTGTTAGGAACACATGCAATGTCATTAGAGTTCATCTGTACACTGACCAGAGACTGGAAGGTACTGTTGTTTCTCCCTCCCATAGAGTACCTACCTCCCTTACAAAGATAGATGAATGTATCATATATACTTTCTTATAAGTCCAACTGCAAACAGCATGGACCCTGATCTCTCATCACATAATGTTCTGGTAGATGGGGGGGTACCTGCCAGCATGGATCCAGATATGTCATCATATTAAATGATGGGTGACATGGATCTGTACAGTTGGAATCAAATTATACTTAAGTATATGAGGGATATGAAGTTGATCTAATGTTGAACCAAACAGTTAACATATGGGCATGACCATAACATTACACTGTTCATAACTGAGACATATTAACATATCAGCATGACCATAACATTACCTGTTAAAAAATGAGACATATTAACATATGGGCTTGACCATAACATTACATTGTTCAAAAATGAGACATATTAACATATGGGCATGACCATAACATTACACTGTTTAAAAATGAGACATATTAACATATGGGCATGACCATAACATTACACTGTTCAAAACTGAGACATATTAACATATGGGCATGACCATAACATTACATTGTTCAAAACTGAGACATATTATTATATGGGCATGACCATAACATTACACTGTTCAAAACTGAGACAAATTTAACATATTCGCATGCCCTTATCATTTCAATTTCAAAACAGCCAATTAACATTTGTGCATGACCATATCTTTTCATTGTCTAAAACCAAGACATAGGCATTGATCTTTGTTGAATATTTGTAGGAGATTAAACCCAATTTTTATTTGTGTATTTTTGTCATATTTTTGCCAGCTAAATCAGGTTTCTGTTACCATATTAATTAGAAGGGCAAGTTTCCTCATAATTTGCAGGTGACAGCACTGCTGGAGTAGAACACTTGAGTAATGCAGTTGCTGCATGCAGTCAGCCACAGCAGCTGTTGATGGTCTTACAGCAAACACTTCCTCCTCAGGTCTACCATATGCTCATCGACTCTTTGCCTGCAGCTGGAGAGGTCAGCATACATACATTATATTCATACATTAAAACATAAGTATTAAATACATTTGCAGTGTTGCATCTAAGTTGTGTGATCATGTGATTCTTCCCTGAACAGCTCCAATTCTTTGAGCAACCCTTATAGAATACATATTTAAAGGGGAGAAGTCACAAAGATGTTACACATAAATTTCCACGTTTTATATAGTGGTACACAAAAATTATAATGTTAAAAATTCAAATAGTATTAATAATTTTATCAAAATGTAGCAATGTCTTTTTTCCATGATCTAGTTTCATTCAGCATGATTTTTATTTAGAAATGGGATTCCCTGGAAGTTATCTGATGTTGATATATATGTAATTTTGCCCAGAGAGGTATTGAAAGTTTCCACAAGGCTGGGATATGCCAACAGTTGCCACATGTAGTATTTGTAAAGTGTTATAACTTGCCAAATGAAGCAGATACAATGGGGAAGAGTACTGACAGTGTTATAAAGTGTTATAACTTGCCAAATGAAGCAGATACAATGGGGGAAGAGTACTGACAGTGTTGCAGTGTGATAACTTGTCAAATGAAGCAGATACAATGGGGAAGAGTAATGACAGTGTTATAAAGTGTTATAACTTGCCAAATGAAGCAGATACAATGTCGAAGAGTCCTGACAGTTGTGAGGATATAAATGTCCTTCCAGTAATGTTGGCAGATGATGCTAGTATGCTGTCCAGAAATGTTCAAGTTGAACTTAAAATAACTGATGGTGGGTTGGGGTGGTGACTGCTGCTGAAGTAGGCAGACATGGCAGATGATGTTCCAATTGCTGGGAAAACTGAAGATGATTGCCCAAACTAAAAGGAGGCGTATCAAAATTCTTTCATATGGTGAGAGAGAGCTATCAGATGCTGGTGATTGAAGAAAGAAAAGAGATAGAAATTCATATAATCTTTATTAAATATTAAGTTAAGGAAAATAGTGAAAATTTGCTGAGCAAATTTGGTACTTTGTCCCTTTCTTAAGGGGTACGGTATTGTAAACTCCTGGATGCAACACTGCATTTAGAATGAAGATATTACAGGAAATTTGCATGCATGCTTCATTGTAGAGGCGAGGGCTTTCATTAAGTCATTGCAAAGGTTAGTGACACAAATCTTCTTCTTATATGTCTAATATAATTGATTGTTTTACATGTAATATTATTATTAATTGTTATACATATAATTAATCACCTGATAACTATATTTGATGTAAAGAGTGCAGATGAAAACATTTAAAATATATTGGCTGTAATTAAATAAAATCTCTTGTTTCATACTTCACTAATGATAGTAGAGGAACCATTATGTGACTCAGATCTGCTGGAATCATCACTTCTATGCCATAAAATCACACTCTGTATGAGGAAACCATGCCCCTTTGCAGTGTGTTCTAAGGCCAGAGCATTGTTATTACTAATGTCCAAACAGGTATGTATTGGATATACAATATCCATATTTTGTTAGAAAATAGTTTTAATGTAGTTACAATATGCGGGGTGATCACACTCAAGCAGTACTGAAAATACTGCACAGGACTAATTTACAGCATTCAGAATCTCATAAAGTGATATGTTACAATGCATACCTGAAGAGCATACCAACTATGTGATAAAGTGTCAAGATTTAGTCACTGTATAACGTGTACTACCAAACTGACATCGCTATTAGCCCAAATCAAAATGCCACTAGGTTGTTTAATTTTTATTTACAATTCATGTTTATTTACAGCGTTTGGCTTCAGCAGTACCTGGGATGGGAGGAATGGGCATTCTAGAAGAGGAAGATGTAGAATGAGTCAGAATGCAAGACCAATTTTATGAACTGTGTACTTGGACACAAAATATTAAGCCTAAAAATGTGGACTTCTTGTTAAAGCCATATTTGAACTATAATTTAACAGTAAAACACTCTCAGTGGGTACGAGATTACGCACAAAAAATGATCACTTTAAAGAAAGCAGCGCTTCAACTTTTTTGTTGTTTAGTTTGTGCATGTGAAAGAGCTGAAATAAATGATATGTGTATACTTGTGGCCATTTTCCTTTTCTGAAATTGATCTGAGGTGAAAAATGACTGTATACATTCCTTTATGATGAATTTCCAGTCATTTAATTTTTTTTTTTCAAGCGATAAATTTTGTCTTGAATATGATATGAGATGGTTAGCATTCCATGAATATTTCTCACCTATATTTTTGGGAAGAGACCCATTTTCAGTTTAATGCCATCAATGATACTATTCAGCAGCATTTCAGATTTATTTTCATAAAGTACGATGAATATTTATTGTATTTTTTAATACCTTGAGATCTGTTCAGCTGGTTAAAAAAAATCCTGTTAAGAAATTCTTGTGCTATTACAACATTTTAGATCCTCAAGGTGGCTCCAGACATACAAACAAAGGTTTAATCCTGTGCTTCCTCCAGATATATAAGCATATAAAAGTGCTCCCTCACAAAATGTCATACCTAATTACTACATCATCTCTATGTTTAATTCATAATGAACACCATTGTACAATAGATACAGAGGGCTTAAAACCATCTACAATTAATTTACTACTGCGCTTTTGGCTGAACATGATCTTGCAGTGTTTTGTCTACAAGAAACCTTTTTAAAAGATGCAGACAGTGTCCTTTTTCAAGATCTACTTTTGAAATGTTGACAGGTCCCTAAGAGCTTCCATTTTTGTGAACAAAGGGACCCATCATTACGCCATTCCTTTAAACACAAATTTACAAGCCATAACTGTAAGTGATGCTCATCATCGAGTCATCACATTTTGTGCCACCTACTCCATTTGTTCTACTGGGCGATTTCAATGCACATAATATTTCATGGGGATAATAGTACATAAATGACAGAGGCAAATGGGTGTATTTTATTTCCAGACACGATTTGTGTCTGTCATACCAAGTAACTGACACCCAGTAACTGGTGCATAGATGTTACAATTTTTTCTCCTCAGTGTTTAGATTCAGAGTAAAAGGTCACTGATGATCTTCACAGTAGTGACCACATCCCAATCTTTCTAAAGAATATTAATTCCAAGTGGTCTAAAGCGCTGTCTGTTACGGATCACTACCATCTCACCTCTGTCTGCATGAGTTTGCGTCCTAAGATTTGGCGAATGTGGATATGTGCGAAAGCTTGCCAGTAGCTTCTCGTGGATTGGTGGTTCTTTCCATGGATTTCCAGGTTTCTTCTTCCACTAGTAATACTGGCTTCCACGTATAGCCTATCGTGTGCTGAAAAATGGTGTTAAGCACCAGAACAACAACAACAACAACTAAATAGCAGAAGAATCCATTTCCATATCCTCATCTAACATTAAAAGAAAACAAAAAACATTGTTTACTAAAGATTGTAAACAAGCCATTAACCAATGCTTTGAAGACCTGAGAAAAGGTAATAATCCAACAACCAAAAATTTCAGTAGTTACCACATGTTCTGGACTCAAGCTCCCCACACAATTAATGACTGTAAGAGAACATAATGTAAAAACTGTTCCTACTTTAAACTCTTGTTCCTTTATAAAGAAAGTAAGGGATAAACTGTGTAATAAATGTAAGGGATAAACTGTGTAATAAATGTAAGGGATAAACTGTGTAATAAATGTAAGGGATAAACTGTGTAATAAATGTAAGGGATAAACTGTGTAATAAATGTAAGGGATAAACTGTGTAATAAATGTAAGGGATAAACTGTGTAATAAATGTAGGGGAAACAACTATTTTCTTCATAGAAAATTAATAAAAACTCCAGACAACACAGTAGATGTTGTCCAGATAGTCTTTCAAAAAATTCATCATATATAACTATTCAGAAGATTTTTGAAGACTACAAAGTCAAAAGAAAAGATACATTTAAAATTTGCGTCAGATGATTCAGAGTTATAATCAACCATTTTCACTTTTGGAATGTGTGGATGTTTTAAACAAGGCCCATGACACAGCCATTGGACCTGACAAAATACATTTCCAGTTTTTGAAACACCTACCAAAACACTCATTAACTCTTGACAATTTTCAATCATGGAAATAGGCTACTTTAAAACCTATTCCCAGTCAGACAAGATAGCATATATCCTATCAATTACTGTCCTATTGCTTTGACAAGCTCTGTCTGTAATAAGATGAAACAAATGATCCTAAACTCAAGCTGTATGGATCACCTATATCGGTTGTTGATGAAAAAAAGATTTTAGGTATTGTCACCAACATAAAACACTAAAGCTAAATCCTTGAAAGCATTTCATTTACCCAAAGTTTTAATGTACAATGATGAGCAGATAGAAGATTTGTTCATAACCTATATAGAACCTCTATTAAATCCAAACTAGACTATGATTGTGTTGTTTATGGTTCATTCAAAAAGTACCTTTAAAGATGCTTGACCCCCCAACTCACCATGAAGAAATATGACTTGCTTTGGGGTCATTTAGGATACCCCCTTTTAGCTAAAGCTCTTTACATCTTTACAATATGCCTTAAACCTTTACCTAATATAAGTGCCTTTTAGCCCTCTGCCGATGTACCATACATGTGCCTTTTGGCACTTTACCCGATGTCCACATATGTGCCTTTTGGCAACTCTTTAAACAGCAGCCATTTTGAGTGGGTTTTCGTAGTGCCACCTTCGGGTAAAACCTCCTGTTAGATACTGCATTTATTTGTGAGAATGATCATTACGTCAGATGAAGTGGTCACTGTTGATGCTCAGGTTTCAATCTGCTATTTAAAGTAAGTCGTAATTGGGTCATATTCTCCTTTCGACAAAATGGCGGTCTTTGATATTGTTCAGTACTTGAACCAGTAGAACCACAACTATGAAAGCTTCAATAACTGAGGTAAAGGCTCTGAGACTGAAGTAGGAAGCCCTTAGTTTTTATAAATTATCAAATTCAACTGATTTTAGTGATGTAGACGCAGACAAAGTACTTGTAAATTTTGGGTATGAAAACTTGCCGCTATGGTTAATCACACAGCTTCATTGATTTGATAGTGAACAAGTTCTCTCAAGATTTTAAAGCACATACAAAATTCTTTTGTTAAAAATAATTATAGAGCTATAACGACCAAATTTTACTCTTAAATCTTTCCATAAATAATATATGTGTACCAAAAACGTAAAATGGTTAAAATTGCTGTTAAACGTAACATACACCTCACTGCTTAACAGGCCTATGTGTAGCGGACTAGCACTGGATAACCTTGCTACATGCGTATAGAAGGGCGAAAACCACATACACTATGATGGAAAGGGTTATAGTTTAGATCCAACCGTTGAAACCCAGCTTTTACATCTGTTTTCCAACTCGAATATAAAATGTTATACAAAAATTAAGCAAATGCTATTCTTATATGATGATACAAAATCAACCACCTGCCTGGCTTCCAAAACAACCCAAATTAATTTTTATGCTGAATGAATGAAAATAATCCAAGACAAATCCTTTTATTTTTTATAACTCTTATAAGACACTTCTCTTCCAAATTTATGAACTGCACAAGAATTTACCCTGCTCAAAGGGTGGCAGAAAGGTTGCTGATGCCTTCATTAGTGGAAATCATGCTGCAAAATTTCACTTGCCAAATGGTGCATCAGTATTTTCAGTAGAAATCGGTGCAATAGACCTTCTGAGATTCACTATCAGTACTAAAGTCACTACATAATAGCAAGCTTGAAAACCTATTATTGACCAATATTCTCATCAAACATACCGAGATGTGAACCTGTAAAAAATATAGTATTCTGTCTGTTACCTGTTGCCCAGTCATGTTGGTATTGAAAATAATGGAAAAGCAGACATCACTGCTAAAATAGCCCAATATCTACAACAATCTTATTTTTAAATACCATACAGATTTTAAACCTGTTTTTAAAAATCCTTAATAAGTAAGTGGCAGGCATGATAGAATGATGTCATCAGTAACCAGGCTCCATGTGATAAAACCTTCGATAGTTGAAAGGCTTCCAACAGAACCATCGGTAAAGACAAGGTGGTCATCGCAAAAATTAGTTATATAACCAATTCCTACATATTAAAGGGTAAGGACCCACTTGTGTTTCTTGCAATGAACCATTCACCATGAAACATTTTATGATGAATTGTTTGTTTCCATTCTACATATGGTTGTTGATAAGGGAAACAACAATGTTCAGCACATGAAGGAAATGTGATTTGTTTCATAAATTTCATGAAGGGAAGTTAAAATTTGCTCTAAACTATTGTTTGTGTGCAACAGTATTCAAGTATTTTTAACGCACATGTGTACTGTTGATCAGCCTAATTTATCTTTTATTATCTAATGACCCAATATGATTTTCATCTATTGACTATGAACCTTCATATATTATCCTTACCATCTCATCATGTTTATGTAGTTTTCTTGCTCATTTTGAATGGACCCTTTTCATATGTGGCTTTTTGTCATATTTCTTTTTTGTGGAACATTATGGCCTTACATTTCAGGTGCACATAAAAATCCACAACCACCAACAGCATTTTATCTCCATTTATGTATTTTTCAAGAGGTCGTGGGTTCGAACCCCAGCCAATACCAAAGACTTATAAAAATGGTACTAACAGCTGCCTCGCTTGACGCTCAGCATCAAGAGGTCAGTGTTAGGACTGGTCAGCCTGGTGTCAGGATAATGTGAATGGGTGGGACATCATGCTACATGTATGCAGCATGATGCTAGACATCACTATAAACTGCCACACTGCAGACCATGGTGATACAACTGAACATTTTTTAAAGCTACGTTAAAAATCCAAATCACACACACTTGGGCAGAGATTGGACACGATTGCAACTTTTAAATAATTGTTAAATAATTAAAATGTCAAATTTATGCCCAGTATAAATAACTGCAGCAACATTCAAGTAAAAAAAAATGATAAAAGTCAACAAAATGTATGTTAGACCATTGGAAATCTTCAACAATTTACAGCCTTCTGTAATTTGATCATTCATTTGCAGAAAGCTGATCTGTTGGCAATACTTTTGTCATATGTGAAAAATCCATTAACCAAACAACTTTTCTTTTTGAATTTAATAAGAGGAGTCTCTGATCAGTCTTTGCCAATATGATGAATTTTTCAATGCGGATTCATCTACAATGTAATGGTCACTTGTTGACTGATTACTGTTTCCCATACTTTACTAGGTAATGTTAGTGGGGATATATTTATTTTCAACTAAAAGTAGCTGCCAAAAATGCATACCAACCTATACGATTTTTTAAGTAATTTTTTACTGCTTGGACCCTTAGCTTGTCAAAATACACATTTTTATGTGCTGACCATATGGCATAGCATATTATGTTGTGACATCCAGATGTCTCCTTTTTATTCCCAGAATAACTTGTGCTCACCACCATCTACTTTAACTAAGCTAAGTCAATACTTTGGGGATTAGGAAGAAGTCTTTAAATTTTTGGGTTAAAGGTAAAGGTCATTGTAACTGAAAGGAGAAATAGGAATTGTGCAAAATAACTATAATTCTGCTTAACAGACCTGGACAAGACTGGGGGTGGCTTAAATTTGGGGTCATTTTGTCATTGGCACTATGTTTAAGGTTGAAAATGCTTTCTGCATAGTAAGCTTAGTTCTACTTCACAGACCTGGACTAAACAGTGGACGGCTTGCAGTTTGAAGTAAAGTAGAAGACTTTCAAATGGGGCTCAAAGTGGATCTTCACAAAAGTTTAAGTTCTAGACCATTTACCATCACAAAATGTTGTGGATGGTTTACACTGTTTTGAAAAGATGTTTATTGATTTGGGGTCAAGGTGACTTACTGAAAGAAGAAACTGACTTTTGCATGACAGCTATTTTTTAGACTAAATCCCTTAACTATAGGCTTTACTTAAAGAATTAGACTGTTGAGTTGAGGATTATAGTTATTGTTACTTTTTGCAAAATAAGTTTTGTTTTGTCGAGTTCCTTAACCAAACTCTGTGGATGGCCTGTAGTTGAGGAGTCAAATAAAAAATAATGGTTTCTGCACAGTAGCTTTAGTTCAAAACACAGCTTGAATCTGACATACTCCTATCTTAAGACAGTGTCTGAAGGTCAGTATGGTATGAAAGTATTGTTCTCCCTAGATGTCTGCTCCTTTTATTTGCAGGAAACTTGATCAAAACATTTTTTCAAGCTATCCTGTAGGTATTACTGAAAGGTCTGTTTTATAATTTTTCACATATAGGCTTTTTGTACCATAATCTTGGAGCACTTGGTTTTGTTTCCTCATCTGTGCCTTATGTTAAAACTCTATGGTCTCAAACTAAGTAACAGAAATTAAAAACTCAACAAGTTAAGTATAATTCAACAAACAATTTATTTCTCAAGAGCACAAAGTGAAAATTTAAATACTTTAAGTATTGTGATTTAAATCCAAAATAGTCCTAAAAGCTTTATCACAAATCCAAAAGTCCAAAAGTATAGAGCATTTCAAATGTGTTCCAGGTCTTGAAAATGTGATTATGTAATAATTACCTTGAATGAGTTGTGCTAACAGTCTTGATGTATCACAATACTATAATCCAGAAACGTTTTTGAATCAACTCACAATAATCACATAATAGTGTTTTAGTCCAAACAAAACTAGCCACATTGTAATTACAATGAATAATTTGAATAAACTATTCCTCTAAAATTATCAGAATACAACAGTAAACAATTCCAGGATGATTTTAAAAGTAGGAAAGAATAATCTTGTTGATTACAACCATATACATCCCCACTTGACCTATCTTGCAGTAACATTTTCTGAAGAAAATAAACTTGTTCCTCTTAATGGAAAATTACCCCATACTGTAAATAAATTTGTTTCTAGGTTTTGAACTAAATCCCCAAGTAAACATATAACTTAGGAACAAGATACAAGATAGGTATGCACCACATCTCTATTCTTAATCATGGACAAAGTTGAAGCACACAAAATAAATATACATAACACTCAGCAGAGTGTGGCATTAAGTGGATATTGTATTACATAGTAGTATGAATTTTCATAATTAAATCTCCTGAAGTCGGGGTCAGTCATCTTTTGAGTCATTTCTGATAATAAAATGTTAATTTTGGAGAAACCTAATTTTTCAAACAGCTCTCTCGCTGATATTCCAAAAAGTAGAATATATGCAGGATGCAGTGGATTCCATGAACCTTACTTGTTGTTGTTGTTGGGCTTAACGCCATTTTTCAGCACACGATGGGCCATTCATGGCGGCCAGTATTAATGGTGGAGGAAGAAACCGGGAAAGAACCGAAAAGAACCACCGACCCACGAGAAGCTACTGGCAAGCTTTCTCACATATACACATTCGCCGAATCCTAGACTCGAACCCACGCAGACAGAGGTGAGATGGCAGTGATCCGTAACCTTTTTTTAAGAATGACTATAGAAAATTAATTACTTTCAGTAACTATATGTAAATATGACTTTTTAAATAGGATTACCATTGTACAGGAGAGGTAATTCTAAAAAGAAATAAATGAATTTCTGCTATTTTTTCAATAATTATTGTTTTTCGTACATTTTGACAGGAATTACTTTTGATCAATGCATATCAAATTGAAACACCAATCATAAGTCAATTGTAATTACCGCCATATCTAATACAAGATTTATTGTCATATAATAATAACAATAATAATAATAATAATAATAATAATAATAATAATAATAATAATAATAATAATAATAATAATAATTTCAATTATTGGTTCCATTTTTTTTTTTATTGTGGACTTTTTCATCCTGCACTTTTGTGGGAATTTCGCAACTCTTACAGAGTGGAAGATAGACTTGAAAATACATAAAGACTGTTGCATTGTCTGATGCTTTCATTTGCACATTGCGGGCCATTTGCACATTGCGGGCATGGCTGTGGCAAAACAAATGACAGGTGAAGTGAGGAACCTGTTGAATTACTGCAAATTGTGGTACAATTTTATTGCATAGCTTACAGTAGTGGGGATCAGGACAAAGTAGTCAATGTTTCAGTGAGAGAGTCAATAGTATCATGTAATCAATAGTAGGTTGTAATCAAAAGTGTTTTTCATTTTTATAAATTTTCACAATCCCTTGATAGATTCTCCTCATACTTGGTGTAACTCCTTATGACACTAAGCCAATTTATTCTACAATGAGTTCACTCACCCCTATGACCTTGGAGTTATAAGTTTTGGTAATGGAAAATTTGCATCAAGGTTTGGGTTCAAATTTATTCAGTTAATATTGAACTTAATATGTTGCAAAACTCAAAAAGTCATTAACGTTGAAAATTGGTAACAAACTGAATTATTGGCTTTAACTTCATGAAACCGTAAAATTTCAAATACTTATAAAAAGATAATAGCGAAAAATGATAACGAATCTCAAGAAATAAATAACAGATCTATATTTTAACCATTATTAACAAATATTTATAAAACACAAGAGGGATGTATCTATAGCCCTTTTCCCACCTAAGCAGTTCTCTTTCTGTTGCTATAAACTAATAAATCTGGTTTTCTGCCTCCAATGACAATCTGAAAAATCTAAATGCTTGTTACAACAGCTTGCTAAAAATGCCTAACTTTTTCTTAAACTTCCTAAACACCATGATATATTCTCATCATTCGGGCATTAATCATTAAGAAGCTAAGATAGATAATATGTTCTGCAACGTGCTCCCCCTTTGACCTTGAGGTCAATGTCACGTGTATTACTGCAGTGCTTGACATGCCTACCCTGGCCTCAGTGGTGTTCTAAAGTAAACTGATAGTTAATATTATCTGCTTCTTTTTTTCCCCACACATTTCATCATTTCCATAAAAAAAAAATCATACACATGCATTTATATACTAGTGCAAGTGTTTTTAGGCTTTCATATACATCGAGAAAATAAACAGATGTTATATATATAAATCAATGAGAGAAAAACATTTCGTTTACATAGGCACGTGCTCCAGGGTAGAAGATCATCATCCATTGTCGATATTAGTCAAGTTCATGCTTGCTGAGTGCAAATGTATAATGGATTTAATTTCAGAGTGACTTTCAAGGTTCTGTTAAGTATTTAAATAAAATTTTAATGAAAACATTTAGTCATATTTTGAATTAATAAAGGCAGGAAATAGTGGTTTAAGGCATCATTATATACCACTATATTTATTATTATCACAGAAATGTTTCTTGTACCAATGATACTGCTAGTTGATTTCTGTTTCATTTTTACTTATTGTTGTAAAGGGTTCCCTTTGTTTTGTTTTCCTCTTTTCTTTCCATGTTTTGTCAGTCCTTGATTTGTCACAAAGCCCCTGTTTCAGACTATCAATATCTACAGAGCAGCCACATTTCTCTATCTCGTGCAGTAATTCCGACAAAGTTACACCGCGTCCAATATTGTCGCGCCAATACAGAAGCATTTGGAACCCCTGCATGATTGCATCGTGGGGGTGATTGTGTATGCACCTCTGAACCGCGGTTGCAGGAACTCCAAGTTGTAGAGCTATGATGGAGTGTGAAGCTCCAAGTCCTTCAGAAATCTGTTCAAGGTCTTTATCCGTTGGGGTTCGATCTAAATCTGTAAAATTAATATAAATGTCACCAGTGAATTAAGTCGTTGGTTTTCTTGCTTTTGCTGAATATGATTGACTGCGCAGGACAGTTTATTACTCCCCCATCTTTGCATGTGCAGATTTTTTGACCAAATGAAGACAAGAGGATTTTAAAGACAGAAAAGTGCAGACTGGCATGCATTAGCATACTTACAAAAAACACAGCAAAACAAAAAGACCGAGTGTATGGTTTTTGAGCATGAATAAGAAGAAGAAAAGAAAGATGAAAATTTATTATTTTTATTGCATGTTATATATTGAATGTTGAAAGACTTTCCATGTTTAACATGGTATTTTTTCATGTAGCATATACCACAATACTTTTTTTTTTTACTATACCCATATTCGGTTGTCTACGTCAACTACGAATCTACGGACATTCTCGAGCAATCTTGTTACGAATTTGATGATATTAACAGCATGTTTTCATTTTCATTACCTAATAATTCAAAACCTTTTTTTGTATTTGCAAAACAGGTATATTTGTCACAAATTAGTTTTTATTATTACAAATATGATTATATTTATGATAATTTAATTATTTGACACGCGTCACATTTGCCAATGTTGGGGTCAAATGGGATGTTATGAATGACATTTCGCGCCAAAATAGATTTTTAAATATTTACTGGCTTATGTTGATGCCAACTACACGCATTGATTTGTACGACTGCAACCATTCTAATTATTATTTCAGGATAGCAGTTGTTTTCTGTTTTAAGTTTACATCATTTCTCAGTTCCATTAATATTTTCTCCCTTGTTGAGCATATTTGATGTTTACTGACTCTCTCTACTAAATATCTTTCTTAAGTATTCGAACCCATTGAAAGTTTCCATACGTGCTATAGCTTTAGTGTAGACAAGTAAAACTGCATGTATCAATGTGAACACTTCCTAGTTTTATCAACAAATTCTCAGATGTCAGCACCATATCTTTCAATGAGTGCCATCTATAGCGCAAGCCTGATCATCCGTTTAATTATCTTTTAATATTACAACTAATAACAACAACTGAATACATGCATAAATAATTCATCTACTATAAGGTACTGACCATTTAACTTTGGTGATGGGCGTGCAATTTTCTTCAGAGCTTAAATATCTTAATTTCTTTTCTCTCAAGATAATTCATTTTGTTTCAGATGATGTAGTGGATACCATATGCTATTATTTATATAGAAATCAGAGCAAGATTTTTTTCCGAATACTGACATGCGGATATTTTTTTTTAAGTGTCAGGTCCCTGCCCCAGAACATTAAATTGTCGCTCCATAATATAATCACGTTATACCGTGGCACGTATAGTAGTATATTCAAAATTATTTTTTGTGGTACCCAGCTCTAAGGATGTTCCAATGACGTTTCTTATGACAAAAATCGTATAGCAGAACAAAAATGACAGAATTAAATGTATTTATTAGCCAAATAACTAACTTCATGTTGGTACACATGTTTGGAAAACATTAAATGCTACAGATGTGATTATTTTGAAACTGAATCAATCTACCGTAAAAAAAATAGTTTTATTTTGTAAGCCCTGTCTCTGTGAACAAAATTACGAGAAAAAGAATAAGAATTTATTTTTACTATATATGCATGATTTAGTACTCTGTTTTCTCTGTTCTCTTGTTATGATTGTACGGTTGCTTGTAATATGTGTATTTGTGAAAACCAACATGTAAACCACCACGCAGTGTGTGTGTGTGTGTGTGTGTGTGTGTGTGTGTGTGTGTGTGTGTGTGTGTGTGTGTGTGTGAGGACAGAGGTAGACTCTTGAAACGTCCTTAGAAAATTATAGTCTTTATTTTTTAAACCAAGCAATAATTGGCGAATTTTTTTCTCACCTCGCTCAGATTCTCAATTTGTTCCATGTAAAAGCCATTAACAATTAGAAGGAAAGTTATGTCACTCTTACCTAATAGTTCTACAGGATGTTTCTCGAAAGTAACCTGAAATATTAAAGAAAATAGATGAGATACCTCAAATTAAAATACACAGTATACCGGTCATGATAAGACAGTCAATTATACGTGTACCCCCATATTTTATTTCCGGAGGCTTGACCTCTTGAAACGATTATAAACATGAAAAAGCATAAATGTTGTTTTAACTAAAAATGTTTTTTTGCGAAAATTAAGCATGATTTTAACTATTATTAAACAACATTAAATAATGATTTTTTAATTGTATTGTCCGCTCGGTGTTATAGTGTGTTGTGAACACATAAATTATGATAAACAGATAAATCGACCTATATTTAAATGTCTGAAACATTTTCTCTCCTGATATTCCAGAATTACTGTTGTTTTAGTCATGATTGGTACAAAAAAAATAAAATACATTTTAAGCTTCATGTGAGAATCTGTAATGCATTATTTCTGTTTTTTCTGCATCTTAAACATAATTTTGTTCCATACATATATATATATATATATATATATATATATATATATATATATATATATATATATATATATATAGTGTGTGTGTGTGAGTGTGTGTGTGTGCTTATATAACTAGTTCGAGTCCAACTGCAAAATGCACAGACCTAGATCTATGCTTGCATAATGCGCAGGCATTTTCGTCGTTGTTTGCAGTTTTACTCGACTTATAAACGAACATGGACGATATTATAACATATACAAATTAAAATTGGTTTGGAAGAATCAAGTAGAAAACAACATTCCATCAATTGTTTTGTTTATTTTTGTATCCCTCTATAATGACCTACCTCATACTTGAACCAGGTGTGCAGGTACTTATTTGGATGAATCATATGTGTGTCACTCAAATTGGAATGAAAACAAGGTAATTCCTCCTCAGTTGTATTCCTCAATTTTTCTACTTTCCATACACCATGCTTAGTATCCAGACCATCCTCAAATGTTGACTGCTCACATTTAATGTAAGTCTGAAATGTTGCCCTTTTTGGTAGGTATTTTATGATTGTAGAGGTAATGAAGTCACGTACCTCAAAACACTGCTTTTGGACGGGCTCTTTATTTGTACCGAATCTTACCAAGCAAAATTCAATTGCAGGAAAGCTCCGACATTGATACAGAAAAATTTTGGACGACCCATATACATCTAAGGTTATGATGGCACCATTTGAATATAGGTCAGGTCCATCCGCTTCTGGATGATGGAACTTTGAGACTGTCGCCTGTTTCACATAGGGAAAAACATCCTCCATGTCAGTGTTTTCAAATAAGAATGTGAAAATCCCACTGGTTCTACTGTATCGTCCAAACGATGAAATATCTTCTCCGTTCAATCTTGGCAGCTCTGGACCTGTTTCAACAAGCATCAATATGATTGATAGAACTGACCAAGAGTTATCTACTCGAAGTTTTTAGAGAAAGTAAAGCACTTTAACTTAATACTCTCCGATTCTAAGTACAGCCATACTCATTTCTATGTGCGAAAGACGTGGATAAGGACAATACTGAAACGATGGTTGTATTACAAAAATTCCTGCAGAGCAATTTTTTTAAATGCCCAGAAATATTAAAATCTTGTCTCATCCAATTATTTTACAAACGATACCACATGCATTTTGTAATTAGTATAAAAAGTATGTATTTCATATGAAACAAATGCAGACTGGAGATTTGTACTAAGTGAAAGAATGCCCCCTCCCCTTTAAAGAAATTTCTGCTATTCACCCATTTCCGTCATTACATGGTTCTACAGTATTGTAACGATAGTACGGAGTTGATGTTGTGGTTAGGACATGCAGTAGATACTGGTTCCAATTATACGATAAAATTAAAGCATATATGTGATTTGGGTATTTTAATGCCAATGTTCACGTCATATAAAGTTAGACTGAGTTCAGTTTGACTGTCTTACTCGATTGCGATTTGAACAAAAAACTCGTTGTAACACAGCTAAAGCATTGTTTGTCCCCAAACTGAGAATTCGACCTCATGTCAATTCACGCTTACCTGATGGGAAGACTACCCGAAGGAGAGGAAAGTAGACTGCCCATTGGTCATTAGTATACAGGCAGAATATGATTCGGTCCACCTAAAGAACAAACGATGTTTTGGAATGAATATGGATTTTAAGAGCTCTCTCTCTCTCTCTCTCTCTCTCTCTCTCTCTCTCTCTCTCTCTCTCTCTCTCTCTCTCTCTCTCTCTCTCTCTCTCTCTCTCTCTCTCTGTTTGTGAGTGTGTATATGTGAGAGCGCGTGTGTGTGAGAGTTAGTTTACATTTGATTTTACAGCTGTATGTACTGGAATCTAGATAATACTAATATTACATATTGGTAATCACATGCCCAAACACGTGCGGAAAATGGGGTTTGAACCCAGGAATGCACAAATGCAAAATGATCACTGTACCGTTGCACTTGTTGAACATTATATACTTGGTACCTAGATATCATGCACTTATGATTCATGTTCAAACAAAGAGTAGATCGCAGCATGCATCGTCAGTGGTATGAACCACAAGCATCTACACTTGTTTTATGCTTCATTCTGTGTGCCAAGATAGATCTTTAATTCTCGAAAGTGTAAACTTTGCCACCGCACGGGCCAAAATCTACCACGCTCCTTTACCACCTGTGGTTACATATGCTAATATTTCCTCGTTTTATTTCCTTTTATTCACGTGTAAGCAAAACCAAAAATATATCCTGGAAAAAAAAGTTGTTATCCTCTGTTCTTTTCATCTTCACATGTAAGCAAAACAAAATATATGTCATCACGTAAACCATGCGACAATTTCCAATACTTAAATACAAGTATCCGTTTTATCAATAGAGAACTAACTGTTAAAAAGAGAAACGTTGACTTTCTTATTCAGATAGAGTGAAGAGACATTTTTTGGCAACTCGCAATAAAATTACTGGCGCTCGTAGTGACAAGTTAAGCAGGATTATGCAAATTCATTAGAAAACAAGAAATATCTGCATTGGTGACCACGAGTGACAAAGGAATGTCCACCTTGGTTTGCGACGATGTATCTGGGCCTGAATTCTAGAATCTTTTTGTTACATAAATTTTGAGTTCTAGTCCCCAGATAGAAATACGGTACTTGGATTAAATCTTGGTCATTGAAAATTAGCATACAAGAAAGCGGTAAAGTCAGTATTGAAAATTTTAGTACAGTTTTATAGAAATTTCAGAATGTCAAACTTTTAAAATAGTTTGAGCCTTAAGCGTTTGATTACGGGTCTAGATCTATTCTGATTCTTATTTATTCAGATGTCGGGGCCTGATAGATGCTTCCTTCCATGGACGAATATCAAATATTAATGCATAAATACGACCAAAAAAAATCATATTCTTTACTGTGGATTAATTTATTGTCATTGTTATAAATTTGTGCGTTTTTGCGACACAACAATCTTGTTTGTCGGTACTATTTGTACTTTATTTTACAAATTACTGTTTGTTGGCTGCTTCAACTCATTGTTTGTAGCATCTACCAATTGAACGAAAATTTGTACCCGGCTAAAAAGTTTATTGACCATTCAAAATAGACTAATTCAAGTGGGAATGCGCCTAATGAAAAATGGACGATAAAAAGTCACGTATTGCCTAGATAAGGTTGGACGTAAAAATATTTTTGAAGAATGTACATCGGATTAAGCTAAAAGTTCTGCCAAATTAGACAAGTAACCGTGTCTCCTATCGAACTCGTATTATGAATTTCTTATATAAAAGTAATTTTGTTATTATACTTTGATCATCAATAACAACGTTTTTATTCAAACTCCCCCTTTTTCAATACTGACCATATTTCTATTGTCGTCATTGTCGAGCCAATGTCTGATAGAAGTCAGCGCAACAGCTGCGGATTTCTGAAGAGGAAAACCTGAAAATGGAAATATGGATGCATCCATGGGTGCCCGCAGCATAGGTCGGGGAGGGGGAAGGAACTCGGGTGTGTGTGTTTATATATATATATATATATATATATATATATATATATATATATATATATATATATATATATATATATATATAATCCGACAAATTTAATCATGCAAATGAAGCTGAAAATATGCCAAAAGATTCTGTTCAAAACGCTTAGTAAATATTAGTTTTGTTTCAGGCTGCTTATTTTACTAACTCTCCCATCCCACGCAAAAAAAAAATTGCGGGCGCCCATGGTTGATTCCATGATAAGAGCTATATTTTAAACGACATTCATGTATTTTGCTCGATTCGTTGATATTAGATGCACCATAGTCATAACCGTGGTTGTTGTTATTTTTCTAGGGTTTAACGCCATTATTCAGCACAAGATAGGCTATACATGGCGGCCAGTCTAAACGGTGAGGAAAGATCCCGGGAAAACCCCGGAAAGAACCACCGACCCACGAGAAACTACTGGCAAGCTTTCTCACATAACCACATTGGCCGAATTCGGGACTCGAACCCACGCAGACAGAGGTGAAATGGCAGTGATCCGTAACGGTGAGAGATTTATACCACTCAGTCACTCAGGCCCCAAATGATAACCGGAACTTGTCAGGTTATGTACAGTAGATAGATATATATTGACTTCCAAGTATTTCTTATATAATAACTGTACAAAGTAATCTTACTAAAGGGAGTATCAAAAGTGGGCGCATGGAGTAGGTTATGCCATATTTCCAAATCTATTCTGAAGAGTAAGCTTTCACGTTTCAGTTAGTACAATGTAATAATTTAACCTGTATTTAAGGTTGTTTTTTAAACTGTAAGAAATTAAAATAGCTTATTCGTGTAATTGTTTTCAAAGTCCGCTCCACCGAATCCCACCTCTGTGAGTGGATGAAAATCTGAAGAATTCCTAGCCCCAGACAAATATCTTTCGTGCTCATGTGCAAATTAAGAGATAAAGGTTTCATGTATTATGTTCCTCAGTGATGTTGCACTATAAAAGAACTCATGTTCACAGAATTAAACATAATTCTGAATCTGGAGCACACTTTTTTTCTGCCTACGATTTAAAAATAGATGTAAAATCTTACAGACAGAAAAATATTTGTGGGGTATTTAATTTTTTGTTGGATAGAAGTAAGCGTGATGTAAAACTAATATTGTTATGAATATTTAATTGAATTATTTGTTTGTTAGTTTTTTTTATTACGTGTTATTGTAATGTTACATTGTTTGCTGGACTTGACCTTGTCCAAAAACTGATTTTATTTCTTCTTGATCTGATTTACTTTTTTAATTTTTTTGTGTAAACAACTAATAATAGCTCCATTATTCTCTACATGTATGAGCTTATTAACCGAAATATTATTCAGATAAACAAAGAAGGAGTAAATATGTTGAAAAGGGTCCGAGTTTTTGGGATTCCCAAATGCTCTTTATTGGTTATTGTGTTGTAAATAAGCAAGGCTCATTAGATCATTCTAGATGGTTATTTTCCATGAGGTGATGGTTGTTTTTTTAAAAATTACAAATTGTAACATTAAAGTAAAGCAGAGAATGCCAGTTGTGCTTTAACATCTAGCACTTTAAATTGTGTTATGTTTTGACCAGTTTGGGCTGAATTTTATTTTCTTCAAATTATTAAGTTTAAGTGATTACGTTCTCTGGAAATACAAGTGATCTAATACAATTCTTGGATAAATACATTCATTGAAATTTATACTGACTTTAAACCTTGAATAATATTTATGTGATTCAACAATAGACTGTTGACACATCAGTACTTCGTAGACCATAATAGACACATCGTCGCCTTTAATTTCAAATCTCTTCGGGACTTCAACTCAGTTTTTGTTCATGACTTTTTATTTCTAGGATTTGTGCCTTTAATTCTTGGATTATTTGGCGATTTAATTCGAAGAACTGTTAGCTCTTTATTTCTAATTTTTCACATTGCATTCTAGGGAAAAAATATTGGTTAAATTTTACAAAGCTTGTTGTCTTCGTTCTTTTCTGTTACTTATTTTAAGAGCATAGACTCTAACGAATCATATTATACCGTGGAGCTGCTTACACTGAATACATACCTCTAAAACCAGAACACAGGCATGGGATAGCCTAAAAAAATGTAAGAATGTAAGATATAGCAGAACAAAGGAATATTGTACTAATCACTTTTGTGCAAATATCTTTCAGATAATGAATAATTTGACCAGCGTCCATTATAATCTACTTTCATATAATATGCTTGATTAAAAGAATAAACATTAAAGAACGCAAATACGGTCTTGTTACTATCTAGATTTCTATAAATTATGCAAGAACCTTTAATACCCTATCTACTCTCTGAGAGCGAACTAAGATTAAGATCTGATACAAATCATACAATTGACTTCTTCAAAATAATAATATTGACCCAAAATTAAGTTAATATGCTGTAATATGGTTATAATTCGAGGGTAAATTCACAAATCAGTACTTCATTTATTCTTTAGGCGTCTAAAGTGCATGATGGGTAGTGAAAAATCCACTCAAGTTTTTAGTTACTTTTTAAGATTTAGTATTGTCCTTGAAGGTTCTGGTCATGATTTTCAGGAAATGAAAGAAGGATGGAAATAAATGACTTACCACAGTTCGGAGTCGTTTTTCAGGGATGAATCTTAGGACAGCATTATAACATTGTCTAAGAATGTCTTCGTCTGCTTCATTTGGGTCTGGACCAATGGCATGAATCACGTCTATACACGGAAATAAATGAATGGAGTCATTAAACGCCGACCAATTCTTGTACTTCTAATCACCGATCTACACACATGCTGTAAGTATGGATAACATTTTGGCATGAATCACGTCTATACACGGAAATAAACGAATGCCTTAGAGGAGGTTGAGCGAAAGTCAGCGATTCATGAATGAAGACTTTAATCACGTAATGTATGATATCAATGTAAAAATGCTTGTACTTGCTAAAACACCGTTATCTTTTGTTATTGACAAATAATCTTACGCTATCATTATCTAATAATCAATTGATGGTAATCCATATTTAAATGACCCACAAGACAGTTGTGTCCCAAGCAAAGTGTGAAAAATGATGTAGTTGCACCTGTTGAGAATAGGTAATCTTAGTGGATGGGTGCCACGCTAATGGTCTGATACCTGATTTAAAAGATATTTTTTCATCAAAGTGCGTAAAAATATTCATTGTTATTAATCCTTATGTGTGGAGTGATTTGAAAATAAAGCATAATTTTAAGAGAATTATCGATGTTGTAGAAAATGCTGCACGTACGAATATTTGTTGCAATCTCAGTACTTCCGCTTCGTCAGTTCCATTGACGTGGCCAATAACAATTGGCACTATGCCTTTCATCTCCATCTTGGATGAACAGTTAGATTATACTTTAGGTACAGTTATACTCGCTTATAAGACGAGGCCAACACAGACCCATGTCTGCCGTCGCATAATGCGCCAGCAGATATGTGTCTGCGCAATTTGTAATCTGTAAAACAAACAATATAGACCCTGATCTGCAGGCACATTATGCTACAGCTGACGAGGATATACGTTGTTAGCAGTTGGACTAGACTTATAAGCGAGTATAGACGATAGCAATAGACTGTACATTTGGATATAAAATTCCATAATAATGCTCTCCTTCGCTGACCCATTTACTGTTGAGTGAGAACGGTACGGTCAGTGAGTTTAAAAGGAAAGGACATTTGAAACCGATACAGATGATAAATTTTATGTATAATACAATAGAAATAAACGTCCTAAAAGACGTATCCTACAGACCGCCCCGGTGTCCAGAGTGGTTAGAGCGTCCGCCTCGGATGCAGGATGTCGCGGGTTTGAACCCCGTCCAGGTCATACCAAAAACTTTATAAAAATGGCACACATAGCTGCCTCGCTAGACACTTAGCATTAAGAAGTTAGTGTTAGATACGACCGGCCTAGGGTAATGACAATATAACTGGCTAGGACATGATGCTAGACGTCACTACAAACTGTGACAATGTAGACAACGTAGCCATATGACTCGGATTGTTAAAGCTGCGTTAAAAATTCCAAAGGACACAAACACACATCAAAGCTCCAAACATGGATTAAGTTATGGAACATTCGTTGTGGCATGATTATTGATGGCAGACACATTAAAATTTTAAATGTCAAACAAAACCTTTTTTAAATTTAAAACCGTTAAAAAAATTAATTCAAAGTCTTTTGTTTAAAGTGATTATTGTAATCGCAAAATATTGTAAGAAATGAATTTCTATAAATATCTTTGCGTAGAAAATATGATCCATTACGGGAAAATGATCGACACTATGTAAACAATAACTTTAAAAATGTTTCTTTACAAAAAATTTTACTTACATTTGGCGTTAAGGTTAAAGCCTGTAATTGAAGATATATAAATAATCAGTGATTGTTGAAGATACATAAAAAAATCAATGACTGTCTACATAGAAAAACAGTACGTGTTTGTTTTTCATGTTTATAATAGGGGTCGAAGTAAGAAATACTTAATTTGTCACAAGACCATCAACATCAACAAAAACAAGAAATGGTGTTCTTCAGAAGAAATTTAAAAACAATAACAAAACAAACAAACAAAAATGTTTGCAACTAACCAACACTTTAAAACACATGTTGAGATAATAATGATGTAAATTTCATCTGTAATGTGTTGAGATAACAACAAGAAACTGGTCATATACGATTAAGAACTTTTAATTTCAATTAACTGGGTACGTGATATACCAACTACACACATACACATGAACGCACGCGCGCAAAACATTATGTAAATAATCGCTCACCATCTGTGATGACTGCTGTTCCCGTCCTACATTTCCCAATACGTTGACATGCCTTCCACAAACAGGGACCCGCCGCGTTGCTAATGGCTAAGGACACTAGATGTTCACAAGAAAATAAATGCGTTTATTTACAGACGAGACAAATCCATGTTAAATTACGACTGGCAATCGAAGCAAAATGTGCAATGAAAATATGGTGAATCACATAAAAACAATTGTAAACTCTTTTAAAATATGACGTCTACAACATACTTATTAAATTATATATATATATATATATATATATATATATATATATATATATATATATATATATATATATATATATATATATATATATATATATATATATATATGTGTGTGTGTGTGTGTGTGTGTGTGTGTGTGTGCAATTCAGAATAATTTCAATTTTTAGTCTTTACAAACTGACTTCAAGGTTAGCTTAACATTACTCACTTCAGGGTTTCGTATTGTATTATTTATATATAATAATTTTAAATTAAGATGTAATATTTTGGTATCAGTATAAAAAGTAACTGCAACTCCCCCCCAAGTTGAGATATATATCCGCAATTTTTTATGATACAAAAAAAAATAAAGTAAATGTCAGTGAAAAAGCACTATTTTTCCTGCTTTTGAGTTAATCTTTTCTGATATTTCAGCTGGGGATTTTGAGGGGTGTTTTGCATTTCTTTTGGGGGGTTTTATACTGAATTTTTATTGCTCACACTCGTTGAAGTGTGTTATCCCATCAATAAATAGTCTTTGCCTGTCTTGCAAAGTAAATCCAAATTTCAAAAGTTCAGAGTGGTATTCATTAGGGTACAATTTCAGTTTAGGATATTGTTGTTAAGAAAGTAAACATAACTTTGACAATTTAATAAATATGTGAGAAAATGTCACATGTAGATTTTATTAGTGACACCAAAACTAGTTAAAATGCTAACCTAGTTTTATGTTTATTGCATAAATTGCAAAAATTTGTGTTTGCAATTAAATATTTAATATTTATCAAACACTGTATTATGATAATTTAATTTTTACGCTGATTTAAACATAAGTGATTATGATGTGGTCGTACCTCCGACAGGTGCACAGTTTGCCAAGTTTTTATTTGCAGAAGACACAATTGCATCCACATGCAGATTCGTGATGTTTGCCTTCAACACCGAAATTTTATCATTCACTTCTCGTCTTGCTGGGAAAATGGGCTTTCCTGGTTCTTTAATACAGAAAACAAAATCAATAAAAGTTCTTGGTTTTGGATAACAAGATCTGATTACAGTGGGTCAGAATTCGTTGGCATGATTGCTGATTATCGATTCATCCCCCAGAAGTACACAACAAATTTTGATCAAATGGTACGGTGTGAAAAAGAATTTCACATATGTAAAACTGACACATGTAAACCCTGATTTGCCAAGGCAATACGCGACGGCAGACCATGGTGTATGTTGTCTACAGTTTGCCTAGACTTATAAGAGAGCAAATACAGTACCGATACTTCCAAACATACTAGAAATAATTTTCTTTAGCAAAGGAACCAAACATGATAAATTTCAAGCTACTATGGTGAAATATAATTGTGTCTAAAAGTTGCTAGAATAAACGATGATAATACTTTAATTTCATATTTTTTTACAAGTGATAGTTATTTTTAATCCAGAAAGTTTTGGTCATTTTAACATTAGTTTAATATATTATCCATACCTCTTTCTGTGCCATTGTCGAGTATCTCTTGATTTTCAATCAGCGTTTGCTCACTATCTGAAAATGAGACAAGATTAATTACACAGGAGCTGAAGAAAGAGAGGGTGTCATTTACATGGCACGTGACTGACCTTACCCTTGATATGTAACGAGTGACTTTGTTTTAAATAAAAACAATTTAGGTGCATTTTATTTACTTTCACAATACAAAATAATTAATCTGTGTAAAATTAATTTTCGCACTATATACATGGATGAAGTTGCTACACATCTAGTACTTTGTCCAAACAGTGCAGAGAAATCTCCTAGAATCTCAACAAGATGCAGAATAGTCTATTGGGACAGTGCGCGAGAAATGGCCTGAATGTCTTACTTTATACACTATTGTCCATATATTTTGCACAGAATGGTCTATTGGGACAGTGCGCGAGAAACAGCTCATATGTTTTACCTTGAACAGTATAGTTGTATTTTTCACAGTATTCTGACCAGGTCGAAATTCTAGTAACCTCCATGGTTTCTGCGTCATCTGATGTCTGGCTCAGTCAAACGGAAGTTCTGTTCTTAAAAGAGAGAGAGGAGAGAGCGAGAGAGAGAGAGGAGAGATAATGAAAAAAAAAAAAACCAAACAACAAACAAACAAAAAAAAACATACGAGACTGGGTCAAAATTAATCTTAGTAAATGGTAACTGACCTAGCAGTCAAACTCTCGAAACCCACCTTGAATTATAACTCGTACAAATAAATGAACGCGTTCTGTTCCTCCTATCCCATCCACTTCAACTTCCGTTCTTGCTTCTTTTTCTTAAAGGTTTTTTTTTTAATCGATATGACCCGATATCATAAACATACTGTTTTCAACCGACAGAAACTACTGTATCTACTTTTTGATTGAAAATTTGATGACATACAGGTAAGACTAAGAAAGCTTTATCCTCAACAATATTTGAAAATAAATAACTGTAACCTGTACAATCGGGGTTGTTAGATCAAGACATTTGGCTAACAAGCAATTGATATGCAGAAATTACTTCAAGATAAAAAATAATATTTCATCGTGATAATAGAGACTATTTTAATAAGTCGGTAGCACTGACTGTCCTTTCACATTACATATTTGTTGTTCCTGAACAAGTATGCCGATCTTTGCTAGCGAGCTCAGTCGCCTACCTTTCTGCTCCTCACTATCTATCTACGTTGTTTATTTTGCAGAAATCAGTAAAGTGTTGATGGCATCAGTACACAATTAATAAAATCCAGTTCAGTAGTTCCAGTCTATTTTAGATCACTTTTTCCTGTCTCCGTTTGGTGGTGATACAAGAGTTAGATTTTGGCATTCTTGGTAAGGATTTAAAGGCAATTGTTTATTCTTATGAATGTGAGCTTATGGTGCACATTGAGTAATAAGGTCATGGTGATGATCCGGAAGTGAAATCTGTGTTCCATTGCATGGTGTTTTGTTAAAAAATTCAGCCTCTCAAAAAAATGCAGGTCATCCCTTGACAAGAATTTTACCGTAAAGACATCTTTGAAGGTATTTTAGATTAACATATGATTTGTATTGATTGTCACACAGTGGAAAGTTTAGTACTGAGAAACAAATGTAGAGACTATATAGTAAAATTAATTGTGTTCTATGGCCTGATGCCTTAAGTCTCGTGTGAATGGTCTCTGTGTGAACTATACGATGTTAAAATGACGTAAACTCGTGAATGCTATCTGCAGGAAAAGGTTGGTCTAACGTCAGTGGACGATGTATATGTCTATAAATGTCTATAAATAGGCCTAACTCAACTACGGCAATTTTGATTTACCATTCTCTAGAAAATTACCACGGCTAAAGTTTGGTCAGTTATTCTGTGAGTACCATTTGTACTCACATATAAATCAAGTGTAACTGCAAAATGCACAGAACCAGAACTGCCGGAACATAATGCGCCGGGAGATCTGGATCCGTGCGATTTGTTAAGAGCAATTAGCAACCCCCCCCCCCTAAAAAAACAACAACATAGATCCTGATCTGCAGACGTATTAGGATCTTTGTTGCTTTCAGTTTGCCTTTTGCTATAAGTGAATATATATATATATATATATATATATATATATATATATATATATATATATATATATATATATATATATATATATATATATATATATATATATATATATATGGCAGATTTAGTCTAACTATACAACTCCGTTTGTTTGAACCCTCCTTCCGATTTCAATAACGAAAACGTTTTATGTGATAAAAGATACACAGAACTAAGTCAAATGAAGCATTGATTTATAATTTCTAACCTGACTGTCAACAGAATGGCACCAATACTGGGATCCCCTGCACCTTTCATGCTTAAAGGACTTTCCATACTAACACGGCGCCATATTACGTACACTATGGGCTAGTTTATTTTCATCAGACAACATAATGATGTAGTCATCCTATTCGGTAACTGAAGGATAATTCCGTAAATTACCATAACGTTGAGAGTTTGGAATTATATCCCTTTGCACACATTTACATATTAATTAAACCATTTCTTAAATCCACGTGAAATGCGAATTTGTTCTTGTCCGTCTTTTTCTTTACTTGATTCGACAGTGTAAATATCAGAAGCAGACGAACTTTGCTGGAAATGGACTTGTCCATGAACTGGAAATGGCTCTCGAGCATTTCCGTCTATTATATTAAAACTTCCGTTAAGAATGAAACACGCAGACGATGACGGTGTTAGGGCCATTCTACTCAGTCAGGTTAGAAAGTATAAATCAATGAATGAATTGACTAAGTTCCTTGCACTTTTTATCACATTAAAGGTTTCCATTATTAAAATCGGTAGAGGGGTACAAACAAACGGGTTGATACAGTTGGACTGATATACTTTACATAAAATTGAACTTTAAAATTCGCACCCACCCCCGTTTGTTTGTATCCTCCTACCAATTTAAAAGAATAAAAGCACTAAAAACACAAAAATGCACAAAACTGAATAATTTTATTCACCAGTTCGTTATTTCTAACCTGATTGTCCCCAAGGGGTCATTAATACTGTCGAATTATTGGCGTTTCAACGCAAACAGAAGTTCTCGATGGAAACAAGCACACTGACTGCTTGCTGTTCATTTCTGGTTTGAAGAATAGTCTATCTCAGTAAAAACCACGTCGTCTGCGTCCAATATTTGCAATGTCTAGTTCTAATATTCTAAAACAAATTGAACGAATAAATAATAGGAACTTTTATATGCATGGATTCATAGAGATGTAAATCCTAAATTGACTAATTTATTGAGGTTTTCAAAGAAATACAACTATATCACATCTGTTGCTTGAAAACATAGACTGGCCCAAGTAAATATGGTTATCCTATTGCTATTGAAACTCCCGTGGATTCGAAACGCCAACAAGTTGATTTTGTTGGGACCCGGTGGCGACAGTCATGGTTACAACTTATGAATCAAATAATTCAACGATTAAATTTTATGCATTTTTTAATATCCTTGGTGCATTAGGTTTTTCAAATCGGTAGCGGGGTACAAACAAACGGGATGGTGTGAGAATTAAAAGTTTAAAGTTTGACAATTCTTGAACGGCCAACATAAATGAATTATACAGATTGCCCAAATATAATTTGTGATAATATTTATACCAGATATTAGTATCTCCAAAATCTTGTTTTTGTGTTTTGTTTTTTTTTTTAAATTTCTCGATGTCTACCAAAGTTAGATCATAATATTTAATTGTATTTCATTTTGATCGTAGAATCACGTAATCTTTTTTTAATATATATATATATATATATATATATATATATATATATATATATATATATATATATATATATATATATATATATATATATATATATATATAAGGTCATATTACACTCGAGCTAATGATAAAGGGATTGGCATTGGACCTAACTGGTTTTGCCTCGAATCAGCAAATTATTCGTTTCAATTGAATAAACTTTTGGAGCATTTGATTTATTCTTACCAATACAAATTAAGTAAATTTGTCTAAGATTAAATTAGCACCATTTGTCATCATAAATACGGTCGAACTTGATAAACATGTAACAGGTCAAAATTTGCAGGTAACACTTCAAAAGCATGTCTACCGACAAGAGTACAAACCACATCGATTTTATAACATGATTTGGTTGTGCTGAATTCAAATGTACTGTCCATGTACACAACTCTTGCATAGAAAATAGCTCGGCATCTGAGATGGTGATGATGATTATTGTTTTTTTGGATACAGTATTCGGAATGTTCTTTGTAAAAACAAAATCACTGCTTGATATATATATATATATATATATATATATATATATATATATATATATATATATATATATATATATATATATATATATATATATATATATATATATATAGCCTAACTATGATATTCAGATAAAAATAAGAAATTACATTAGGTTGTTATCTAAGCGTCAGTTTCCTTTTTTATATCAACCTTACTTTTAAATATTAGTTCTATTGTTGCACATTATATGCAAAATTCCTCTCATGTCTGACAGATGCAAAGTCTTTATTATTTTGTACTTCACAGTTGCAGAGGTGTAGCGAGAGTGTGACAAGACACCGCATGTGCTGTAGGCGCCAATTAAAGGGGGGGGGACCCGCAAAATTGGGAGCAGAAGTTTTTTTCTTTCTTCTACTTTCAAAGCTTTGATAGGGGCACAGTTTAAGTTCTTTCTGTGGATCTTGCCTTGGGTGCCACTTTGATATGGGCACAATTTAGTTCTTGCCGTTAAAAGTACGTCAACGCTACGCCTCTGTTTAACCCACAATGGAGGAGGGCTGCGATGTCTGTATTCCAGCTTTACGAGTATTTTGCGCACTACGTTTCGGCCGTTCTTGAACAACTAATCTAGCTTACTTACTTACCTATCTACCCTGTCTGTCATTAGCAGTTCGCTCATTCACTCACCCACCTGTCTTCACATATATCTATACGTCTTTGAGAATCTGTTTGTTGTTTTAATAGAAAATAATACCATAACATAATTGGTTTCATGTAAATATGTCAAGTGCAAAAAGCATATTTGTAAAATAGGTTAAACATTGTATCTGTAGGCAACTGTTGCCACAATACAAAAATGCGTAACAGATTAATACAAACAAATATCTCACCTCTTAGTGTTTCTTGATGTTGATATAATCCTGAAGTGGAACACTGTGCAGTGCAACTGCATTATACCTGTAATCATTTCTGCTGCCCATGAATGTTTTGAGATTTAACATCGTTTCTTTCAATCTTCCTTATCCGGGGGGTTTCTTTTTTTTTTTTTTAAAGATAAGCCCATAAATCAATAACAGTGCATATGTCTAGGCTTGCTTCTTTTCTTTGATTAATTTTGAATGAGCAGACGAAACACCCACCGAACATGATACGTCCCGTTTTCAGGATTGAACAGACTATTAACAAAGAAATAAAATACACAATCGTATAACATGTACTTTGAAGCAAATATAAATACTCGACCTGTTTGTGTCAATTCTCCAAAAGCGAATAGTTTTGCACATCGGGGGTGAAATTAAGCCCTTGCATATTTTAAAAATTAGCAGAAAAAGCACCTGATTAAGCTTGTCCTTCTTCGTAAACCTTATTATAATGCATAATAGTCGGTTATTTGCGTGTTCAAGTTTTCTTAAGGACTATTGTTAACTGGAATAGGCTTCGTAGACTTCGTAGGTATGGTGCAGTAAAATATCATATCATGTATAACTTAATTGGAAAATGTTACATTGTTTAATTTAAAAACTGCCAATTGAATATGCAGGTACAATCAATTGTGTATTTATTTATACAACATAAAACTGACAACGTTATACTGTGTTTATACGTGCATTGAAATAGATGTTCGATACAGAGAGCACTGTTGTGGTCCGTGCCGTAAATAGTGAAGAAAATTCCGAAACATTCGTGAAATACTTAATTATACTTATTTCTTGGTTTACATTTCACTTATTGTCTTCTCTCCATTACACTGATGTAGTTTGTTAAATATTAATCCACGGAACTTAATATTTTGCGCTATTCAGTCCTTCGTTCTTAATAGCCGTGTTATATTACTAAAAGTACTTAACATTATTAAATATCATTAATATATATTTATGTATAGATGGAGATATGTTGATTTTGCTTGGAAGTATGAGAACTATTCAAGGCCTAGGACGCGTTACGCTAATATGTGAGAAGTCACTTCCTGGAATGCAAGATTGTTGTTCAATAGGAGAAAAAGAAATCATGTAAGATAATTGCGAACTGTGAGACATATTGGCAGTTGTATACTTCAGAAGAAGGTAGATCAGGGCCGTCCCCAAGGGTTTTTGACTCCCTGGGCGAGCTATGACTTTGTCCATTCACCCTTCCGAAAAAATCCCTTCGTCTAATTTGGCGCCAAGTTAAGCCTGGCGCCCTAGGCGACAGCCTAGTTAGTCTATAGAAGGGTTGTTCATTGTTTTTGGCCGGGAGTCAAAACATATAAACTGTTTACGGTCGGGGAACAATTTTTTGTTGTTGTTGTTGGGCTTAACGCCATTTTCAGCACACAATAGGCTATTTATGGCGGTCAGTATTAATGGTGGAGGAAGAAACCGGGAAATCACCGGAAAGAACCACTGACCCACAAGAAGATACTGGCAAGCTTTCTCACATATCCACATTCGCCGAATCCTAGAATCGAACTCACGCAGACAGAGGTGAGATGGCAGTGATCCGTAACGGACAGCGCTTTAGACCACTTGGCCACTCGGGGCCCCGAACAATTGTTTAACACTAATTATGCGTATTAATTAAAATGCATATTTTCAAAAGGACTGCCTACCTGGCTGCGGAACGCACAATATGAAGTTCTTGGGCAGTAGGTTGGACACACCTAGCGGGTATATTAGCTGGGCCGACCCTAAGATAGATTCTTCAGCTATGTTGAATGTTGCGATTGTAGCTAATCGTGAATGTTAAACTAAATAGAGCACAACACGTTCAACGGCGATTATGACATACACATATAATTATCGGTGTTTTTGGAAAATAGGCCACGTGTTGGGAAAAAGTGGGCACGTATTTATTCACTTATATAAATATTAGTGGTACTTTAGTGACGTATTTTGGCATTTGTGATAAATAATTATTGATATTTTGTGTGTTGGTGCAAATTATTTTAGAAATAACTACGCAGTATATTCTATCGTGGTCAGCGTGACACTAACCTATTAAGTTTGATGTATGGTCTAGACTCGCAATAAACTTCTGCATGTAAAGGATGGGATATGATCTGTTTGGAGGCATATGTGAATTTTAATTAGTCCGTTTGATAACGGTCAGATAGATGGAAGAGGCCAATGTTAACATAAGGTCCATTATTGGAAAATGACAGATCTTAGACAAGCCTGAGAAATTTGTTGGGAACCTTAGGGTATATGAGCAGGTATCATAAATTATATTTTCCAGAGTAGTTATTAATAAAGGCGGTCCAGATAGGATTATTCTGACTTTGTTGGGAGTGTAAAATGTTTTTGGCGGTTAGAGAAAGTAATTCTTATTGGCTAAGCTGAACCAGGTGATGTTTTCCCCCAGACGAAATTTCATGGTTTAAATATCATACAGCGAAGTTTTAGGCAGTCCGAGATTTTGTGCAAGAAGGTGAAGCAGGCTATAAGATCGGTAAAAAGTAATTAAAAGTAATTTCCTCGTCTGGAAATTTGAGAGATTTTGAACAAGAGAAGAGAAAGAGGTTAAATGATGTTAAATGACCAAGGGCTCGGAAAGCATAAAAGTATGGTCTCAATCACATACAACATACATTGATCTAAGTTTATAATTATTTGTTGAATTTATTCATTTTAAGTTCATTTTTTAATTCTTCCTTGACTTCAGAAAATTATCGTGCGTTTGTGGTATTGAATATTACATGATATGAATGGGTTCGGATTTAGTGGTTTTGTATGTATTAGAAACCATGTCTCATAGGAATTTCATGCATTATTCTGATACGAGTTGTGAGAATTAATTTATCTGTCTTAAATGATGTATAATCTATGCTAAAATTAATTTCTCTCTGTCTGGAAATGTATGTAATTGAATCGCTAATTATCAAGGAATGTAGTTAGGACAAAGAATGAAGTCAATTAATTTTTGTAATTAAGTTGTGAATTCTTTAAACCAATAATCGATGGTGTTAGCATTAGGAGTCGACTGACATTGCTAATAAATTACAGCCAACAGTGGGGTGTAATGGTTCATCTAAGAGGTCTAGTTATGTCATGGTTTAAGTAAGAATGCGAGTAGTCATTAAAAAAGACAAATTCACGTTATAAGCTGTGTGATAGTGTGTGTGTGTGTGTGTGTGTGTATCAGATCAGGTTGTGTACTGATCATATCTTAGTTCTGTTGAATTCAGATAAGACAATACTTAATGTAAAAAAAATGGGGGATTAGTGTTTGATCCCAGGTAAAAAAAAAACGATATATTTAGGTGGGGTATTATACTTCTATTTGAAGGAAAACTAGCCCCATACCTCTACTGCACAGTGTTAATGAGTGCCATCTACAACCAAGAGGATTGATGACCCAAATGGACTAGAGAGAGAGAGAGAGAGAGAGAGAGAGAGAGAGAGAGAGAGAGAGAGAGAGAGAGAGAGAGAGAGAGAGAGAGAGAGAGAGAGAGAGAGAGAGAGAGGAGAGAGAGAGAGAGAGAGAGAGAGAGAGAGAGAGAGAGAGAGAGAGAGAGAGAGAGAGAGAGGAGAGAGAGAGAGAGAGAGAGAGAGAGAGAGAGAGAGAGAGAGAGAGAGAGAGAGAGAGAGAGAGAGAGAGAGAGAGAGAGAGAGAGAGAGAGAGAGAGAGAGAGAGAGAGAGAGAGAGAGAGAGAGAGAGAGAGAGAGAGAGAGAGAGAGAGAGAGAGAGAGAGAGAGAGAGAGAGAGAGAGAGAGAGAGAGAGAGAGAGAGAGAGAGAGAGAGAGAGAGAGAGAGAGAGAGAGAGAGAGAGAGAGAGAGAGAGAGAGAGAGAGAGAGAGAGAGAGAGAGAGAGATACAGCAACTGGTTTGGTCAAGTTGATTGTCTTGCTTTTTGAACTACATAAAGTTAAGTCAAAGTAAGTACTTGTTCTTGCACTTCACTGTTATTCTTTTCCCATCTGATTACCAAATATACTATTATTCATTAGTTTGAAAAATCTTTGTCATTATAACTAGTTGCTATTTATGTCAAAGCTGTATTTAGTTCAGTATAAGATTTAAGCCATACGTGTTGTTCAAGCAAGAGGCAACATTGTACATCATTTTCAGCTTTAAACTGTATGTATATATTTAGATTTGCATTATGACCCATTTGCTTTGTATTGCACTGTACATAACAATATTGATACTGCTGATTTTATACTTTTATAACCATCCAGTGGCATCACTTTGGGGGTGCGGACTGCACCGGATCACACCATCAAAAGGGGTGACACAAAAATGATTTTCAAGGTGGATGTCATAGCGGGCATACTAGACGTCAGACTGGTACCATTGTGATTTAGGACTAACAAGACATCATAAAAATCTTTTAGTAAAACCTTATTTGGTTCAGGTGAGTAGCAATGGCAAAATGTTCAACACAGCCTCTTTGGTGACCATTACCGGATTTAGACAAAGTGAGGCCCTAAGCTATGGGAAGCTATAGAGGCCATATTTGGCATAAAATAAATTTGAGAGACCCCTTCAGACTGAGTTCAGACTTTGGGGCCCTAAGCTGTAGCTTGTTTAGCTTATGCCTAAATCCGGTACTGTTGGTGACCATGATCAACACCATTATAATTTTGTACCAACTAGACACCTTAAGAAGCCTTTTAGTGATAACTCTATGCTGATATTGTTGACCATTCCAGAGTGGTCATGATAATAAGATTGTTAAGACTGTTACAATGGAGGCAATGTTGAATATTAGATCAGTTCCATTTTTTTTTTTTTAGGATCAACCAGAAATCATTTTAAGTCTTTGAGTGAAAACTAAAGTCTATATGTTTACCGGATCGATGTATTTTAGCAATAAGACTAATTTTCAAGAAATCTGACATGGCAGTCATATCAGATGTCATAACTGCACAACTTTCTTTTAAGACCAGCTATAGATCACATGAAGTACTTTTGTGTATAACCCATGCTGATATGAACATCTGTTTAAGAAGTAAACAAGATTTTGTAGATATCAGATCACTTTCATTTAGGACCAAGTAAATATCACAAAATATTTTAACGTGGAAACCCTATCTCAATAAAACCATCCATTCAAGAGGAGAAAAAATAATAAGATTTTCAAGATGGCCATCATGGCACCTATGCTGAATGCTGAATGTGTGCCATTTTCATTTGGGGCCAACGTGTGCCATTTTCATTTAGGGCCAACGTGTGACATTTTCATTTAGGGCCAACGTGTGACATTTTCATTTAGGGCCAACGTGTGACATTTTCATTTAGGGCCAACTAAACATTGGAGTGAATGTGTATGTTAAGTCTGACAACAATCTTCAGTAGCAACAACAAAATTGTGCTAATGGATGCCTGAGAGATGAGGAATGATGGAAAACAGACAATACAAAAGATCTTTGGTCTGTGACCAGTAGATCCAATAAGGTGTGTTGACTTCTAAAATCTATACATGTTGAAAATTTGAAGGATAATTTTTTAAATTAATATTTTAGAGCAATACTAAGGACAAAACTATTTATCATCTGCACATGTATGTCTTAAAATGCAGGACTAATACATGTATAAAAATGTAGTTTTCACTCTGAGCTCAAATTAATCAGGGATTACATATTTACATATCTTAAATGTCAAAAAATCTTAGTTATTTCAGTTGAGCACGTCTTTATTCTTTGTTAGTTCTCAAATTGCATCCTCTTTCAAAAATATTTGTTGAGAAAAAGATTGCCACTGACAGAACATTATATACCCACCAAATAGTCAAACCTGTTTGTAATGCTTCTTTGATCCAAAACTCATTCACTGGTTGGATACAAAGGTACTGAATGATATAATACCAAGTGAACTTTTTCTTAACTAGCCAAGGTTTCAATATGTTAACCCTATCTACACCTTGGGGGAATCAAACATATATTTTAGTACTTTGTCCTAGTGACATCTATTGGATTTGATGTGTTGCATCCTTTAGTTTGTAATGCCAACTAACCAATTATGTGTAACTGAGGTGCATAGTATATTGGCTGAAAATGTTGAAGGCAATGTACTTCAAAAGGATACTTTGTAAGTTTAATATCAAAAGTATGACTATGTACCAAATAGAAGCCATTACATGTTTATTTGAGTCAAAGGTATTTATACAAACATGGACTAGCAGCTGGAAAATTGCCCACGAGTCCATCAAAGTTGTCTTGGTCATGTAGGAACAGTGTTCCAATTTGGACAACCTAATTATGATTGGATGCGGTGGCTTGTGCATCCAGTTAAATTTATTGACCCAAAGCACAGAAATATCTGCTCTATACACCAAGATGTAGATAGGGTTAACATTGGAATCTTGCCTAGCGAAAATGAGTGAAATTGTGCACTATATTACTGTAACTGCCAGTTTGACCTTTGACTTATTGACCCTCAAATCATTAGGTGTCCTCTTTGCTTTGTATATAATCTGGAAAAAAAGGTTGCCACAAATGGACTAGCAGTTGGAAAATTGCTCACGAGTCCATCAAAGTTGTCTTGGTCATGTAGGAACAGTGTTCCAATTTGGACAACCTAATTATGATTGGATGCGGTGGCTTGTGCATCCAGTTAAATTTATTGACCCAAAGCACAGAAATATCTGCTCTATACACCAAGATGTAGATAGGGTTAACATTGGAATCTTGTCTAGCGAAAATGAATGAAATTGTGCACTATATTACTGTAACTGCCAGTTTGACCTTTGACTTATTGACCCTCAAATCATTAGGTGTCCTCTTTGCTTTGTATATAATCTGGAAAAAAAAGTTGCGACAAATGCAAGTGACTAATAAAGTTTGGACTAGACATATGACATAGAAGTGACTCTTTTCTGAGTCACTGAAAACTCAACCAAATCTGAAATCAATAGGGGTCTTCCATGTCTCATATGCAAACTATTCACAAAATTTGGTCTCAGCAATGGACATATAACTCAAATTGTTTTGTAGAACCCGTTTCTTCATTTTGTCTCAGTGACTTTGATTTTTTACTTATTGATGCCAAATTGACAGGTATTTTTCCAGTAAACATGTCAGCTATTGTTTGAACAACAACTGTATACAGAATTAACTGAAGATAATAACAAGGTCGAATTACTGGTTTTACTCATAGACCAATAATAAGTAACATTTCCGATAATGTTTATCTTGGCACAACAATTCAAGAACCTGGTGAAATTGTTAAATTTCAGTAGCCACACCATGATAATATTATATTTTAGTTCATATGCGAACTCATCCCCAAAATGATAATAAATGTTTTAAACACTATTTCTCATACTTTAAAATTTTTTTCCAGTTACAAGAAAAATGCACGTACATGTATTTGGAATTTCAGGAATCACACCATGATCATATTATATTCAAATTCATTTGTGATCTCTTCCCCAAAATGTTAATAAAATTTTAGACACTATTTCACATACTTTAAATAAAAATATTTTTCTGTGTGCAAATGAATATATGAAATTTCAGGAGCTATGCCATGACCACATTCGTGTTATCCTGGGGCACATTATAGTGGGGTAGCACTGTATTAAGGAAAGCTCATAATTATTTTAAAATGTGTGAATGAGCATTCTACAGATAACTTGACCATGTGAATCTATACATCTGGGTGACATATTTGTCAAACAAACTAAGACCAAAGAAGATGAATTTGAAAATTTATTTGAGTATTCATTTTAATATATATGCTAAACAGCATGTTATCATAAATTAAAAAAAATCACTATAATCAAAAAACTTAATAAAACTAGAGTTTTATGAGTGTTTGGATCAAGTTAATGAGAAATGATTTGGTATATATTGAAAATACCCTACCTCAACAATTTTGATCTCCATATCTGTCTTAAATGATATACATGACTGTTTTTTAGTAAAATATGATTACATGAAACATACAATTACATATTAATGGCGTAAAATATTATACAACAATTCAGTGATGAAATTAATTGAGCATTAATTGATAAACTGGGAATATCTGTCTAACATTTAACCTCTTATCTGACAAATAGGAAGCAGTTACCATCATTAAATGTAAATATCTGAACCAAAGCAGCTTTACAGTCTCACAGTCATTTATGTAATCCCCTGTTGCTGAGTACAGGTAAACCATTCTTTAATGTACATTCCAAACTGAATTTCTTTTTTATTCTTGTCTGCTTTAAAATTATACTGTCTGCTTTTATATTATACTGTCTGCTTTAATATTACATATGATATCCTGAAATTATATGCAATTTTGAAAATTATTCAAAATTTTGAAAATATGGTGTTAAGAATACAAATTAGTCATGATATTAGATTAATGACAGTTGGTCATATCTGTGGGGATGAGTATGAAACTGCTTCTGCCAAACTTTTGTAATCAATAACAGGAATCACAGAATTTTTTCATGATATTTTTTCTTTATACAAAATTACTGATATTTCATGTTATAATCAGGAACTGATTTGTGGCTTGAAGTATTTAATTGTGACATAAAACAAAGTTGTATAACCACTGATATTTGAGACTAGAACGAAGAAGTCTCCCTGACTACAATGGATACTTCGCTTCTATGGCATGGTTCAAAACTGAGCTACAATTTCTCAAGAACTGCCCTAAGCCAGATTGCCACAGCAGTTGCTCCAGGATCAGGTCTGGTCAAGAGGTCAGCACTGACGTAACTGGCTCGTCCAGCCTTGGCTTTCATCCCTGTAGTGGCTTCTGCTGCTTGTTCAGCCGCCTGAAATATTGGGCTGGGGTATACACTGATGCTGTTTCTGATAAATGGCTTGTATGTCATGTCATTTTTCTACTGATGATGTTGATGATGATGATGATGATGATGATGATGATGATGATGATGATGATATCTGGCACACTATATGATTTTCATTGTTTTTGCAAAATTTAAATTTTCCTGATGATGATGATGGTGATATCTGATACAAAATACAATTTTGAATTCTTATACAAAATCTTACGAAAAGTACAAATTTAAATTTTTTTGATCAATCTCATCATTTTTCTTTACACATGATCAAGTTCTTGCAGCGTATGACAATAATACAAATATGATGACAATCAAAATAAAAGATCCTTTATATTGATTAAATTTGTATGCTAATCAACATATCAACTGCTCTTAACTAATAACTTCTTGTCAGTAGTTGTAACACTGATCAATCATAATACAGGTGGTGTAAGTCATTTGGACACCTTTTAAGCTACACCTGTCTATAAATATTTCTTGAAACAATGAGTGAAATAACAAATCAGAGATTGAAAAGCAATTTTACCTCAACAATAAACTGTGTGAGAATGTCATAATCTGTCTTTTATAATGTGACCTTGACCTTTAAATCATCTGAGTAAGATGGTTGAGAAAAAAAAATAATCTTCAAATTTAATAAATGAAAAATTCAAAATCAAGTTCAATATCTAAAATTTTGTAACATTTAAATTTTACTCAGATGAAAGTTATAACATGGGAACACTCATTATTTCTTAATAAAGTCATTCTGAATGCAATATTCAAGATATTAATGTATTCTGAATAATGAATTCAATATGGGAGGCTCAAGTTTCCGAAAAGCTAAATCTGTGCTTGTAAAACGTGTCTGCCCCCACTGCAGATCAATTATGCCATCAAGGCTTTATGTTAAAGTCTAAACAGCTCAAAAATGTATAAATGATAATAAGTTGCTAAAAGTGACCTGAATATCTAGTCAGGTCATCTACATATGAATACAAAATGCCTACTGAATTTAATTTGTCTACCTCATGTGGTTTATGCCTAGATGTGCTAACAAGTCACAAGGATTTATGTATACAGTAAAACCTGTCTTGAAAGACCACCCATTCTGCCAAAAAATAATGGTCTCTCAAGATAGGTGGTCTCTCATAACAGGTCATAATACTATATAATCAGTAAATCTGTGCATGAACATTTTGGTCTCTCATCGCAGTGGTCTCTCAAGACAGGTACCAAAAAATCCAAGTCAATAAATTTCAAATATGTGGAAAAACTTGAAACATTTCTGTCCTAAAATGTTTAATCCAGTCATAAGCTCATGACCATGTCAAACTTTGTAAGCTTTCATGGCTATAATGCAAGTATTTTTGTACTATGCCCTAAAATGGATTTAGAATTGATGATCAGACATATGCAATATGCCAACTTTGGCTATCACAATGGGTATGCAAAACGTTTCAAGATCTAATAGTTTGACTGACCCGTACAGCTGCTGCAAATGCATCTTTAGGAGAAGATAACTGTGCCAGGCGAGATGAAAATGTAGTGTATGCCGCATGGAGAGAATCGAGCTGCAAATAGAATGTATCTGACATATAAACCGACCTTCAAGTCTAGTTCAACTACAAGCTGTATAGACACATATCTGCCATTTCATAATGTGCTGACAAATCTAGGTGTAACTCTGGAATAATCCGTAGAACAAACAACATAGATCTGCCAGCACTGGTATTTTGTTTTCAGTTGGACTTGAAGCAAATATATACAATATTTTATAATACAGAATGTAATCATGAATAAATTGAGACTTTTTAGTTCAAAAGTTGCACAAAAGATCTATATGCTATTTTGTATCTCAATATGTGAAAAATGGCAGAGCTGTAGAAATCTGGACAAGTCAGCCCCATAATACAAGAACATAATAGCCCAACAAGAGCTACAACATGTTTAATAAACTATATTTTCTTTCTTTGAACTTTATAAACATAAGCCAATAATTAACATTATCAAGAAAGATATATGTAAATAGAGATGTGAAAAGTAAGAAGAAAAGGAAGGGTTGAAATGCATGTATAGTTAAAAAGTAAAAATGGACAAATTGATGTATATAAATAGATAAATAAACAGATAAATGAGGGTTTTGGAAATAGCTTGAATTTAAGACAGTGAGAAAGACATAGAGAAAGAGATATAACTGAAAAGGTTGCTTCCTTGCTCTGGATAATTCATGATCATTAGTAATTTCCCATACTTAGAGCATAAATTGCCTAAGAGTTTCACATATTTGGCAATATCACACTGCCTTCATCAGTGATTAATGTTGTTGATCATGTGACCTATAATGGTCATGTGATATAAGAATAGTGTCACTAATATCTGCAAAATGCATCAAAACCATCTTTGACAATCAAGAAATGATTTGAGAATACTTATTTTTGTTTATTTAATTATTTGCCTAACAATAAACATTTATTACATGACAAATACTGCTTGAGGGTGCTAGAATTAAGGTTGATTGATCCATGTCCCCCCCCATATAAGCATAATTAATTATTGGTATGGTATCATAAGTGGCAAAAGAGCATAATCTGGGCATAAAAGTGTAATATATATATATATATATATATATATATATATATATATATATATATATATATATATATATATATATATTAATTACATTTCTAGAATTACAATAAGTATGAAAAATTACATTTATTTTTACTACTATAACCTGGTTCTGCAGCTGTCAAAATTCTTGTCACAAAGCAAAATCCATATGGATTAGAACCAGAATACAAACACAAAATATATTGAAAAGTTATTTATATTCAGCACTCACTTTAAATAAATCTACTTGTGTAACTTTGAGCATCAGCATGTGCTCAGCATGCCATATTACATTACTCTGGCATTCTTCTTTTAAAATTTGGAAAGCAGTGTTGATTTGTCCTTTTTTCTGATCTGACATTTGAAAAAGATCAAAATTCCCTAGCATTTTCTGTCATATAACATCTACCACTTGCACAAAAACAGTGTTTCACTTAACATGTGATGCCATTTTCTTTAAAAGTATAGACTGGTCCACTAAATGATTAGCTCATAATGAATCTGTGAAGAAAAGTTCCATTCTGAAGAAACCCTTCTGTTTTTTTTTTTAAATGGTTGCTATTTATATAAAAAAAAGCTACTATAGAGTTATTCTTATGCAACAGTCATCTTTTTAATAATGTTCTCCAATTTATATAATGAAATGATAATAAAAATGACAAAAATTTTTATTGCTTTATTTTTAAGGTTTTTTTTGTACCAAAAATAGTGTAACTCGTACACTGTTAAACATAAAATGTAACATGGTAAAAAAAGTGTAATGATTACACCAAAAGCATAATGGTTGGCATGCATGGATCCTGCTTAAAAGAATGCAAGTGGATATTTACTATATTGGATATTTACTGTAGTTGCTTTATCTCCAAATACACCCATTAAAGAAATATCATGAGTTACATTATTAAAAACTACACCTAATTACAGAGACACCATGAAATTGGCAACATGCATCAAAACAATCTGTGAGAAAAAAGAAAGGAAATACTTTGAGCTTGTCTCAGCCACTGGAGAAGTGAATTTGTAAAGCCTTAAAAAATTATCCTTTTTATTATCATACTACATTAACTTATACATAGATGCAAAGTCACCTTCAGATGACAATCAACCTTATCTATATATACCACTCCCTCGATAACTCACGCACAACTGGGTAAAAAAACATCAACAGCATTATAAGGGAGTGCACGAGTTATCGAAGGACCTATAAAAAACAACATAACTAACAAAGAAATCAATGTAGAGGCAAAAGGGATAGGTGGGTTGGGTTGGCATGTTAGCTTTGAATACTCAATAACTGTGCTAAGATTAACTGTAAATAAATATCTCTACATAGTGGTGTACTTTGTTTACTTTTTTATTCACAAAGTAACATTCATTTCTGGATATCATCAAAACATTAGTCCACACAATTTCCATTCGTTTAACATGTACGACTTTGCACACTGTGTACTACGTCACAATTTTTGTGTTGATAAATTTTAGTTTTATTGTTTGATCCAAAGCAGACTTTTTATATAAAAGATCGACACTCATTTTGAAGAAACAATGTCGATAGAACGATGGGTAGATCTGATTGCAGTAGAAGTAAAATGAAAACAAAAAACAAATTTGCAAGGGTTAACCATTACCATCATGAATTTAATGGGTCTACAAATTTAAAATAGCATAAATAAGAACACGCTAATACTGACAGTTTGTGACACATTTGACAAATATCACTTCACAATTTGAAAACATTTGTTCATTTCTTATGTGTTACTCTTTGATTTTTCTGCCGCCTCTCTCATAGCTGGTATGGATAATTACGTGCGGCTTCCTGATTTGCTGAGTGTGTTCCTACCGACAATGAATTCTGTTTACTTCTATGTCGGCGCTGGAATCTCCAAAGCCATTCATGGCTTGCCCTAAAATGAGATTCATTCTCCATACTTTTTGCCATTTTTTTCTGCTTGGGCCTTAAGAATTTTTACAGAGATAGAAACACCTTGTTCACATTGCCGTGTGAGCCATGCATACACAGCATCATCTAATTCAGTATCATTTGCAGTCCGTACTCGTTTTTATTTGATCCCATTATCTGAATCAACATGTAAATAATCCTGAAGTTTCTGCTTATCCTTAAGCCAAACTCTAAATGTTGAGCCGGCAATTGTTTAGTTCATTGCAAATGTTGGATCTCACTTTGCCATTGTGACCCTTATCTATGATGCACAGCTTTTCAGTAACTGAATACACCTTTGCTCTCCATGGTCACATTTACTAATGATTAGGATACATTACTGATATTATACACTTTAGTGATGTTAAGTACATAAAAATGTGAAACCGTTTTTGATTGGTCAAAAAGAAAGAATTTTGAGAATGATAATGACCACAAAAACTTATGTTCCTATTGGCATGCCTTTGAATTTTTTTTAATTGTTCTTTCCTTGCTTGATTCAATACAAAAGAATTATTCAAAGTGATAAAACAACATAGGTCTCTTTTATTGATTTTAAAGCAAAAAACAGTTTCCCAAGTTGTTGATCAAAACAAAGCATGTAATTAGCTATGTTCTCACAGAAGTACCTACAGGTTTTGATGTGACAGTCGATTGACTCTTTTCATGTTTTCATAGAAGAGAATATGTTGCAATTAAAGTGTTTCTTTCTAGCGAAATTAGAAGATTAGAATGTGAGTTTCACATAGCATGACAATTAATTGGTGTTTATTTCATTCTTTGTTGCCACCTGTTAGCATTTGCCAGAACTTTCCATTGATCTTCACCAGTGTATTGACAACTATTTCTCTCAAGAAACCCAAACATAATAGGTGATATCTTATTAGAACTGCAAATTTCAAAATATGAATTCTATCTTTACGGGCAATAATCATTATTTCCGATGATAAAATGAGCTACCGTATTCATGTATTTTTTTGTACTCTTTAATTTTTCGTAAAGAATCCAGTTATCAAAATAATAATTATTTAACTGAATCCTAAATTTTCATACATATTACTTAGCATTATTTAAAAATTTGTTAAATTATCGGACATAAAATTTCCACTAAAAAGATTTATGTTGCAGAAAAAATTTGAAAATACCATATTCCATTTTGTTTTTACAAAAATTAATGATTAATAACTATTTTTTTTTGTGTACAAAACATAAAAAAACAGTATTATTAAGGTTCAATTTACCAATTCTTATCATGATTTTTTTCCTTCATGTTTAGCACATTTTAAAATATATTTTCTTTGGGGAAAAAAAACTGGGAGCCGTGCAGGACACTGTGTTATAAGCAGGTTTGTGAGTTATCCGGGCATGAATTATTGAGGAAGCATGCACCTACTTTCTCCTTTATTAAAATAGTGTTTTTGAGAGAGAGAGAGAGAGAGAGAGAGAGAGAGAGAGAGAGAGAGAGAGAGAGAGAGAGAGAGAGAGAGAGAGAGAGAGAGAAAGAGAGAAAGAGAGAGAAAGAGAGAGAGAGAGAGAGATTAATTTCATATTTTTTTAAATAGCACTTTAATGCATGAAAGATTACATCATACAGTAATTTGACTTGCCAAACACACACCACAGCAGCCAACATGGATTGGTGTTGGCCGGAATCTAACCTGTACCTTTTGGTGGTATGTCCAGCATGTGAACAGCTGGGCCAAAATGGATCAGAGGGAGAAAGGATAAAATTCATGCTTACCATTGTTCTGTCTCCAGGCTCTGCTCCACCATACCTGAATGTGACAATACAAAATGATAATTGATAAATAGAAATCGAACTATACTTCACAAAAATGTACTCTTTCCACAGGACTGATGTGGTGAGATGAATTGAGATGATGTGTATATTTCAATATAGAAATATGAACTTGTTTAATAGTTGTCATAATTTTTGCATGCTAAATTTCAGGTCATGAAAATCCTTCTGATTTGGAGCCCAAACTCCTGACCAAAATTTTGCAAACCCCTGATCTGTCATAATATGACCTCTCTATTCTGTTTCATGTGTGCACTGACAATAATAACTATTTTTTAAGCAATGCCATGAATTACTAGAGTTTTTTCTAAAGAATTATTTGTGATAATTTACTGGAGTGAAATTTAATAAAAATATTTTCACTGCACCATTGACCATATAAAAAAAATATTGTAGCTATTTTTAGATATTCGCATAGTCTATTGGCAAGTCTGGCTGCCAGCATTCAGACCAACTAATTTCAAATTCAATTAAGTACATTTATTCATCTTCAATTTTTCTTTAATGTACTATCTTGATTTTAATTAGGAAGGAGCATTATATGATAAATGATATTTTCTGTGCAAATATACACAAACCACAGTATAACATATATGGTAAACCACAGAGATTGCCACAAAAGCTACCGTAAGAAATATATTATCAATCTGTTAAACTTATTAACAGCCAATATTTTGAAGCATAAAATAAAAAGAAAATTTGCCTGTTCAAAGTGAATAACATATATTGCATTTTGTGGTTGAAAAATTCAAATCCATTATTCACTCAGTGCAAGCAAATAACCTCTCTTTAATCTTTTGCTTCCTACAGCAATGAATTATCTTACAAATGATTTCAATTTTAAATAATGTATGGTCAATTTAGTGCCCAAGTAATGCAAAATTAGTCACTCAGATGATTTCAGATTAAAACAGCAAATAAATGAGAACTCTCATAAACATAATTATAACAGGGGTGTAAAGATATATTTATAAAAGGGGTGTAAAGATATATTTATAAAAGGGGTGTACATGTATAATTATAAAAGGGTTGCATAAGTATGATTATAAAAGGAGTGTATAGGTAAAATTATAAAAAAGGTGTAAAGGCATAATCAAAAAGGGTTGCATAAGTATGATTATAAAAGGGGTGTACAGGTATAATTATAAAAGGGTTACATAAGTATGATTATAAAAAGGGTGTATAGGTATAATTATAAAAAAGGTGTAAAGGTATAATCATAAAGGGGTGTATAGGTATAATTATAAAAAAGGTGTAAAGGTATAATCAAAAAGGGTTGCATAAGTATGATTATAAAAGGGGTGTATAGGTATAATTATAAAAAGGTGTAAAGGTATAATCATAAAGGGGTGTATAGGTACAATTATAAAAAAGGTGTAAAGGTATAATCATAAAGGGGTGTATAGGTATAATTATAAAAAAGGTGTAAAGGTATAATCAAAAAGGGTTGCATAAGTATGATTATAAAAGGGGTGTATAGGTATAATTAAAAAAAGGTGTAAAGGTATAATCAAAAAGGGTTGCATAAGTATGATTATAAAAGGGGTGTACAGGTATAATTATAAAAGGGTTGCATAAGTATGATTATAAAAGGGGTGTATAGGTATAATTATAAAAAAGGTGTAAAGGTATAATCATAAAGGGGTGTATAGGTATAATTATAAAAAGGTGTAAAGGTATAATCAAAAAGTATGATTATAAAAGGGGTGTATAGGTATGATCAAAAAGTATGATTATAAAAAGGTGTAAAGGTATAATCATAAAGGGGTGTATAGGTATAATTATAAAAGTGTAAAGGTATAATCAAAAAGGGTTGCATAAGTATGATTATAAAAGGGGTGTATAGGTATAATTATAAAAAGGTGTAAAGGTATAATCATAAAGGGGTGTATAGGTATAATTATAAAAAAGGTGTAAAGGTATAATCAAAAAGGGTTGCATAAGTATGATTATAAAAGGTTGTAAAGGTATAATCATAAAAGAAGTATAAAGGTATTATGATAAAAAGGTGTAAAGGTACAATCACAAAAGGGATGTAAAGGTATAATTATAAATGAGGTGTAAAGGCATTATTGTAAATGGATGTAAAGCTATAATTATAAAAGGGGTGTAAAGCTACAACTATAAAAGGGTGTGTGGGAGTGTAAAGGATGGAAATAAGAAATAAAATTAGCTGCCATGGACAGAAAGTAGAGGGATTCTGAACAATGACCACAATGCTAGTCTCCTTTCAGTTTGTGAAGGCATTCTAAGTGACTTTTTTGTTTCATTGTGTTTATTTCCAATGTGTATAATATTTATCAACAATAGCAATCAAGGAAAGAACAGTTTCAGATATAACCTTTTCACTAAATGAGAATGACAGCAACAAGTCTATTAATTTACATAGAAATTTATAAATAATTACCACTATACTATCACTCAATCTTAAAACCTTGTCTACATAGATTATTTTACAAAGTTCTGTCAAAATCTGTTCAGAAACAGAGTCACTAGGATAGAAACAAGCTCATTCAATTTATGCACGTTGCCTCATCAACAGGAACACTGTACTTCTTCAAAAATGTCGATCTTGTATATATCTAATCTTCTTCAAAGTTCTCATCAAAATCTGTTCTAGAAATACTGCCCTAATGTAGTATAAAGCTGGTACAGTGGAATTCATTTTATTAGCATCATGGATTGAGAGTAAAATGAAACTACTCCTCTGAATGATGACACAAAATTCTGGAAATACATTTCATTCTCATTAATATAGCACTACAAATATCTAATGATATACTGCATAAACCAAAGATGGAACAATAAGCAATCAGGGGCCACAACTACTCTAAATGAAATTGTGAAATGTTAGAAATTAATCTTTTCAAGGACTTTAATATAAATCTGCATAACACAGTTTGGCTGAAATCACAAAGCAGTAACCAAAGTTAGTAAATATATGGTGCTTAACCAGAGTCAGGACAGACCAGCACGTAACTCCAGTAATGATGCTGTGGAACACTAAAGAATCTCTCTCTCTCTCTCTCTCTCTCTCTCTCTCTCTCTCTCTCTCTCTCTCTCACACACACACACACACACTCTCTCTCTCTCTCTCACACACACACACACACACACACACACACACAAAGCATTAAAGACAACAATACAATGATGGGGCCATGACTGGCCAAGTTGTCTAAAGCACTCACTGTTACCAATCATCTCACTTCTGTCTATGTGGGTGTGAGTCTAGTGCTTTTCCACTGTGGGTATGTGAGAAAGCTTGCCAGTAGTTTCCTGTGTGTCAGTGGTTCTTACCAGGGTTTTCCCAGGTTCTTCCTCCATCAGTAATACTGGCCTATTGTGTGCTGAAAAATGATGTCAAACCCACAACAACAATAATCAAAAAAGCCCTCTTTTCTATGAAATCCAAGAATACACACTATGAGTTGATACAATTGGAGATTGATTTTTATATTGAAAATCATTGTTCTTAAACTCTGCCTCAGAAGCCACATCCACTAAAGCTGATGCCTCACATGAAAAACATACAGTCCAATTATCTAATTCTTATACAACACTCATTCATATATAAAATACACAGTTAAACTGTTAGGCATAATTTATCACACTATACAATGCACAGTCATTAGAATGGAAAGTTTTCCATTCAATAAACATTATATTCCTACTACCAATTGCAAGTCAGAAAGGGCTGTCTGTATAGGCTAGTATGTATATAAAATAAAATATCTATCTGGTCATGAGCTAAATGCAAATATTGAACTTGTGCAAGTAAAGCATGAAATATAGGTCGCAGTGAACTTCTTTGGTTGTATTGGTGTATTACCAACAAATGCATACAATTATCAAGTTTCATGATTTGAACAGGTCAAAGTTACCTTCTTTGGAAATGTGAATGTATGCGTTCCCTCATGAAGTTCATGACTACACATAACAGCATGTATACAGTATGTAAAATCATGACTACACATCATGTATACAGGATGTAAAGTCATGACTCTACACATAACAGCATGTATACAAGATGTAAAATCATGACTCTACACATAACAGCATGTATACAGGATGTAAAATCATGACTACACATCATGTATACAGGATGTAAAGTCATGACTACACATAACAGCATGTATACAAGATGTAAAATCATGACTCTACACATAACAGCATGTATACAGGATGTAAAATCATGACTCTACACATAACAACATTTATACAGGATGTAAAATAACTTAATGTCATCATGAACAAAATGCAAGAACTGAAAACGTAAAATATATAGGTCATAGTGACAATCTTTTGTTTTAAAGTTGTGGTATAAACAGAGATGCATACAGTAAACTAGTTTGATGATTTTAGCATGAACTGAGTTTGAGAAATAAACTTAAAGCACCAATTGTGAAGCAGTGACCTAAATTTGTGATAAGTTAATTTTGAAGTGCAGTACTGCAATCGCCTCACCAATATTTATGATTCTGCATATAAAAGTATATACACAGGGTGCAAAAACCCTAAACTAAATGCAAAATAACTTAACCAAGAAATCTACAAATAATGGAGACACATGTACAAAGTGTGCAACCACCTTCCTCAAATTGGTGGATGTTATAAAATCTACTCCAAACTTCTGCCATGATTGAAGGAAAAATAACTGGCTGAGCTACAGTAAGATAGTCTATGCATTCATATCTGCAGGTGCCAACACCATGCCTACCAACTCTGACAGAACTTGTCAAAAATGACCAACTGCAGAAACCAATATCAGTAAAATAGACAACCATGGGGCATAACTTGTTCAACATCAAGCTGCATATCAAATTTGTTAAATCCAACAATTTCCAATAAAGCTTTCTTGTGGAAACCAGTTTTTGATAGATCCCTAGCTGGATGGATTGATATAATTAATACACTACAAATATTATAAACATCTGAGAAAGAGGTGGGTGTAAGGTGAAGTTGTTTACATTTGCAACATGCACAATTTAGAGAATGTTGGCATACCTCTTTGTTACTTTCATGTACTGTGGCTGATATTTCTTTGGATACTGTACTTGTGGAAATTGTACATGATCTAACTAAAATGACTGCTCCCTTGAGCTAACAAAAACCAGTTTGAATTTGTCTAAAAGGAATTTTGCCGGGCTAGACAATACCAGCTGCTGAAAGTGCAATGAATGAATTACCAAATATAAAAAATTTAAAAAATGTTATCTGCTTCTTTTTTTAGAATTTACTTCTAAATCCAGGAAAAGAAAATGACTTAGCAGAGCTAGCAGTTTTTTTTTAAAAACTGCCAAGCTGAAGTATATGAGCTTTAAAAATGTGTGTGTGTATAGCAGATCAGTTCCAAATTACTTGCAAAGATGTATGATTTCTGATGCAAACGTTAATAAATAACAAACATTTTAATGAACACTCTGGTGGCCTAAAGTGGTAAAAGCATCCACTAGATGCAGGAGGTTAGGTTGCGAGTTTAAACCCCAATCAAGTCATATGAAAAACTTATAAAAATGGCACTAACATGTGCCTTGCTATGTGCTCAGCATTAAGAGATAGTGTTAGGACTGGTCAGCCTAGAATGAGAACAATGTGACTGGGTGGGACATCATACTACAAGTCTGCAGCATGATGCCTCAGTGCTAGACATCACTCTTAACTAATATACTGCAGACATCGTAGCAACATGACTGAAAATTATCTAAAGCCATGTTTAAAATCCAAATCACACACACACACACACACACAGAGGTTTTAATAATATCTGAGGTATGATGTTCACAAAACATTTTTGATCATAATCAGTTTTGATCATAATTTTTTAAATTCTAGTTTGAGGCAGGTAAACATTTCCTACCTTTGTATAGCTTTCATTCCCTGATACATTGCCATGGCAAAAGTCTGACTTGAGACTTCCTTCTGAAAAGCTTGGGCTGCCGATGTAAAGAACAAGCTATACAGCTGAAATAACAAAGTAGTGCATAGGACTAAAATTCCATTTCATAATAAGTATATACAAAATGTCTAAAACAGCAGCTAAACAAATTAGTTTAATTCATTAATTAAATCCATGAATTCTGTTCACAATGAAACTCATATCTAAAACTGTATCATTAGTTTTAATATGAATCCATATCTTGACTCAGAAGGTGAAATAATTACCAACAATCATAGCTCTCCTTCATTTGGGATGCCCTTTATTTTATTAGGCAATTCCTGATATAATGCAGTACCACTATGGACCCTGAGATAAAATTAAACCATTGAACTTGAAATGGTCTATTCCATGTATGACTATATGGGTTGAAAGGTAACAAAGTGAAGTTACTTAGTATTATATCCTTATTTCTTTTTAAAGACATTACTTTATGACAAAATGAAATGCACTAATACAGTAAAACCTGTTATGAGAGACCAGAATTCTCCCAACAAAAAGCAGTCTCTCAAGACAGGTGGTCTCTCATAGCAGGTTTGTACAAAAAGACCAGTTTTTAAGGTCCAGTTTTAGAACAATTTCAAGAAAAATAACCACAATCATTGTACATATATTATATTCATTATTAATACTTCTTGCTAAAATATTGTATGTATTCATCTACAAAGAAAATTAGAAAGCAATAAAGATATACTTGTCATTAAACATGAAATATCATTTAAATTGGAAGATCACATATTTTAGCATATGAAATCATTTCTGAATTACTCATTTTCCTTTATAACAACCTGAATTTGTTTTACCGCCACTTAAACCGCTTTTTTTGTGAGTGGTCTGCTCTCTTTCATTTCTTTCAGTTACAATAATTATTTTCTGCAATCTTAAAATTTGTCTCTTTTTACTTGGAGGTTCATTCATTGTTAATAAAGTTCTAGATGTTAAAATTATTAATGCTCAGTTGTAATATCGAACGTAAAGATGGTTTTGACTGTGCTGTGGGAAAATATGAAAAAATCAATACATGTGCATTACATATCTAACAGTTATTGAAATAAAAAGAAACAAATTATCTTATCCAGAAACAGAACCATTAAATTAGAGACTAAAGTCAACAGTTTCATTCAAAGATGACATACATGAATTAACTCTAAAGGCAAAGTGTGTAACCCTGTCACAGCAACTTGAATAGACAACAGCTTTGTGACTGGGATGTAATCATTTAACATTGGTGGAAAAACAACAAACATCGCAAGTTTTTGTCACTATCAATTGTATCCTGCAAATGATTCTCTCTTATTTGTTTAATAAATAATGACATTATTCACCCTCAGCAATACAGATTAACTCAAAAGACAAACAATATTTGGTACCACAATGGCAATTTGTGACATATATATTAGCCTGGATCACAGACTGTAGCATCTATCACCAGTAGCAACAATCCTTTTTTTAAAAATCTTCCTTTTATGTTTGTTTTTAATCAGAACAATCATTACAAGTCAAGCAGCCATTGTCACACATTGGTGTCTGTTTGTTCTCACAATAAGGTCATTCACAGGGATGTCAGGTCCTATGATAAGGCAGGGAAGAAGGCTAGGTGCAGGAATAATTAGTAAGGTTTCCTGCTTTATGATCCCTGCGTTGCAGAGAATAGCAGAGAACAATGCAGGGAGTATACAAAGCAGGGAACCTTATGAAACTATGAACTATGAGACTATGAAATAATCTACATATACTTTTGTCTGGTTTATGGCAGAAACTATAAAACACTATACGTATAACTCAAGAAAACTCAGACATTGGCAGCCAGCCTATTTTGTTATATATTTTTTTTTATTTATAACAGTATGAGCAGTCGATCTTACAGGAATTAAATAAAGGTTGGTGGAGTTTATCATCGTTCACAGCAGTGTTGAAATGCATATTTTGCAAAGACATCGTTGTTGCTGATCGTGTTCAGCAGGTGGTCACTCATAGCAGAGCATTTATATAATAAAATTAATCCATGCATTACGATTGTGGTCAGAAATGACAGGAGGTTATTCATAGCAGTTTTTACTGTACCATGAAGTGGAAAAAATTAATTTACATAAACTTGAATTATTATAATGCTAGACTGGCATTTTTTTAAATTCGACCCCAACCAAAAAATACAGATGTAATCCTAATATTTGCCATGGTTCAGTACCTAATGTGGTTGGAAGTTATGGACCCCAGCTATCATGTTCTAATGTTGGAGAGCTGTATCATATTACACAGGTAACCTATGTTACATAAAATTTTCATCTTATGCAGGTAACCCATAATTGTATTATCATTGTTGCAGTAAAATATTCTGAAAATTCAATATGGATAGTAAATAATAATAATAATGATTTTGACAATGTTCAGAAATAATTTAAATATGCTAATTTTATCCTTGAAGATTCTGGGTATTTTAAACATGAAAATGAGAACTTGAGATGAAATCCTGAACATACTCCTCCAGAGCATCCTCCCATACAGTTCTCTGCAATTCCACCAATAGCTAGTGACAATGCCTGGGGATGATTAAATGGCCATCCTTTGCTGTCCTTTTGTAACAACTCTGAAAGAAAGATAGAGAGAGAGAGAGAGAGAGAGAGAGAGAGAGAATAAATTAGAAAAGAAAATATAAATTTTCAAAATACCAAAAATGTCATGTCCACGTTTTGTCAATAGTTTAATAATTTCTAAGAACAAATCAAAGCAGTAATCATAATTCACTCATATGACCAACGCCAAGAGAACCAAGCCTTCTCATTAGCATACCACATAATACAAAATCAAATAGAGCCAGTTAGTTAGGTGACATATATTAGATAAAAATGTTCATTAAGCTTACTACCGCACCTTGTGAAAATGAAATAAATAATACCTTTTTTATTTTGTATGCGCTGGTCAGTGGCTAATGAGTATCAGCACAGTTTGGACTTCAACTGACATTCAGGGACAAGATAATGTTAATAAACAGGGACAAGATAATATTAAAATTAAATGGTAAGGCAGTCTGGCAAAAACAACTACCATTTCACAGATTACTATATATACTTGTGTATAAGACAACTTCTCAAAATGAATAGGTAAAAAAGCTGATCCATATGTCCAGCGTATTGAAAAACCTTATTTTGATTGAAATTTTTTTAAAAAATGAATAAAATCTATTGAAAAAAACATTAATTTTTTGTTATATGAACCATTTTAGTCTGAAACTGGTAGCATGAGTGCTCTTTTGCTTTTGGGAGAAATTTTAGAATATACATTTTGGATCTCTTTGGGAGTTACAGTTGGGTCTGGAAACTTTTAATTTTTGATCTGGAAAAGCTTTGGAAAATGTCAGGAATCTTTTCCTAAATTTTTGGCAGGAAACCTAAGTACAGTAGATCCTTAGAGTTAAAGTTACGTACATAATCTTGTTTTTGGTGATCTGCATTAGCAACATATACCATTCGTCAACAAGAAAACTTAAATATTTTTAAGTTTAGACCTTGTGATATGGATAAGCCAACCTGCCTTCTTATGGGCTTTTACTATTTTCCTAAATTATTTGACTTATATGTGAGTACATATGGTATTTAATTTACTGAAATTGGTTCATGTGATATGCCAAGTACCTTGAAGAGTGCAGTGGGGAGGGGGAGACAATTAGGCCAATTTCATAGGTAATGTTCACAAAGTGGAATAATCCAATTCATTTTGATGTTAAGTGAGATGTATGTTGAAGAATAGAAGTTGCTACACATCATTGATTACACAAAGGTCAGTGGTGTCTGCTCCTATTCTCGTGATATGGTGTTCATTGGGATACTGGGTCCTATTTGTACTTATTGGCAGTAGGAACGATAAGGCTAGGAACCAGGCTAAGTGCTAGAATATTCCACATGCACTTCAGTCTGGCATACAACAGGAAATATAAATACTATAATCATACCTAAAATATTTCATATACCAGTAGCCAGTCTATTTTTTTAAATATTTTTAGAAGTTTAAGCAGTTATTACAGGGATTATATAAAGGTCAGTGGAGTTTATCCATTTTGCAATGGAGTCATTCATAGCAGTGGTGAAATACATTTTTTCCCAGATATTGTGGTTGCTGGTTGCATTCAGCAGTTGGTCGCTCATGACAAAGCATTTATATAATAAAATCGATCCATGCATTGTGACTGTGGTCGGAAATGACATGTGGTCACTCAAAACAGAGGTTGCTGATAATAGGTTTTACTGTACTATTGTTATCATCTGCAAGGCCTCATAAAGCTTTAAACAAATTATGTCCCCTCCAACCCAATGAAATGGTTGTTCCCTAATGTGATGTATATTTTCTTTTTCCTATCAAGACAAGGATATCTTGTGGTCAAACTGCATTGGATACAGTTCTGACAGTGCAAATATTATCATCAGCAAAAACAGCTTGGTTCTGAATACGATTCACCCACCCCCCGAAATCAGCAGGGAACTTTGAATAACAGCATCATTTAGTCTCTAAGAACAAAGATGGACACAAATGACATTTGCATTACTTCAAACCTTCTACTGAACTACTGACAGCAACAGAGACTGCAGCTAATCATGACTATATTTCACCAACCAATGGATAATAAAGACTGAAATTTGGTGTAATTTTGCATTTAATTTTCATATGATTTTGATTATGCAAATGTATGCAATATATGTTTATTTGGTGATGATATTTAATGATGCTAAGTCTACCAGCTATTTTTTTGTTTGTAAGAATATTAAATTCTTTACTGAAAAAAAGAGGTTAGTTTCTTTTAAATTTAAATTTTTAATTATTTTTGTATAGGCTTATATGAAAAGATAGCTTATTCTCACTTTGGACGTCACTTTTGGGGGGGTCATGAGCACTGACCCACCACCCCCTTGGGGCTTTTTGAGTCTCAATAAAAAAAACCTCAACACTGACAATATGGCAGGTATGAAATGAATGCTTAATTTTTCAAATACAGTCTTAATGAAAATTGAAGGTACTTTGTCTTATTTATAAAAATTTTACTCTATTCTCATTTAGTCACTCTCCCTAGCAAAGTGTGATAATGTTGACACGACTGTGCCACCCTTTGGAAACCACATTTCAACCATTTTATTTGTCATCAGCTGTCAGTCAGTTACTATAAACTTCAATCAAGAGACATGTTTAATAACTTAAACTGTATTTTTTTTCTTCATATTTGTTACATTTGAAAATACATTTGGTGCCATTCTGGGGAATAATTTGATAACCAGTCAAAATGTGCTTTATGGTGCCATTTTAGAACATAATCTGATAACCAGCCCAAATGTGTTTTGTGGTGATATTCTGGACTATAACAGATAACCTATCAAAATATGCTTTGTGGTGCCATTCTGGGGTATAAATTATAACCAGTCAAAATGTGCTTTGTGGTGTCATTCTAGGGCTTAATCTGATAACCTTTCAAAATGTGTTTTGTGGTGTCATTCTGGTGCATCATTTGATAACCAGTCAAAATATGCTATCTGGTACCATTCAGGGGAATAATTTGACAACCAGTCAAAATGTGCTTTGTGGTACCATTCAGGGAAATAACCTGATAACCAGTCAATATGTGCTTTATAGTACCATTCTGGGATATAATCTGATAACAAGTACAATTATCATTATCAGTTAAACACTTATTTTGCTGAAAATGAACCAGCAATTTTATGATGTAAAACTTCTGTACCAAATATTCTATTTAGTTCTTTGAACTGTATAAATCCATAAATTTTAATTCTGAACCAAAAGTCAGCCATTTTCTTATGTGTGCTCACTGCAGTCATCATTGAATTTTTAGGCACACTAAGTCAAAGTGGGTGAATTTTGCTCATGTGAACTCCTGTTACATGAATTATAGTACATGTCAGAATACCCAAAACAATGTTGACTTTGAAGGGCTGAGTTTTCTTTGTGCATTCAAGTGTGCATCCCATTTGATTATCAGATCTGCAGTATCCAAACATGAAAACATGATATAAACCTAAATATGAAACCTGGTTAAATACCTTCATATTCCTCAATATACTCAAAAGACTTTATACATTACCTTTCACATCACTATCTTTACGTTTGACTATTAGTAAAAATTACTAACCAGTCCTCTAAAGATGACATATGGAAAAGGTTAATCAAAATCTTTGTGTTATAACCAAATGAATTAATGTTATAAGATCTAATACAAAAAGTACATTTGTTATTAATAGTGAAATTTTCAATAAAATACCTGCATTAGTTTTATACATCTCATAATGTGGCATAAATATGGTACTGTATACTGACTGACTGATAAAAAAAGTTTGAGCAGTGTATATAAACATACATATCCATGCAAATATGGATCTTACCTTTTTTAATATTCTGTGCTCCCCTTGCAATTGTTGAACCACAGTCTCCATCGCCACTCTCCTTGTCTAAGCCATTCAAATGTCCTTCCGATGCTATCAGCTGCTCACAAACATTCTGAAGTATGCTGTAAATGTGACTAGCCTCTTCTGGAAATGTACAGAAAACATCTAATGATTCACTAATCAAACATTTAAATATTCCATATAACTTAGCTTATATATTGACTGTAACCTTGGAAAACTTTAAACAGCCAATATGTTTGATGTAGAAGTCATTGCATTTTGGAATTTCTACTGTATAATTATATAGTACAACATGTCAATCACAAACTGTCAAAGAAATGACATTTTCAATACTTTAGTTAATGACTTTGTTAAACAAAGGTTTGATGTTGATCTTAAAAGAGTACATGGAACTAGAACTGCTGGTGTGGATAAACACCATTCAAGATATTAAGGTGTTAAGTTGTGAGGGGCTTTACAACCAAAAAACATTCTATGATATGTAATTCATTTGTTACAAGGTTACCAGTTTAAAAGCTTAAACATGTCAGCAGATGGTGTCATTGGGTCAAAGTTTTCAGCTGCATGTTTTAAAGTTTTATTGTACAGTTAATATTATCAGCCAAAAGGTGGAATGATATTTTGGTTTCTAACCATGCACAATTTGACATCTTGGCCTAAAGCCTTTATCATAAATAGAATTTGATGGATATGAGGATAGTTGAATGCTAGACAGTGTCAATGGACTAATCTGAATGAATTTTTAAAATATGTTATAGTATACAAACAAATAGGCAAACAATAAAATAAAATATAAGAACATCTGCAATCATCTCTGTAGCATAAGACAGAATGTTTGCAAAAAGGAATGAGATTAAACATTTGTGGTTTGTCAGTGTCAGACTGATTTCTTTCATGCAAATAAAATTTCCTTATGGACTTTTGTAAGAGTTTTCTATTTCTTATAAGATAAGACAGCTGAATGTTTCATTTATTACAAGGAAGTGACAGTGTCTCAGTAGTAAGTGTGATGGACTCATAACCAATGAGATGTGGGTCTGAACAATGTCCAGGCTTGACCAGGCCAGCTGGCATGTGTGCGAGTCTCTAGTTAGGCTGATGTATATCTCCAATTATTTCAGGCACTGAACAGTCTTTTATGTGCTGTGTGCTATGAAACACCAGAAAACTTAAAATTATTGTAGGAATATCTTACCTGGACTAACAGCAGCACTGGATTCACTCTCTTCTTGTTTTGGCTGATAAAGTGGATCAATGGGTGTTGATGTTATTCTGTCTGTCTGACCAGCAGGTAAATATGGTGTTAGCCAGGCTGGAGCACTGGTTGGTGCATCTGAATTTAATAATTATTTTATTATGTAACAGAAATATGCATTTTCTTTTGTATATAATAAAATGACATTCTATTTACACAGACTTTAATTACTTTAAACAATATACTGATAAATATTTTAGGCTGTGAAAATATTACCAAAACTTTTATGCCCTTAGCATATGACTAAGTGAGTGTCATTCTAACAACCGGACCATTTGTTGGCACTTTGGTCAGTGATGAAAACTACTGTGTACCTCTCCCAATCATATCCCAAGGTCTGAAATTTTGAATAGTGTAAGAGTATTTGCCAACATAAATATAGGTACTATCACATAATACCCGTCTTTTCTCCAAAAAGTGCAGGCATGGTGAAAGCCATTAGCTTAGCTTATGTTTAATTTACTGATAATAAAGTATATTTTGCTGGTGCACTGTCCTACTGTAAATTTCATCAATTTTTTTAAGGTAACAACTTTTACAGTTCTGCAAAAAGAATTACATCTGTATCCATAATTAAATACATGGATAAGACTCTAATTAGGGAAGGAATTATTTTGACAATGAAATCAATAAATTAGTTTGCACTTTGAAGTAGCTATAAAATCTGTACAAATTTGTAATACTTGAAATGAATTTTTAAAGAATAATTTAAAACATCTGATTCCAGTGCTTTTAGTGTAGCAATTAATGGTATTAGACACCTTTCTTTCTCATAAGAGACAATACGCTTCCCTGCATATATCATAAGCAGCCATAAGTAGATAGCCATGAAAAGTTGTCTCCCTTATCTTGGCTGCTGATGTCACAAAAAATAAGGTAGGTAGTCAGTGCCATCTTAACAACATTGAAGGCTCTGGGCAAAGCAATGCAGTGGGGCCCCCTAGTGGTCCAACTATTCATTAACAATATGGGCAGAATAATGCCCCTAGAAGTGTGAGGCCCTACTACCCAGTGTGCCCATGCCCTAAGATGGCACTGGTTACAGTGACATTTACGCTTTATATTTGCATGTTCAATCATGAATATATCTTTGTGCCAATGGTGCAAAACTATTTAAAAACACTTGATGGCCCACTCAAATACCAATGATACATACACATAACATGGTATAAAAAAGAACCATGAATTTAATATGCTTTTATAGCCGTCATTTTGCTAGTTCAGCCCTATAAAATGGTGTGCATCACACAGATGAACAGAGAATGATGCTTGATCAAGACTGATTACACCGACATATGCTAGTGACCTCATTGTTGTCTACTGGCACCTCTGCAAAGAAATAGCTCAACATCACTAGTCAAAAGAAAAGTTTTTAAAAATATCAAAAATATGATTTTTTCCAATAACTGAAGATTAGCTCTCTGCCAAGAAACATATGGTATAGGTACCTGTGCATTTATTTGCGTCATTAAGCCTCCATCAAAAACCATGATAATGTCATATTATGCTATTTAAAATATTTTAACACAAGCCCCAAACTTCACCTAATTTCACGGGCTTAGTTTTGCAAATGATGGTTTGTAATTATTTCATAATACAGTTTATTTATTAATTACAAAAACAAAACTCACCCAGACATCTTTTAATGGTGTCGTTCAGGTGCAACAATGTTATGGAAACCCCTGGCATCTCAAGCGAGGTAATAAATGACCCACAATATGCCCTGTCCACATGAACTTCCTTTTCCTCTAGAATCAAATAAAAGCTTTGGATTTGTTTTATATGTAAACACTTCTAACTGGCTCCTGCTCATGCAGGGAAATGTGTGAAACATCTTAATAAAAAAATCTAAGACAATAAAAGCATTTCAATGAACTAGAACTTGAATATACAAGTTAACCTTAAATGAAAAATACAAATATCAAAACATAAATTCACTGTACAAAGATATAACAATTTTAAAATGAATCTCACTCACATTTGTGGCATTTATGATCTAGCTTGATATCTGGAAAGATTCCAGGAATAATAAATATTTTTGTTTATTTTAAATAGCTCTAACTTAAATTTTCATTTTCTATATCTGCAACATGTCACATGTAACTGTTAATATTCTGTGAGAAACTGGAGTTTCAAACTTGAATTAAAAAAAGAAATTATAATTACCAAGGTATGTGATAACTTCATTGGCTATGATGTTCATCTCCAACACTGATAACCCACCTAGATTGTTAATCATACAGGCCACTTTGTCACCTAAGTGTCAGAAAAAAAAAGACAGAGATAACGCTACCATTTGTACTCACTTTTAAATCAAAGCCAATATCAAACTGCACAGATCAAGATCTGCTGTTACATAATGCCCCAAGAGATACAGTTTGTTAGGGCTAATCAGTAGAACAAACAAAGCAGACCTTGATCTGCCATCACACAACATCCCAGAAATTCTATGTTGTTTGCAGCTGGATACAACTTAAATCAAGCATATACTGTATTCATAATATTATTGAATTATTTCTGCAACTTATGTAATTTCTTTAAGTTCAGATCATACAACTTTTGTAATATTGTTTTTATGAAAAGACATATAACATACAGATTTCACACTAAGCATGTAACATTTTCTTTTCACAAAAACACATACTGTACAGATATGATGCTAAATTTGCACAATTTTCTTCAAGTAAATTTTAGAAGGTGAAAAATTTGTAATTTACTGTATAAATATATTGTTATCCAAAAATAAAATAAAATATCACCATGTAAAATGAACAAACATGTTTTTCTGCATTCTGCCAGTAACACTGAAAAAAACCCTCAATATTTATGACCTTAACTTAAAATATTTCAATGAAAATTAAAATACATTTTGTTATTTAAGAAAATAAACTAATAGAAATATAATAAAACGAGAGTTTCAAAGAACTAAATCAAACCAAACATTGAACTGGATGATATCACTTATGATAACATGTAATTTATTATGAGTTTCTGTGTTTTTGTGACACATAATGGCATCATGAAGCTGTGTTGTCACATGTTTTGTGACATGCAAAGGCAAGTGTGTCTGTGCTGTTAAATGTTTTGTGACACACAAAGGCATGAGTAGCTGTGCTGTTACATGTTTGGAACACACAAAGGCATGTGTAGTTGTGTTGCAAGTTTTGTGTCACAAAAAGGATGTGTATCTGTGCTGTTACATATTTTGTGACACATAAAGGCAAGTGTATCTGTAAAATTATATATTTTGTGACACATAAAGGCAAGTGTATCTGTAACATCAAATGTTTTGTGATACATAAAGGCATGTCTACTCATGCTGTTATATGTAATTGAAAATGTCCTAAAATCAGTATAGAATATTAGACCACTGCAATGACTGTACCTAATGTTGTTGTACATAATGTACATACATCTGCAAATTTTGTAATGAGTATAAAACTCAACTTCAAATTCTGCTACTTAACCAGGAAATAAAAGCTTGAAAAGACATCCCTATGACATTATTACAATGTAGAACATCTAATGAAATGAATTTTAAATGACTAATCATAGACTACACCTATCTGCTATAAGATGTAATTTATTGTTTAGTCAACTCTATTAGTTATTACTTAACATTGTCCCTGGCAACGTGTGAACAATTATAATATGACATCTCTTGTGAAAATGTTTTTGACAAAGAATACTCCTTCCCCAATAATCAAATCTTTGAAATACTTTTCATAATATAATATGAATAAATTCAATTAAGCTATATGTGTAATATTTTCAAAATTGACTACAAATGGCCCTTGAATAAAATGGTAAAATATTCAAAGAAAAACATCCATTTTACACAAATGTTTTGCTCATTGGTAATCATGATTATTTGTGGTTTGAACAATGTGTTAATTAATAAAATATACAAAATGTATATAACATAATTCTTTCTGCATATTCTTGCATCAAAGAAATGTAAGGCACTACATTACTTACCACTCTTTAATTTTAGATGTGTGCTATTGGCTGGATTTATCATGTGATCAATCATGAGTTTAACAGTTTCCTTGGCTGTCAAAATCTGCCATAGAGAAGAAAGATATTCTGATGTGTGGCAATGTCCATGATAATAATATAAAGGAAAATTATAGGGTCTGATGTGTGGCAATGTCCATGATAATAATATAAAGGATAATTATAGGGTCTGATGTGTGGTAATATCCATGATAATAATCAATATAAAGGATAATTTTAGGGTCTGATGTGTGGCAATGTCCATGATAATAATCAATATAAAGGATAATTATAGGGTCTGATGCGTGGCAATGTCCATGATAATAATCAATATAAAGGATAATTAAAGGGTCTGATGTGTGGCAATGTCGATGATAATAATATAAAGGATAATTATAGGGTCTGATGTGTGGCAATGTCCATGATAATAATATAAAGGATAATTATAGGGTCTGATGTGTGGCAATGTCCATGATAATAATCAATATAAAGGATAATTATAGGGTCTGATGTGTGGCAATGTCCATGATAATAATCAATATAAAGGATAATTATAGGGTCTGATGTGTGGCAATGTCCATGATAATAATATAAAGGATAATTATAGGGTCTGATGTGTGGCAATGTCCATGATAATAATATAAAGGATAATTATAGGGTCTGATGTGTGGCAATGTCCATGATAATAATCAATATAAAGGATAATTATAGGGTCTGATGTGTGGCAATGTCCATGATAATAATCAATATAAAGGATAATTATAGGGTCTGATGTGTGGCAATGTCCATGATAATAATCAATATAAAGGATAATTATAGGGTATTATGTGTGGCAATGTCCATGATAATAATATAAAGGATAATTATAGGGTCTGATGTGTGGTAATGTCCATGATAATAATCTAAAGGTTAATTATAGGATCTGATGTGTGGCAATGTCCATGATAATAATCAATATAAAGGATAATTATAGGGTCTGATGTGTGGCAATGTCCATGATAATAATCAATATAAAGAATAATTATTGGGTCTGATGTGTGGCAATGTCCATGATAATAATCAATATAAAGGATAATTATAGGGTCTGATGTGTGGTAATATCCATGATAATAATCAATATAAAGGATAATTATAGGGTCTGATGTGTGGCAATGTCCATGATAATAATATAAAGGATAATTAAAGAGTCTGATGTGTGGCAATGTCCATGATAATAATATAAAGGATAATTATAGGGTCTGATGTGTGGCAATGTCCATGATAATAATCAATATAAAGGATAATTATAGGGTCTGATGTGTGGCAATGTCCATGATAATAATATAAAGGATAATTATAGGGTCTGATGTGTGGCAATGTCCATGATAATAATCAATATGAAGGATAATTACAGAGTCTGATGTGTGGCAATGTCTATGATAATATGATAATAATCAATATAAAGGATAATTATAGGGTCTGATGTGTGGCAATGTCCATGATAATAATCAATATAAAGGATAATTATAGGGTCTGATGTGTGGCAATGTCCATGATAATAATCAATATAAAGGATAATTATAGGGTCTGATGTTTGGCAATGTCCATGATAATAATTAATATAAAGGATAATTATAGGGTCTGATGTGTGGCAATGTCCATGATATTAATCAATATAAAGGATAATTATAGGGTCTGATGTATGGCAATGTCCATGATAATAATATAAAGGATAATTATAGGGTCTGATGTGTGGCAATGTCCATGATAATAATCTAAAGGATAATTATAGGGTATGATGTGTGGCAATGTCCATGATAATAATATAAAGGATAATTATAGGGTTTGATGTGTGGCAATGTCCATGATAATAATCAATATAAAGGATAATTATAGGGTCTGATGTGTGGCAATGTCCATGATAATAACCAATATAAAATATAATTACAGAGTCTTATGTGTGGCAATGTCCATGATAATAATCAATATGAAGGATAATTACAGAGTCTGATGTGTGGCAATGTCTATGATAATAATCAATATAAAGGATAATTATAGGGTCTGATGTGTGGCAATGTCCATGATAATAACCAATATAAAGTATAATTACAGAGTCTGATGTGTGGCAATGTCCATGATAATAATCAATATGAAGGATAATTACAGAGTCTGATGTGTGGCAATGTCCATGATAATAATATAAAGGATAATTATAGGGTCTGATGTGTGGCAATGTCCATGATAATAATATAAAGGATAATTATAGGGTCTGATGTGTGGCAATGTCCATGATAATAATCAATATAAAGGATAATTATAGGGTCTGATGTGTGGCAATGTCCATGATAATAATCAATATAAAGGATAATTATAGGGTATGATGTGTTGCGATGTCCATGATAATAAACAATATAAAGGATAATTATAGGGTCTGATGTGTGGCAATGTCCATGATAATAATATAAAGGATAATTATAGGGTCTGATGTGTGGCAATGTCCATGATAATAATATAAAAGATAATTATATTGTCTGCAATAAAATTGTCTTTCCTCTAAACATTTTAGCGTCTAAGAATTTTACCTTATATACAAATATTTGTTATGTTGCTCTTCCACTGAAACTAAATATGATAAGAATTTTTTAAATCAGACTTTGTATAATTATCAGTATCAATTCTTAAAATTTCTCAACTATAAGCTATGTTTTATATACACAGGTCTCTTTATATATTATTTCAAATGGTCACAAGATTTTTAACAAACAAGAGCACAATAAAACACATTTAGCCTAAATTCACATGACATTACAAACAATCATGTGCCCTTTGCACATACATGTCTAAATAGGTGAATCCAAAGTGTCAATTTAAATAATGTAATTTTAAATAATGCAAAATTATGTGAAATCAAAACAAAAGCTTGAGGGTGGGGGTAGCGTCCAAAAGATTTCCTGGATTTTCAGGGGCAAGCAACTTATTGGAGCAAAAGAAGTTTTTTGTCTGAAATAAGCCTAAACATTCGGTTTGGTTTAATCCCACGACAGTTAATCCCGCGACAGTTAATGCCTGACACTTAATCCTGCGACAGATAGTCCCGCTGACACATTATATGCTCACAGATAGGCTAAGATCACAAACAATTATAATGTGTCACACTATCCGTCGTGGGATTATTTACTGTTGGTGTTAATTGTTGGTGATATTAGCCTATCTGTGAGCATATAATGTGTTAGCGGGACTATCTGTGGCGGGATTAAGTGTCAGGCATTAACTGTCTCGGGATTAACTGTCTGTACACCAACATTCTGCTTTACAGAACTTTTTTGTAACTTTTGTTTGGTCATCAGATCTTAAAAGCTACTGAAAATTTTGCTATATTATAATTAATGATACATGTGACCTTGAAATATAAAAATGTATGCGACCTTTGCATTTTGAGAGAAACATGCTGTAAATTGTTTCAATATGATTGCCAAAAACTGAAGTCTTGAAATCCATGATGCAAAAGCAAATTAGGATGACATCACTGCTTTTTTAACCCTTTTTTCAACATAAACGATAATATTTCTGTATTGTGGCTATTATTTCATGACTGCATGTCAGTGAAACTTGGACATGGTCATTTCTCAAGACTTAAAATGCATGTCTGTGAAAGTCTTCAAAAGAATTTTTAACTCAAGTCAGTGAAAGTCCTCAAGACTATTAAAATGCATGTCAGTGAAAGTCCTTCCATCTTTTTAAAAAATGAAAATCAATGAAAATCCATGACTTATAATGAATGTCAGTAACTTAAAAATGTCAGTCAAAGTCCTTAAGACTATAAAAAATGCATGTCAGTGAAAACCTTCTAAACTATTAAAAATGTATGTCACTGAAAGTCCTCAAGACTATTATAAATGTCAGTGAAAACCCTCTAAACTATTAAATACATGTCAGTGAAAGTCTTCATGACTATTAAAAATGTATGCCAGTGAAGGTTTTCTAGACTATTAAAAATGTATGTCAATGAAAGTCTTCAAGACTATCAAAAATGTATGTCAGAGAAAGTCTTCACAACTATTACAAATTTGTCAGTGAAAAAACTTGAAATTAAGAAATGCATGTCAATGAAAGTCCATGAGACTACTAAAAATGCATGTCAGTGAAAGTCATTGAGACTAATAAAAATGCATGTTGGCACAAATCCTTGGGACAACTAAAAATGCATGTCAGTGAAATTCCTTGAGACTATTAAAAATCTGATCATAAAGAATGCATTCTTGTCAGTAATACATATAAATATAAGCTTGTACCTTCATTCTTTTGACACCTGCTTCACCATGCACACCTAACAAAATATGAATTCTAAATTAGATAACACACAATGCATATACTGAGATACAGGTAAGGGATTATATATATATATATATATATATATATATATATATATATATATATATATATATATATATATATATATATATGATGTGAACTCAAGTGTCAAAGATTCAAAATGTTTTTTAAATGATTATACACATAATTTTCAACTCTTATAATATCAAGTGTATTTCTTGATACCTAATAGATTATTCAAATATTTGAGTTCACTGAATGAGAAAACTCACACAGTATATTTTAAAAATTATTTGCCTTGGATGACTTTCCTTCTACTGAGTCTCTTAACACTATCATTTAGGGAAATGAACTGAATAATGTTCATAACACTGTCCTTATTTTCTCACAACCAGTCTCCTATGTGACCAAAAGTAAGCAAGATGGCTGAATATAAATGAAGTCTATCAAACTTGAATTGTGTATGATTGTATAAGAAGGGTCCCTCAAAGATTAATACTTTAGGCAGCACTCTACAGTTTCATATTTTGTATAGGGTTAGAATTTTACATAAAAATAATTTCTCCAGGTGTCCTTACTGGTTATACTGGCTATCTAAAAAAGACCTTGTGTATATTAGGTATTAATCAAAGAACCTTTAGTTCCCTTTTTTTATGTATGATTCATGGGTTTAATATGGGTTATAGAATATACAGCCTGGCCTTACTCCAGATGTGCACCTTTCAAAAACTGCGTGCTCCACTTGGTCATTTTCACTTCCTAGACTTGAGAGGTAAATTGTAAAGAAAAGGAGTCAATAACTTTTTTTTTCCATTTTATATATGTGAAAAATCATCCACTGCACTTTTAGAAGCTGGTATTGTCTAGTTCAGCAAAATTCCTTTTCCTTATTTTAGTAGGTGCTAAAGATATTGTACTTAAGGGTAATTCAGGCTGACATTTTTTAGCTCAAGGGAGTAGTCATTTTAGTTAGCAGTGTGCATAGATCATGTATAATTTCCATTAAGTACAACATCCAAAGAAATATCAGCTACATTGCATCAAAGTAGGTGTGCCAACATTCTCTCCACTGTGCATGCATCAAATGCAAACAGCTTCACCTTACGTACAACACTCTTTCAAAAGTACATAATAACTGGTGAGCATCCCCTTCCTAGCTGAAGAGATATGTATGTACTAGCATTTTACAGCATCCCAGCACAACTGTGGCAATATGGTGCCAATAGGTAAAGATAAAATTACCTTAAAATTGAGGAGGAAAAAATGTAGGAAGTTACATTTTTCTAAATAACTCTAAACATGAAGAACAAGATAAAATGTCAATTTTAAAGATGTTAAAATCCATAAAATGCATATTGAACAAAAGATAATAGTAATTTGTATAAAATCCTTAAAACAATGAGGAAATTTATTACATAAACTACATGCCCTCAGTAAGCCCAGGTGGTATATCAGTTTTTTTTCATGCCATTCAAAATACTCCTGTCTAATGAGGTGGAAGTTGTCATACTTGACAAGAAAGCATTCATCTATCAGTGAAGAGTGGCATGGTATGCACTCTGCTAGATATAAAACAAATTTGGAGGTATGCATAAATTTGGTATGCATGTCAATGTGCACTCAGCACAAGACACTCTGTATGAGGGACGCCATTCTCCAATTGTGGGTTAAATGTTTTAAGTTTTATTGAGTTTTCATTCCACACATCTTGCCAAGTATAATGAACATGCTAACTTTTACAATATCTAAAGACAGAATATGGAATCTTCCTTTTGGAAATGGGTGGCATCATGTTTCTGTATATCTGGGATATTGATGAATATTAAGGAATCCAAGATAAGACTGTTTCTTCTTTTTAACTGCTGGGTGTTGAAACCATTTCCAATATTCCTGAATGATAACAAAATTTTCATACCGGATGTCAGACAGCTCAGCACCATTTTCATTGAGGACCAACCAGACATCTTAGGAAATCTATTAGTAAACACCACGTGTTGAGATAAAAATCTGTTCAGGACAATTAGTGACAAGATTTTAAAGATGGCAAAAGTGGCAGGAATACTGGAAGTTCAAGCATTGTTACTTTTTCAAATCTAAAACCAATAAAAAAAACTTCCAATGAATGTGTGCATTAATTTTCCTGTCAATCCTCCAAGTTGCTTATGACAAGTAGCAATAACAACTCGTGCTAATGGATCAATGGATGATGGGCAATGCAAAATAGGCTATTCCCAAAATTAAAAGATATTTCTTGCATGCAGGAGAGAAATGCAAGTGTCATAAATTGGGGGGGGGCAGAATTATTTATCTGTATAATTTGTAACCCTTCAGATATGTTCTTGGTGTTTTATTCTATTCTGCAGTTTGCATGCATTCCTAGCATACAAACATAAAAAGTAAATTTCACTGTATCACAAGTTCTCAAATCAGAATTAACCATAGACTGTATCACACCTAGTCCAAGTTCTATTTCATCTTCTTGAAGCTGGAATAAAGGACCAGTACCAGGCACACTGCAGGGACCTAAAGCCAGTCCAATGGTACCTGAAATTATATCATTTGCATACATTTAACAGAACAAAAATGTAAAGTATAGTTTCAACAGGTAAACTGACAATTACAAAATTGTGAAATTCAATACTGAGCAAAATGAAAACTGAATACTTCAATTTAGAATCAGTAATTTTTTATCATATCTTTAACAACTCAAACAGTATGAATCCATTATACATGATTTAACATTATGTAGCACACAAGCACAATGTTTTGTTGCTGTAGTTTTTTTAATAATGATCAATGACAAGTAAACATATGATTTCACAATTTAATTTTTTTTTCTCTCTTATATTGTCCATTTGATTACTGTGAAACATAGTTACAATGGAGGGCCTGCAGAATACTTTAGCTTTGGACCCTTCTGGCCTTAAGAATCCTTACTAAATTTTCTATTCCAACAATAACTTTAAATCAATAGATCACACATTGGTGATTCTATTTATAACATCTCTCCAAAGATTTGTATTACTCGAGATATTCCATGTTTGTAAATGAATATTTAATGTGCAGCTTGAAATGGCATGATAATTACATTATGGCATCATTGACAATTACATTAAGACATCACTGATAATTACATTATGGCATCATTGACAATTACATTATGACATCATTGAAAATTACATTAAGACATCACTGATAATTACAGTATGACATTGACAATTACATTATAAGATCACCAATAATTACATTATGCCATCATTGATATTATAGAACTTCTTACCTATCTGTATTGGGGCCCCGAGTGGCCAAGTGGTCTAAATCGATGTCCGTTATGGATCACTGCCATCTCACCTCTGTCTGGGTGGGTTTGAGTCTAGGATTTGGCTAATGTGGATATGTGAGAAAGCTTGCCAGTAGCTTCTCGTGGGTTGGTGGTTCTTTCCGGTGATTTCCCGGTTTCTTCCTCCACCGTTAATACTAGCCGCCATGAATATCCTATCATGTGCTGAAAAATGGCGTTCATTAAGCCCAACAACAACAACAACAACAACCTATCTGTATAAGACGATCATCAACTTAAGTTCTTAAACAAATTTAATAATCACTATAATTGAAAATGATACAATTAATTTAAAGAATATGAGATCTTTTAAAATCTTGAGCAATTATGATTTGCTATAAACGCAGCCACTAAGACTTCCTGTTGTAGAAAACTGATGTGACCCCAATAATGCCATACTGAGAAATTCACTGATCAATATACCCTTTTTTTAAATGCATTTAACTGACAATTAATTATGGTACTTTTCCATTTACTCTAAGTAATAGTACTGACTTTGGAATGGATATCGACCTGGGTGTCTAGGGTGTAAAGCATGAAAATGCACACCAACGTGCAATTTTACCAACGTGCAATTTTTGTATAATTTTTATGTAGTTAAATATTGTACAAGCAATTTAAAAGCAATAATTCTTAATGTGAATGTAATATTTGCTAGTATCTGATTATCACATGAGATGTTAATAAGTGCAAACTGTTATTTTATAAATCCTGTAATTACCCATGTTACTAGCTACATCTTCAGTACACAGTGTAACCTCCTCTAGACTCCTCCCTTCTTCAGCCAGGGCTAGATAGGATATTACTGTCATTAATTTGTTATGTAACCTGTTGCCTTTATTAATGTATATATAATATTTGCAAGTAAAAAACTGCATGGTAAAAATTGTTTTGAAAAAATCCCCTTCTTTTGAGTGAAAAACTTCTGACCAGATTTTGGAAATCTCCTGATCTGTCCTGGCCTATCTTTCCCATCACATGTATGTTAATGTATATGAAATAGTTGCCAGGTATGGTATTATTATCCTTAATGTGTAATATTTGCCAGGTATTGTATTATTGTCTGTAATGTGTGTGTAATTTGTGCCAGGTATGCAGTCATTGTCTTTCACTCTTTCACATGTATGCATCATTTGCTAGGTATGGGGCCACTGTCTGGTTTATCAATTTAGGAGATGTTATTAATTGCAAACTGTTATGTTATAAATCCTGTAATTACCCATATTGCTGGCTACATCTCTAGCACACTGTGTAACCTCCTCTAGACTCCACCCTTCTTCAGCCAAAGCACCTGCTATCTGAAATTTAAATACTCATGAAATGGACATACTCTAATCATGTGCCACTAATGAAACTTTCCTTCATTTATTTATCCAGCAATGATAAGAACAATATACTGCTGATAATTCTATATCTATTCTAGATTTATAAAAGATTTAGGTTACTGTATGTACTAGTTTACAAGTCAGAATTTATGTGAAAAAATGTCGAAATTTGAATCTTCCTTGAAAAAAAAGTGTTAATTTTAATCTACATTTTCTACTTTAATAAAAATAAATAATTTTAAAACATTTTTTCTTCATATGTTCAGTGCTGATTATGGTAATGGAAAGTATTTATGCATTACCTATTTCTGAGCATTGTAGGGGAGTGACTATAGATCAAACGCTCCATATTTTGTTTAGATGAATGTGTGTAAAGCAGAACTCTCGGAAATTAATATTGTCATATACAGATGCTTTTCTTAAGAAAGTTAAACAAGGGAGAATATCCTTAAGGTATCAGACAAGTTATAAACATTTCTACATGATATCATAATATATAGAGTATGGGACAATATATTTGGGGAAGTGGGACAATATAAATGGGAAGATGGGACAATATATAATAAAAACAAAATGCAGGATTAGCAGGGACATGAGGTTCAAAGCACATGTATTAATCAATTCACATATATTGTAGGGTGAAGCAATGAAAAGAGTACTAGTAGAGAAAATGAAAGTGTGAAGTTTCTCTGTCAATACCTTTTGTGTCCCCAATTTTGATATTCTGTAAGAGAGTGCTGTATGACCACCACTTTTCTTTCTAATTTGTATATTATTAGGTCTCTCTTAATGTTTCCCTTACATACCTCTTTCCCGCCCCATTTTCATTTGAATGTGTAAATTACCAAGACAAGATGAATGCAGCCAATCATTTCTGACTGCTTATGTGATTATGCTAATGTCTCATCCAAACTCATCAACACTGTCATTTGCACATTGCACAATGGACAGTGCTGTGATGTCATTTGCACATGTACATTAGACAGCATTGTGATGTAATTTGCACATGTACACTGGGTGATGTTATTATGTCATTTGCACATGAACACTGGACATCTGAATGAATGCAAAGCTGTAAGAAATAACTGGAATAAAATTGCTTATGTTCCATGTCTTTGGGCCATTTGCCTTAGAGTTTTTGTATAAAAAAAAAATCAAGGCATATTGTGTCTTGAATTCAAACTTAATATACAGTCTGGTAATTTACTGTCTCGTAATTTTTAGTCTGGTAATTTATTCCAATCACCATTTCTATTAATATTGCATTTAAACAATCATGAAAAAATTTTTTATCTGACATTTTAGTTCATTTGATGACTAACTGAAGTTATCTACATCAAATTAACAGATACAACACAGAAAATATGCATAAGTTGATGTGGATTATTGTCAGCTGATATGTTTATTGTACATGTTTGCACTGAATTCCTGAGGTATAAACCTAAATTCTAGCTAAATGCTAAAACATCATCAATTACTCTAACAGTCTACATACACAAATTTATCATGCATATTTAAAATTCATACTGAAAATTACATTTAAAAGAAAAACCTCACTATTCACAAAGGTTCTACCTCATTCTAAACAGTCTCCATGATCTTAGTGTAGCTGATGAATCTAAAATAGTTTCTTAGATGTTAAAAATAGAGAAAAGATTTCCAAAGTATACATTTTGCATATTGAATGTGTTTTTGCATGAATATCATAATTTCCATTTTCTCTGTATAATTTACCAAATTCCTGCAATCTAGTGATGACGTAAGCTTACACCACCTTTACTAACCAATGCTACCTTTAAAATCTCCCTTACGTGTTACATCCTAGTTGAATATGCACTGGAGTGCATAGTTGAAAGTTAAATATCGAATGGTACTTGTATGCTGAAAAACAATGGTTGCATGTGCTGCATCTGGTTGTAATTCAGACTCGGGGACTGATCAAGTTTTGTTTTTTCAAATATCCGGTGACAACAGTTGCAGGCAAGTAATCACTGAATGGTTAACATGTGAACCAGGACATGCTGGTAAGACCTTTCTGCCTCAGGTGACATGGATTCTATTTACACCTGTACTGGAAGGTACAGGTACAGGTAAGTGATTTTTTTAAAGAAAAATTGATCCTAATATTTTTTGGCATTTAATTATGAAAACTAACTTTCATCAGAAACCTCCAAACAATTCAACAAAATTGAGACTTAGTGCTAGGTGTTAACTGAGACTTAGTGCTAGAAGTTAACTGAGACTTAGTGCTAGAAGTTAACTGAGACTTAGTGCTAAGAGTTAACTGATTAACTGAGACTTAGTGCTAGGAGTTAACTGAGACTTAGTGCTAGGAGTTAACTGAGACTTAGTGCTAGGAGTTAACTGAGACTTAGTGCTAGGAGTTAACTGAGACTTAGTGCTAGGAGTTAACTGAGACTTAGTCCTAAGAGTTAACTGAGACTTAGTACTAGGAGTTAACTGAGACTTAGTCCTAAGAGTTAACTGAGACTTAGTGCTAGGAGTTAACTGAGACTTAGTCCTAAGAGTTAACTGAGACTTAGTGCTAGGAGTTAACTGAGACATAACAATTAAATTAATATCTGCTTCTGAACTTGGAGGATCAATATTTGTGAATAACACTAAAAGGACTGGAAAGTGCTGTGGCACAACAATGTACACTCCAAATGGCAAGTTTATTTCTAATTCCTAGTGTCCATATAGATCATGTTATGTTCCACTTCAATGGCAAAATCATGCCATGTGTGAAAAGTACTTCATAACAGTTGTCAAAACCTGTTTTACAATCAACCTGGAAATAATGGAGTTTAAATTTCTTGTTCATATACAAATTTAAAAGTGATATTCACACACAATACCCACCTTATGGACCAGGATTGTACCACACAGCCCTCTCCTGCCAGCTGTTTTGTTATGTGATGAGAAAGCACAGTCCTCCCCTATCACCACCATGTCTACTTTCAAACCTTCAAAATGGGCTCTTTCCACTGCGAGACCAAAGTTGATCCGATCTCCAGTGTAGTTCTTTACAATTATAAGAGATCCAGCTAAAAAAGGAATGTTTATCATTTTCTCAATCTCCCCACCAAATGAGATAATCATTCATGGGTGGTATACATTTTTTTTTTATAAGCATGATTATTCAGAGCATTCAAACTAATTGTAAAGTTCTTGCTTTGCAAAGAATTTCTGCAAACCAGTCCATCTACCAGCATGGTTGAAGCAAGCTTGCAGGCTGGAGCAACATGGAATATTTCAAGCCAAGACAAAACAGGGAGATGGATTGCTATCAGATGCTTATACCACACAAAGAAACTGATCTCATCAATGAAACAGAGGTCAAAATGGGTCTGAGATTACTCCCCAAGCAGACATCTGCCTAACAGCCAAATGCAAGAACAGTTGGCCAAGAACCTGGATTGCTTTCTTTCAATGGTATTGTCAGAAATTGTAATGAAAGCAATTTATAGTTTCTGCATTTGATGTAGTTTCATATTTGATCAATATTACAAATTAAGCAAGACCAACATGTAAAATATATTTTTACTTTACAGCTTCTTCAGACTGATTAAACTAAATTCAAAACTATTGTTTATGTTATTAAATATATTCAATTTCTAAGAAATTATTGCTATAAATATAATGACATAAATAAGATGACATCCTATCCTGATCTTTTCTGACACATTCTTGTTAATGTCTTAAATGTAAAATTGGTAATCAAAAATGCATAGAAAAATGACATTAACAAAAAACTAAATCATTAAAGATACAAATAGATATCTACTGAAAACTGTAAACAGTAGAACATTGACAAAGAAATCAAGATAAACAGTTGTATTACCCTTATATATATATATATATATATATATATATATATATATATATATATATATATATATATATATATATATATATATATATATATATATATATATATATTCATTAATAAGTTAACAAAGATTTGCCATTATCTTTAGACTTAACACTTTTTGATGTATCTGCCAGTATCCAATTGGTAAATGCAATATATATTACTTTCTTTAAACTATATAATCATAAATGTGGCCTCTGAACTTGCGCAGATGTCAAAAGGCAACCTCGGAGTTCACAAATGTCAAAATGTGCGTTCAAGAATGAAATTTGAATATCTAAAAGCAGAGTCACATAAGTACAACTCATCCAAAAGGTCTAAATTCTATAATTTTGTATGTTATTCATTAATAACTGCAAAGGGTGTTTTGGATTTTCTTTCTTCTGTGGTGTATTGTGTATGAGAATTGTAGATGACTATTACACTGGAACTGAACTTTCATAATTTTATTATTTATCTGCATAATAACGACAATAATATAAATACAAAAGTATTATATAAGTTAAAAATGTATAGTACATTCTAAAATTACTTTCTTGCTATTTATTTAGTAACCATATCATTAAAAAATATTATATGAGATTAAGATTTATTCTTTATTTTTATGATTTATACTATTCTAATCTTAATCCATATATTATAATATTGGAAATTTTGTTTAAGAATTTTAAAACACATAATGTCCTCGTATATCTTCATAAATCTTCATCCAAATTTGATGGCATGGCAGGATTTTTGTCCACTATTATAAGGCCTTTATACTAGGAGATTTTTTTTATCAAAATATGGTGAAATTCAGCTGAGTAGGTTTTAAGACAAAGTTGAAAATTATACAATTTATTTTTAATTATTTTTAGTGCTACTGCCATATCTGATGGCAGACTGGTACAAGAATGTCATTATACTAAGATGCTCTATCAAATTTGGACAAATTCTGTTCATTTAATTCTTGGGGTGGGGAATTTCTTAAAGGTTTTTCTATTTTATAGTAACACTATCCATGTTTGATGGCAGATTGTATTTGTATAAATCTGAATACTTTATTATCTGGTTGTTTTCCGTCAATTTAGGCCCAAGTCTGCATGGCACCTTTTAGTAAGCATTTTAGAAACCTTTCTATTTTTAGTAATAGTGGCAAAATTTCATAGTGTATCATCATTGTTTAAATTTGATTACTCTTTAAATCAGAATGCCTTCTGTAAAATTTGGGGAAATTCTTTTCAAAACTTTTTAAGAACAAAACTACTGAATGGTTTTTCTAATTTTAGTAATGGCAACCATATCTGATGGCAGACTGGCATAACTTCAATAAAACTGAGAGTACTTTAAGCCAAGATGCACTCTGCCAAATTCAGCTGCAAGCTGTCTAGTGGTTTTTATGAAGTTTAAATTAGATCACTGGGTGCATATGGAAATAATAATCTAAGGCACATTTTTGCATATGACATAAACTCTTTCTACAATACAAATGCATAACAAGTACCAGTATGATGATATCTCAAAAGGTTTAAAAGTTTTTAACTGTCAGGAGTGTGACAAAGATATGGATTGACATTTTTAAAAAATGGTGAACATAAAATGCTGATCAAACAAATAAATTTGTTAACAAGACAGATTAGTCCTGTTACAGGATTCTACCCATGTTTCATGAATATATTTCAAACCAGTAAAGAGATTTGAAATCACCAACATTACGACAACAATTACCATCAAAATACTCACTAAAATAGTCCTGATTGATTTTCATTAATATCAACAACCACACCACCTTTGCTTCATCTCTTTCATTCTCACAATTGTATTATAATTTAAACCATGGCAGTGAATCAGAAGAATACAAAATTATGCATGAAACATCCTGAAAAATATGACTTTAAGTTTTACCCAACCACAGATGTTATAACAATGAAAAGATCAGTTTCTCTGTGAGATTTAACATACATATTTACCTTAAAAAGTAGGATAGCACCTGCAAGGCCTCGCCTCCCAGCTGTTTTATCCTGGCTGGCCATTGCACAATCCTCCCCGACTGTGACAGAGTCAAGGTGGATCCCCTCCTGCTTAGCTCGCTCCACGGCTAGACCAAAGTTCAACCGATCTCCAGTGTAATTAGCCACAGTAACCAAGCAACCACCTATAGACAATTTTCAGTTTCAGTCTGATTTAACTGCCTTGGCAAAGAGATTTTCATCTTTTGTGTCAATATAATACAGCATCTGTATTGTTCTCAGTAGTAATATGGCATGTATTTTAGAATGCAGCTATCATCATGTGAGCCTTCCCAAGCATAAAGGTAATAAATATATAGAAATGAGCACTTTTACATCCTTTTAATTATAGTGTACATGACTTGAGTATTGCATATACTAACTTATAATTAAAGTCGGGGCCCCAAGTGGCTGAGTGGTCTAAAGTGTTGTCCGTTACGGATCATTGCCATCTCACCTCTGTTTCGAGTCTAGGATTCGGCAAATGTGGATATGTGAGAAAGCTTACCAGTAGCTTCTTGTGGGTCGGTGGTTCTTTCCGGTGATTTCCCGGGTTCTTCCTCCACTATTAATACTGGCCACCATGAATAGCCTATCGTGTGCTTAAAAATGGCACTAAGCCCAACAACAACAACAACAACAACAACAACAAAATAATTAAAGTCAAACTGCAAAAAAAAAAAATAAAATGCTCTGCCCATCATATAATATGCCTGCAGATCAGGGTCTATGCTTGTTCTACTAATTACACATAAGAAACTGCCTAGACCCATACTTGCTAGCACATCTGATGGCAGATCTGGTTCTGTGCAGCTTGCAGTTGGGAGTCAAATTACAAGAGAGCATATATGGTAATTACTAAATGTGTGACCCTAAACATAATCTCAAGTATAAATTTGATGCATTTATTGTTGAACTTCAAACAAATTTGTAAAGAAATTAGTCATGATGTAATATGTTGCCATATGTGTCATTGATGTAAGACTGCTGTAACCTTTGCGCTTGGGACATATAGCTGATGCCATGCACATCTTGTCTATGGTAAAACTATGGTCTCATTGTAAAGTTACTCATCTGTACATGAGATGCATGAAATAACCATTTTGTATTTTGGTTACATTATTTTTCAAGAAATGTTTTTCTGGAAATCTTTCAGTTTTTAATGAATCAGTTTCTTCCATACATTGATCATTGGGGAGGATGACCCAAAAGATGGCATTAAGAGATTGAAATCAAGATAGGTCAGCCTGGTATCAGGATAATGTGAATGGGTGTGACATCATGCTACATGGTTTTGGTATGATGCTCAAGTGCTAGACATCACTATAAACTTCCACACTGCAGACACTGTAGCGATACAACTAAAATTGTTAAAGCTACTTTAAAAATAATATTAATCTAAATCTAACTAGTCACCATCACAATTAAATATACCTGGTTAACTTTTCCATGTTTCCATTAAGTGTACTATAATACATTTTTTATATGACCACAAACATTTGTCTGTAAGAATCTGAGCAATAATTATGAGTGTTACTATGTCTGTCTGTCTGGTTGTGTTAACAGTAAAGGTAAAAATATTCTTGCAGTTCATTTCAAAAATGAGTTTTTGTCATGATTTTGATCAGTTTTCCTTTTACAGTACCAGTATTTTAACAGTAACAAATAAACATTTTGTCACATAAAATAATGCATAAGACAACAACAGGTCTTCAGTTGATCTGGCTATGTAAAAAGCCCAGCTATAAAATAAAGTTCAGTGAATTCAGTGGTGAATGATTTATGAATGCCAGGCCTAACCCTGGCTAAATATTACTCATAAAAATAATGTGATATAGTGAACAAAGATATGTACATTTGCTTCTAATGACTCATAGAGCTTACATTATATATAAAATTGCCTGTATTTAGGGTGTTTAGAAAATACAGTAAACAAGGGTATAGAAAATAATATAGTATAATAATTATAGCATATAGCTATAATACTAAAAAGTACTATTTACACCTTGTTGCCTGTACATGTATTTATCCTGCAACTTTCAGCAGAATCTGATAAGACACTTACATAGCAAATAATCCATTTTAAGAAATGTTTTACAATGAGGAAAGAGTTCTTTATCCCTTTGTATTGTTGTCCTGCTGTAAGCTATGTTAAGTACCATGAAACAGTCTACAGCTATGGAAAGTACCATGAAACAGTCTACAGCTATGGAAAGTACCATGAAACAGTCTACAGCTATGGAAAGTACCATGAAACAGTCTACAGCTATGGAAAGTACCATGACACAGTCTACAGCTATGGAAAGTACCATGACACAGTCTACAGCTATGGAAAGTACCATGAAACAGTCTACAGCTATGGAAAGTACCATGAAACAGTCTACAGCTATGGAAAGTACCATGAAACAGTTTACAGCCATGGAAAGTACCATGAAACAGTCTTATTTCAGCCCAATTAACATATAGAATATACCATCAAGATAGTCTTAACTCAGTGCAACCAGAAGATCCCCATCTCTTTTCACCAACAGACAAATAAAATTGACTCTCTGCAAAAAACTCTGAGGTAATCACAGTGATACTTCATAAATTGGTTGATTTTTTAACCATCAACATCAGGTTAGATGCGCAATGAGTAGATGATTATAGTTATTGTATATAATATAACAATGCTGTTTCTGCAAAGATGTAATACCTGAACTCTTAATTTTTCATTCCTGTAACTTTTCAAAGAGAAAATAGCAATGATTTTGTTTCAATGGCCTCAAACTGCTGCTTATGTAAGTGATGAAATTCCATCAAAGTCAAAGTGAAGTCTGAAGGTCTATTATGTAATGACAACTGTGAGCTTGAGGCCAGTTCAAAATGGCCACTATTTACATCCAGTCTTTTTCTAGCATGCATCACAAAAGCTGAGGATGTTCCAATTTATTTCAAGTCTGTTTTTTAAAACTTTTTTCCAATAATGAAGTTACAAATATAGATGAATGAATACTTCCATGGATTTTTTAACTTATCTATCAACTATGCTCCACCTACCCATCCACATATAAACTACACTCTTTTCTAGTCATCAGAGTACAAATTATGCTCCATATATTCATCATATCAACTATGCTCCATGTACTCATCATATCAACTATGCTCCATGTACTCATTAGCATATCAACTTTTACAAAATTCAGGATTTCTTTTCAAAATCTGCAAACACGCTTCACTAACATTTTGGAATAAATGGTGGAATTTTAGATAAATTAGGGTGATATACAGATATCAATCTAAGAGGTAAGAGGTGTTGCAGCTCTTCTCTTTTTGACAGTTTTCATGCCTGCACTATTGGAAATGATGCAGGCTGGTAACCTGATTGGTCAATGGTCCACATGAATCATTGATAAACTGCTGCTGTGAGTGATTTGGATTTTGAATGTAGCTTTAAAAAAATTTCAGTCATATCACTACAATGTTTGCAGTGTGGCAATTTATAATGATGTCTAGCACTGGGGCTGCATGCTGCAGACATGTAGCATCATGTCACACCCAGTTACATTATTCTGACATCATGCTGACTAGTACTAACACTAATCTCTTAATGCATAGCACCTAGCAAGGCAGCTGTTTGTACCATTTTTATAAGTCTTTGGTATGACAAGGCTGGGGTTCGAGTTGGAGGTGAATATTCTAACCACTAGGCTACCATAGCAGTTATGCGGTTATGTAATATAAAAAAGTAAAATCATGTTAAATTCATCTCCATTAAATGCGTGTAAGATTGAACTAAATGTGTGATGGAAAAATTGTTATCCAGTAGCTATAATATTCAGATGTTATAGATGTTTCTGAGATAATACTGAAAAGTTTTCACATCTAATAATGATGGACATGACCACATTTATAATTTTTATCAACAATGTTGTATATAAAAATATCCATGATTTTGACTGACCTTGGTTGCCCTTAGCAATAGTTCTGATTCCAGTAAGTATGCTTTGTGGAGGTGGAGATGTGAAGATAGACCCTGCTACTGCTGCACTAAGCATCCCTTGACCTACATAACCTGGAAACAAGATATCATATTCAGGTATATCTCAGGTATATCTATCCTGTCATACTTGAATCTTGCATGTTCAAAACTTAAGGTGTTTCTCACAATACCAATCAAAGTCAAACTTACTTTAAATTTAACTGATCCTCCACCGCATGAAAACATAAATCCAAAACTTGATCAAATCTTTAGATTGATGAGAAGGATAACAGGATAATGTTTCTAACACATTTATCATTGGGAATACAAAAGGTATACAAGTATCTGTATGGTACAGTCAGGTAATTTTCTGATTTTGTAATAAAAGTTAAGATGAAGACCTAAGCTTTGCATTAGTTTGCTTCAAGGAGAAAGTTGACCTGTGGACAACACAGTTAATATAAACATAAAAATTAAACACTTTAAGACCTATCACACTTAACTTTTTTGTGTATATAATGTGTCTGAAAACAAAATGTCACCTCTATAAAGAGACATCTTATCAGTGTAAAAATGGACAAAAAAATGAGTAAACAACATGCCAGCCCTTTTCCACTCTAAGTTTTTAATGCCAAATTTCAGAAGTGAGGGATTAATAAAATCTATTACATACAGTGATATGGGATATGTAAATCCCACCAATGGGTCAAAAAATGAAACAGGCAAACTTGTTGCCCACAAATTTTTTTCCACATCTGTGTATACATTATGTACGTTTCTTTTATTTATAAACAGGAAATAGATATGGAAAAAAAGATGGCACATCAGAGGTATTATTACAGTTATAGAAATATTAAAAGTATTTTCTCAAAGTTTTTAGAATAAGCATCAAAAAGTTGCTTTGCAAAAAATTTATTTATTGTAAAGAAAAATTATGTTTATAGGCAGGAACCCGTTTTTGTTTTAGTGCTAACAAGCATTCCAGACATTCATGGTATGATATAGATAATATAATACTATCATCTACAGTGTCAATGAGTGCTCTCATCTAAAGGTATATCTGACATGACTTTCTCTCATGGGTAAATTGTATCTCACTTATTTAGAAATGGAACAATGTATGGCTCTATATAATGTCACACATTAAAATCCGCTTTTTTCATTTCCACTGACAGCATGATGAACTCTATTATTTTACACGACACTTATACCTCTACTGTTTAAAAGCAGACAAAAATGTCTTAGTAAAAGAACTGAAGAATTTTTCACCAGAAATGTATATATAGCTATAATTGCATAAAAAATCTAACTTTAGTCATGTGTAATATGAATACAAATATTAAATATACAAATATTATTTAATTTCACTTGTCTACCTCAAGTGATTTTTTCTTAATCATGCAAACATGGCTTGTGTAAAAAAAAATTATAAATCCAAAAAGTGTAAAAAAAATGTTGCAATGATGTGAAATTCTATTAAGGTCATCTACAGGTGCATACAAATATTTCAGCTAAATGTCAGTTCTGTACAGTAGTAGATTTTGTGCAATCCTACTAACAAGCTTCTCAGTTTTGACAGGCAAATACAGATAGATGGACATAACCAACTCAAGCTGCTTTCATGACAACCAGTGGAGGCATAATACAAAAAGTTGTTAGTATCAATTAGCAGATTAATTACTTACCTCCTATGTCTCTGCCTGTCTCATACAGACCATATATTCTTGCCCATAAATCAAATCTGACTGCAAACAGCAGAGTTGAGTCTATGTGATTTACAAGGACTAATCAGTACAAAAAAAAAAACTATCTTGATCTGTTGTCACATTAGACAATGGCAGATCAGGGTCTATATTGCCTACAGTTGGAGTCAGCTTATAAGTGAGAAGAGATGGTATACATATATGTCTTGTACATGAACTTCAATGCATGAAACAAGTCTGAAATGATGCTAAAGTTACAATGAAACATTGACAAGTCAGTAAATTTTGATATTTGTACAATTTTAAGATTAAGTTCAAAACTATAATTAACAAAGTGTTGTTAGAGTTCCATGTCTCACCTTATTATTTAACAAACTCCATGTCGTGCCTGCATCTAGGTGTTTATGTGTACCCCTTATGTCTCCATCTTGCAAAAATCCTGACACAAAACTTAAATCTGTAGACTAAAGTTACCATCACCTCTATAAAGTGATACATATTTCTCTCGTTCCTATACAGTTTGCCCATGTAAGAAAGACATATGGGATAAAACTACCCCACATGATGAATGCCCATGTTAGAAAGGCATAGACAAACCTATCCCACATGATGAATGCCATGTTAGAAAGGCATAGACAAAACTACCCCACATGATGAATGCCATGTTAGAAAGGCATAGACAAAACTACCCCACATGATGAATGCCCATGTTAGAAAGGCATAGACAAACCTATCCCACATGATGAATGCCATGTTAGAAAGGCATATGGGATAAACCCATTCCACAGGATGAGTACACTCTGTTACAGATCATTATGTTTGTGATGTCAACATTTTGGCAGCCTATAAACATTATTCTTGATTTAAACAACAAATTCTTTGTTGCAAATATAAATTGTTGTGCTGTTTGTAAGGAGATAAAAATCTTGAGAAAATACTTTTTGTATTTTTAGAGCTCTATCCATGCTGATGATACATTGTCTTTTATCTCTGCAGCACTTGTGTCTTTGTGAGAAATAAAGAAAAATAATCTAAAATGTGCTTTGCTTTTCTTGTAGGAAATCCCACTCATGTACTCAAAATTTGTCAACTGGAACTCAGTATATACATTGATGTGGGACTGGGAAGTCCCACCCTCATAATCTGGATTTGTGGGCAGAACCCATTATATGTTCTTATGTAGGATAGGGATATCCCACCATAAGATTTGGTTGGCAAAAACTGGATAAAGAAATCCCACAATGAAAATCTGAATCTGTTGATAGAAATTTTATAGTGAAATTCCACCCTCAAGATTATACTGTGTAAGCACAGGACAGAAACACCCACCCTCTAGATCACACTGTTTAAACAGGAACTGGATAGGAAACTCCCACCATCTAGATCACACTATTTAAGCAGGAACTGGATAGGAGACTCCCACCCTCTAGATCACACTGTTTAAGCAGGAACTGGATAGGAGACTCCCACCCTCTAGATCACACTGTTTAAGCAGGAACTGGATAGGAAACTAACACCCTCTAGATCACACTGTTTAAGCAGGAACTGGATAGGAGACTCCCACCCTCTAGATCACACTGTTTAAGCAGGAACTGGATAGGAGACTCCCACCCTCTAGATCACAGTGTTTAAGCAGGAACTGGATAGGAAACTCCCAACATCTAGATTGCACTGCTTAAGCAAGAACTGGATAGGAAACTCCCACCTCTAGATTGCACTGCTTAAGCAGGAACTGGATAGGAAACTCCCACCCTCTAGAACACACTGTTTAAGCAGGAACTGGTTAGGAGACTCCACCCTCTAGATCACACTGTTCAAACAGGAACTGGATAGGAAACTCCCACCCTCTAGATCACACTATTTAAGCAGGAACTGGATAGGAGACTCCACCCTCTAAATCACACTGTTTAAGCAGGAACTGGATAGGAGACTCCCACCCTCTAGATCACACTGTTTAAGCAGGAACTGGATAGGAGACTTCCACCCTCTAGATCACACTGTTTAAGCAGGAACTGGATAGGAAACTCTCACCATCTAGATTGCACTGCTTAAGCAAGAACTGGATAGGAAACTCCCACCCTCTAGAACACACTGTTTAAGCAGGAACTGGATAGGAAACTCCCACCATCTAGATTGCACTGCTTAAGCAAGAACTGGATAGGAAACTCCCACCCTCTAGATTGCACTGCTTAAGCAGGAACTGGATAGGAAACTCACACCCTCTAGAACACACTGTTTAAGCAGGAACTGGATAGGAGACTCCACCCTCTAGATCACACTGTTTAAACAGGAACTGGATAGGAAACTCCCACCCTCTAGATCACACTATTTAAGCAGGAACTGGATAGGAGATTCCCACCCTCTAGATCACACTGTTTAAGCAGGAACTGGATAGGAGACTCCACCCTCTAGATCACACTGTTTAAGCAGGAACTGGATAGGAAACTCCCACCCTCTAGATCACACTGTTTAAGCAGGAACTGGATAGGAGACTCCCACCCTCTAGATCACACTGTTTAAGCAGGAACTGGATAGGAGACTCCCACCCTCTAGATCACACTGTTTAAGCAGGAACTGGATAGGAAACTCCCACCATCTAGATTGCACTGCTTAAGCAGGAACTGGATAGGAAACTCCCACCCTCTAGATTGCACTGCTTAAGCAGGAACTGGATAGGAGATTCCACCCTCTAGATCACACTGTTTAAGCAGGAACTGGATAGGAAACTAACAATTTCTAGAACACACTGTTTAAGCAGGAACTGGATAAGAAATTCCAACCCTCTAGATCACAATGTGTAAGCAGGAACTGGATAGGAAACTCACACCATCTAGACCACACTGTTTCAGCAGGAACTGGATGAGAAGATCCCACCCTCTAGATCACACTGTGTATGCAGGAACGGGATAAGAAGATTCCACCCTCAGATCACACTGTGTAAGCAGGAACTGGATAAAGAAAATCCCACCCTCTAGATCACACTGTTTAAGCAGGAACTGGATAAAGAAAATCCCACCCTCTAGATCACACTGTTTAAGCAGGAACTGGGTAAGAAATTCACACCCTCTAGATCACAATGTGTACGCAGAAACTGGATAGGAAACTCACACCCTCTAAATAACACTGTTTAAGCAGGATAAGGAAATCCAACCCTCAAGATTACAGTGAAATTAGAAACTGCATAGGGATATCCCACCCTGAAAATCAATGTAGTGATAAGACGAGTTTCTTGGGTTGAAAGAAACCCATGTATCATGAAAATTAGGTATGCTGATCTGAATAATTTTAAAATATGTTTACCAAATGTGTTTGCAATGGAAGCTACAAGACTGCATAGAAGGAGTCTAACATAATTTTGTCGTATGAAACACTCCTGCCAAGTTTGATTAAAATTGGCTCAGCCATAGGCTTCAAACAAAGCTATTAAGGAATTAAGGAAGCCATACCACAGCTTGGGGGGAAGCCACCCTTAACAGAATTTTGAATCCACACAAGTAAGACACATTCTTTCCAAGTTTTATCAAAATTAGCTCTGTCATTCTGGAGAAGAAGTTGAAAATAATTTTTCCATGTGGTTGCTATGTAAACCACACCATTTCTCTGGGAGCCAGACAGAAATTTGAAAAAATATGTCCTGATGCTCCATGTTGAAATAAATGGATAGACAGGAACAGATGAATGGACATGACCTTCTATATGAAATCAGCAACCAAAAAAAAATGATCACATAAAAGCTTATAAAATACCCATGATAAAAACAGTGTCAAAATGAAGTACTGGTAATTACTAATTAAAATATTTGACAAATTATGATGTAACTTTATCCATAAAAAAATTAAATTATACAACAGCATGTTCACAAAATCAGTTAAAATTTACATTAAACATGCTCATGATGTTGACATTCCAGCCTGGAACCCAAACACAGTACATGAACACATAAGGATAAAAAAAGCATATCAAATTAAAATGAGTAATGACATGACAATGTGTATTTCAATATATCCAGAACAAAGTATGTAAGAGGTTTGTGCACAAGACAGCATTCCACCACATGCCTGCATGTAATGGTTCATGTCCTGATCCTCCTCCACTCAGAAGGGTGACCTTTCCTTGACGCCTGACTTCCTCTATATCTGTCCGAACCACAATGCGGTGTCCCTTGACTAGAGAGAGTCCTGGGTGGACAGCAATGAGGCCAGACAAGTTTTCATCCACACAGTGCTCCACCGAGTTCACCAGCTTCTTGCACCCAAGCGACATACTGCTCCTATAACCAATACAAATGCCCCCCAAAACTTAAAAAGAAAACATACACCCTTTAAAAACAATGTCATGCATAAACGTAAAGTATTTAAGTATTTTTAAATATTTATTTGTACCAGTCATGTTTTACCAGCATCCAATAAACTTTTTTCAACAATGTTTTCTGGATGCTAAGAACTGTTTTATATGAAACAATGTGGAGTTTAGCTAAATGCATATTATGTCATGTATTTTATCAATTATATATTTTGTAAATCTCTAATTAAAATATGTATGATATACTTAAAAAAGAGACAATTTCTGTCTTCCAATTAGTAATGGCTATAAAAGTCACTGGTGACTAATTTTCCCTTACAGATAGTATCTACCAGCAGATTTCAAAATTTTTAAATCACCAATCCATTTTTGAGAAAATGTGCAAACTAAATCAGGTATGTTCAATGGCTTCTGAGCTATGCTGAGTTAAACAATCTGCTGTAAGGGGTTGTCCATAAAGGACATCCACAGATAATAGCTGTTTTCCTAACCTAACCTCCCCTTTGTCAACTTTTGTCCACATTTGGCTTACCCCCATCTCCCAGATGCAGACATCCAAATTTAGCATAGCTGATATGTAGGCCATGTAACCAACCTCAGGCACTGTGGGCCAGACCTATGTATTAGCACCAACCCGTTGATATATATTCTGTGGCACGAATCGTACAAATTAAAATTAACAAATAATTTATACTTAGGGATCACCCATAAATGATGTCCGCAAAACATTCTGGAATAAACGCAGTAGGCATAAAGCAGCTGTTCAACACTGAATATCAAAACAAAAAATGCCTGTGGACGTCCGCAAGGTTCTTTTACACCCATTCCCCCTTGACACAGTTATCCACATTTGAACAACCCTCCTCCCACCATCTTTGCAGACATCCTTTATGAATGATCCCTAATGGAGGTATAACACTGATGAAAAAAGATCAATAACTCCAACTAAGTTAGACCCCAAAAAAATAAAACTTTTTAAGGTATATCTACAAATAATTCACCCATCAAATAATACTCAGTTAGTTGTACAAGGTGCAGAGCTATGCTGGCTACAAGCAACATCACAAATGATGAAATGAAGTTTATGATCAAGGGCCATAACTCTATTCAAAATATAATTGATGAAACAAAACCCATAGTAGTTGCATCATGATATAGGCATGCCAGATGGTTCCTGATCCATGTTGGTTTAATGATCTGCTGTAGTCAGGCCTAAAATTGAACATACATTTCTTTGCAGACAGAAAGACTGTTGAGAAATCTATTTGTCTTGTTAAATCTTCAACAGTTCTTTCTGCAAAACAATGTCAGACCAGGGTTGAGCAAATCCCATAACGCGATGTCCCGGACTAGTCCTTTTTGAAGTCAGGCAACTAAAATTTTCCAAGTCGCTAGTCTGGGACAAGTGCTTTTTAAAAACGTTGGACTTGTCCTTATTTTTGTGCTTTAATCATTATATCTACCTTTATTTGGCCAATCATGCCCTCCAGACATATTGAATACTTGATTCTAGCCCCTCTTCATGTATACATTTGCTTCATGTATACATTTGCATCCTGTTACCGCTTGACTGCATATTAGGCTAAGCGATCAAATTATCGGCAAATCAAAACAAAAGAAAGCCAGCATGATCAATTAGCAGTGTTGTAAGTGGTTTTGCTACAATGAGTTTATTCAATCTAGATCATAACTAATCTGAGTTTCCTCTAACCCTTGCCATCCCATTTTTGATATTTAGACATTTATGTTGGGGTGTAGAGTGAGAATCCATTCCCTATTGAAAAGTTGGAATTTGCCAACACCATTTGGTATTGGCATAGGGTATCTAACTGGCCTAGCAAACTTTAACGACCTTTCATCAAGAAATACCTAGGCTGCTTGAAATGGATAGGAATATGATTTTTTTTTCTTCTCAGATATTGCGAGTATAGCATTCGTTATAGCTTTAATCGACTGACAGACTAGCCAAAACAATAGCTTTGATGAAATTTGACCTGGAAATCGTCATTTGCATTCCGAGTCACATGACTACCCATACACAAATTTTGCGATCCACATTTCAATGACTTCAGGGTTCAAATTGTCACGTGATATCAACAATTAACCATTTCTAATATTGCTGTGGGAAAACAAATCAAACATAAATTAAAGTCAAGTAATATTTATAGAAACATAAAAGAACATAAACTTCTAAAAAAATATTTATTCTGGAAACAACAACCAGTTATCTGTAAATGTTGCAGCACTTGAAAAAAAAGGCAACAAGAGGAGAAAAAAGGTCAGCGCGGTAGTCATATGATACCAACAAAATATATCGCTGACACATGCTTAATACTTGATGTATCTTATTTTCTCTTTGCTGCGATACCGACAGGTTTCTAGTCATTGTTCTCAGAATAAATATGTTTAAAATTAAGTGTGCATTACATTTATCGTCAAGTATTATGTGACTTTTAATTAATATTTTCGAATTCTTTGTAGAACAACATTCAAAATGGTTTATTGTTGATAGCACATGACTATTGGAACTCTGATGTCATTGACATGTAGGTTGCGAGATTTGCGTAGTCATGTGACTCAGGATGTAAATGGCGAATTCCAGGTGAAATTTCATCAGCGGATTAAATATATAATGAATGCTACACTTGCTATTTCTGAGAAATTAAATCATATTTCTATCGAAAGGTCGTTAAAGTTTGCTAGACCAGTTAGTAAGCGGATACCCTATTCCAACACCAAATGGTGTTGGTGAATTCCAGCTTTTCATTAGGGAATGGACTCTGACCCTACACCCCCAACATAAATGTCCAAATATAAAAAATGGTGTGGCAACGGTCAGAGGAAACTCGGACTAGATCATAACGAGCGACTCACTATGATTTTAATCCAGCGAGTCAGTGTAATAAAATTAATTATAGGTATTTTACCGACATCAGTGTCAGTTTCTTTTATGAACTGATTCTTTAATTTATAATTGATTATACAGATGATTAACTTCCAGATGTGATATAGTAATTGAAGTGAAACAAGTACGCAAATTCAGTTCATATTATAAGAGAAAATCGATGTTATGATCACTTCAGAAGTAGTTATCCAGCACGTTGATAGTTACTCTGGATATAATGAGTTTGCTAAACTATTTTCGTAAGGAATGTAATAACAGCGATTTTTAGAAAAGGTAAATTTGTTTGAAAATGGACGGATAAAACGTAAGACACTGAGTGTATGGTAGTTATTTCTCCAAAAGAGACATAGCAACAATCCTTAAAGGCAAAAAAATGTGAAATATGACACTACTAAGAGACAGAAATTTTCAGCTGCATTGAGTTGATTTTTATCCCTAGCTTGAATATATTGACTGGGACAGGAATGCTATTTTGCAGTTACTGCAAACAATATCTAAAACTGGCATAGGTAGGAAATTCACCCAGATGAAACATTTCTGTAAATGGACCAGAGCTTGAGGACTTGAACCCAGAAACAGCTATCAACTGCTGGCTTAGTGCATTTGCAGGTGGCAGACATATACATGGACATATTTTCAAATTCATCAGCTAAAACATATATACATGAACCTGAAAAGCCAAATGAATAACAACCAATGTTTTTGAAAGATTACATTCTTTTAAGAAATAATTATGTTGTATATTAGTTTGTTTTTTCTATGCATTAAGTACATACATGTCATCAAATCTCGTTAAGTCATTACCCTTTTGGGACCAGTGAAAAGTAAAGTGGGACTAGTGAATTACTGAAACCACTTGTCCTGAACTAGTGGTTAAAAAATAATTTGTTCAGCCTTGCAGACACATATGGAGACTAACTAGCAATATCTGTTGTGTAGATACTTAACTGTAAAAACCACCAGTTTGACAAACAACAAACCCTTCAAGTTAATTGTCAAGGGCCATAACTTTATCCAATCGTTGCAAGAAGCTATGTGTCCTTCTAAAAAAGTTTTCTGGCACCAGGCTGCTCACAAACAACTGTACTGGCTTATGTTTTGTGGTAAATAAATGAGGGACATTTATACGTAACTCTGACTTTATTTGCTTATTAGATTTTTACAAAGACAAGGGTCCAGCTTCTCATTAAGAAATATATGAACATTATATGAATATTATAAACTGACTTTATTTGCATAAGAAGAGATGAAAAACGGAATTTTGAATCATGATTAGTCTGTGCAATGAAGATTCATCCAGAATTGAGCTACATAATCACAGTTGAATAACAGCGAGAAGCTGGAGATGTAAAGAGTAAAACCCACTGCATATTCGTTATTTCCAGAAAATAAATAATTTTTGAAGGTTTTTTTTTAAAAAAAAGTTTTTTATTTCTCTGAATACAAAACAACAAAAAAAAAAATACATTATATTATTAGCATGTCTTCCACAAAGAAACAATCTAGCCACGATGTCGTAGCCTCAACTTGTTTTGTTGTGGTTGAGACTAAGGTAGGACTAAGGTATTAATATTAGTACTAGAAGCAATCGTGCTATTCACATGGAATTAAATCGTTTAAAAAAGAAAATTATCAATATGATTTACTGTGACAAAATATATATGCCAATAATAGTTTCATCCAGATCAATCCCAATAACAATGATTATTAAAGCCTAAAATTGGCAGCGATAATCTTACAGGGATGAGGTTTTGCTCAGACACCGGAACACTACAGTATAATCTTGCACGGGTGACTAAAGATAGCAACCAGAGCTTATAAACTGCGATTATTTAACCTAATTTCAAGAATTCTTCTCATTTAAGGTAAGACTAATTGCTGTCAGTCTCAGTTAGATGCAAAATTTAACGCTTGTATGAGAACGCGATGCTCCCCGACTACAACTTCGAATGCAAAGATTAATTTTGAACTCTTAAAATTATATCCTGTCTGTGCCTTATGTGGAATTATCTACAAAACCAAACAAAGATTTGTCGATAACAATTAAATGGATTTTAAAAAGAAATTATATTTAGGAATGTAAAAATGTCGAGTTCAAGTTCGAGATTGAGATCGAGATCGAGAGATGTAAGCCTTACTTTGAAATTCACTGTCTTTAGGTAAAGAAAGAAATAAGAGAATAATCGAATCTAAAGAGGAAAATATAAGAATAATTAAATATAAAGTTGGATTAGGTAAATTACAAAATGAGTAATCGAAGATAATGATGGTTTAGGTAAAGGTATAAATAAATATGTAATAAGATTTAATGTTTATGTTACAAGCAATGGGGTCTTTGCTTGAGCTAGCAGTGTCAAAACCCGGGTGCCATTCCAGCTAGAAGTCATAAGTTTACCCCAAATTTCCAAAAGAGTTATATACAACTTCAGTTGTAAATCAGAAAGCCCGACTTGTCCATTCTATACATAAATTTTACTCTAATCAATGCAAGACCACATATTTCTCAACTTGCAAATATATATCAACTGCACATCTGCATAGTTTCTCTTTATCAACCTTCCGTACCGTCAGCAGTTCACGCCCTAGAAACTATACAACCATCCCTTAACACTGAGAACTATTTTAACTACGTTACCTTAGGCCAATCAATCTATGGTTTTAAGGCATATCTCGCCAGTACAACTGCATCACATTTGCCATCATGGCGACTTAAATGGTATCTGCCGAGTCCCTTCTTGTTGTGAAATTTACCGGTTTGCTACCGTAAATACTGTCACTGCAGTCACAACACCAATATACACCACTAGATTTTAATTGTGACTATAGCATGACAGGGACAGTCATACGGTTTGGGTCTGAATTAACAACTCATTGACCACGGCTTCATGGAAACTCACTAACATTTTCTCTCCGTGACGTTTGCTCATATTAATTGGCTCGTTATTTCGGGGTCAGGAATGTTTCCATTGCACCGAATTTCAATAATCAAACAAGTAATTACACTAACCTAAGAATTCCATAAACGGGGCGTTATAACCAAATGCGCATCTCCAAAATGTTATTACGGTTGCTTCGATAAATAACGAAATAAATGAGTAATCAGATGTAATGTAAAATGTAGAAACAAATGAATAATTTTGGCTGATTTATTTACTTTATTAATGTCATTTTACCAAGCAAAAGTTAGTTTCTTTTACTCCAGTTACTAAATATGTTTTTCATTTTCTCACAAATTCCGGAAGCTGCAAGTTTTTATATCAAATAAACATACTCCCAGTATTATAAAAGGTCCTTTCTTCCAGTCCCATTTTTAAATTTTTAAATAATTTCGTATTCGATACTGATAATTACCCTGTCCATAATGCATTGGTTTTATAGGTTTTTTTTTTCCCCAATATTCATTTTTGTTCCAGATATTGTATAATACTGATAACTCTGTTTTCAGGCGTGTTTTAGCGATTTTTTGGGGGACCCATCTAAACATATCCTCGTCTTATCAGCATACTGACGTTTTACAAATTATTTGTATAAATCAATATTCCATTTATACTTTCCTTTCTTTCGAAGCATTTTCCAAACGTTCAGCACATAATGTAATCAAATGGGTGAAACTATGCAACTGAACAAAGTAATTGGATAAATGTCTATTTTGTAAACTAACATATCTAACATCATTGTAAAACAGTTTCAGCAATTTTACCTATAGCATTTACAAAATTAAAATAAACTAAATGTTTAACGATAAATTGACAGGAGATAACTGTTTTTCAAGATCATAAGTAAAGGTCGTTCTTTCTTGCTTCGTTGTTTAAGAAAAGAATATCATAAATACTCCTAATGTATTCGTGAAGAAATCAACCACGTATAAAACCTTTTTGAGCTTCAGATACAATGTCAGCATAAAACTTTTTTTTTGTCTGGTTTAGGGATAGTGGTGGACATAACGGGAATTGATCATTGTGGGCCACTATATATAAATAAGGGAATTTAACATAGGGAATGTATTAGGTTTGTATACGGACAATAGGAATTGAACATGGGTACTGGACACTGGCAACAATGTTACAAGTAGCTGACCTCAGTCGGGCGGAACAATGTGGTAAAGGGCTGACCTGAATACACGTTATTTTATGGACTAAAAGAGACATAGATATAGAGACCTGGTTAGAGACAGTGTTAGAAACAGGGTTAGAGAAATAGACCGAGACAAAGACATACATAGATTTATCGACATAAATCTATGTGATGTGTCGAATTTTGAAAACTCTTAGAAGCTTTGTTTAAAGGAATTGTATCAAAGTCAACTTAATTAAAGTAGAAAGGGCTAGAGATAGATGATTATTTTTCATTTCATCTCTGAACGTCAAAAGGGAATTCGTTCTAGCCGACGTAACATGACCGAGTCAGATGCTATGGTACAAGAGAATGACATAAGACCTTTCCCCAAAATCGGCAGGGTTAAAGGCAACAGCTGGCTATAGATGATAGTTCAAAGTAACTGATTAATTACGGCATGATTAGTTGTTTAGTTTTCTTGTCAATCCAAAAATTCTACGAACAGGTTTAGTCTATTCCGATAGGTTAATATGGATTTATGGGCGTAACTCTGTAAGAAATTAAAGGTTTTACTTTAGGAAAATTCAGCAATCTTTAATCTTTCGCAAGGGAAGTTAAATGATTCCGGGAGATCGTGTAAGACGTTATCTCGTGATTTGGCAGTGAAGCGAGAGTTTTGTCTCAGCAAGTAGGCAAACTCTACATTTTAAATTCGTAAAAAGTACGTCTTCATTATTGAGTAAGGGGCCAGATAGTTGTCTCAGTTAGGAGACAGACTATACGTGAGATTCGTGGAAACGAATAAAGAAACGGCAAAAGGAAACAGCTTTCCTAGATTCACATGAGAGATCCCTGAACAATCATAGGACCAGAACAAATTCTACGCAGAAATCTAAGTCCAGAGACGATTGTTAAATCAGAGTTTGACGGACAAGAGTCCAAGACGAAAAAGCTAGACAAAGATCGACAGAGCAGGGACGAACGGAAGTCTTGATGTCTGCATAAATTAGGTGATGAAGTCTCTCATCGTTACACTCAAAGGTCACATCTCATTGGCAATGAGGATAGCAATTTAACGTTGTAAGTAATTTTACATTTAAAGAAATTTGTATTGTCTTTTTTTATTTAAGTATATGTTAGTACCATTTTCCCTTCTTTTGTAACTAAGTCATTGATTTCTTTTCATTTTAAATTCTGTTGATAAACTGATTAAATTTTATATTTGTTCATTGAAAGGGGGCTCGTTTTGTTATTTCTTCAATATACTCGTTCAGTGATCTGCATTCTTCTTTCTATCTATCCACACTGGGTAAACTACACCGCGGAGGTCATTCCCTAGCAACGAACCGTAGTGAAAGAGATTGGTGTGTTTTGCACGCCGCCAATTTGTCACAATCTATCACACAAAAGATCGACTAAATGTGGGGGGGGATAGGGATCTTTTCCAGACAATAGAGTGGCCCTGAAAAGGGATTTTGAGATTTCTTTTCTTCTTTTTCTTCATCAGTTCCTGCTCTTCTTCACTACATGTTTCGTCTTCGTCTTGTTCTTTTCATCCTTTTCCTCCTCCACTTCCTTTTTCTCCTCCTTGCTCAATTCTGGCACTTTCTGCAATGGCCTCCATGGCCAGCTAGCTCATCCAACAGGTGTCTGGCATGCTCCAGGTGGAGTTTAAGTAGTTGCTAGTGGCTGTCGTACTTGTCGCTGGGGCGGTATCCTCCTCATGGGCTTTTTACTTCGCTGGTCTGTCTCAGGATGAGGTGAGGCAGGATCCTTTCTTTCTTTTTCTTCTCCTTTTTCTATTCCTCTCCTTCTCTTTCTCAATTCTGGCACTTTCTGCAATGGCGTCCATGATCAGCTCATCCAGCAGGTGTTGGGCATGCTCCAGTTGAATTTAGAGTTCAAGCAGTTTTTGTAGTCTACTTATCTTTTAAGTTAATCAGTGAACAATGGGTAGCCAGAATGTTTGTACGTATGTATTATTGAATTAGAGTCGCGTTCGCCCATAAGGCAATGCGACTAGTTTATTCCTGCGCAGCAGGCTGATTAATTATTCGTTGGGGGAAGGAAGGAGAGCCACATCCCCAACGCATTTCTGCACCCACATAGTGCTGTTTAATTTAGGTCATGGGACAATTAAATCTCAAACGACGTTATGCAGGGCTGTCATGAGTGGGAATGGACCCATACGCACTCATGCTAAGAATTTCATGTGCCTACCGCAATAGAATGAGACATCAGTCGTGATTGGTCACTACTCTGATGATGTCACTACCTAAATTGTGACGAGTCCACACACACTCATCATCGGATGTCCGAAGATGGGACAAGATATGGACTCCAAGGGATACGCCAAACACCGACCGAAACGTTCCTGAAAGCCAAGGCCTAGTATGAATCAAATTATCCTAGTTTCCTATTTATCGGGATTCCCTTTTATCAATTCTGTGTTAGCCATAATCGTAATTAGAGTCATATTATATCAAAGTTTTAAATTTTTCTGTTGTCTTACTTTTTAAATTTGGGTACTAAGCGTACATACTTTTCCTAAAACTATATTACTCAAATGAAGTCAAAGCAACTATAATAAATTTCTATTAATATTAACTTCAAAGAAGATAATTTTGAACGGTAGCCAAAGGATCAAATCCGTTGTTTAAGTTCAATCGAATCAGGTGTCTAAGCGAATGTAGAAACCCTAAAAATAAGAGGCATTTGTTTAGCAATAGCCCTAAAAAGGACTTTAGGACGGCAGCCCAAAAGTGCATCGGTTGTTTGCTACATCCACAATTCCCGCTGCGCTGCGTGGGTTTTTACGTCGCTGATCCGGGAATGCCTTTAGCCCATGCAATGAAGTCAGATGATTTGCAGCTTTTATCAGTATGTCCACCGAGTGTTCATGATAGGCATCGCTGCAGTACTGTTCAAGTATACGAACCATAAACAGCCATTGTTGATGACTCGGTTTCCTGGTTGCGAGTTGTCGGCAGCCGATATATTTTACTACACTAACGTAGTTTTGAGCTTTTCTTAAGTCATTAAGTGAAGCTTTATGCCCGAGTTCCAAACAATTGCTGATTTTTTTTGGTTCACTTTCTTGTTCTTCAGCTACTACGTCAGTCACTCACTCCTCCTTCAGCCTGCTCGCCATCTTCACTTTCTTCTGTGTCAGAATGATGAAGACTGCACTCAGTTTGTATTTCTACGTCTTTGCTGTTTTCCTGTCGTCCTAATGTTTGTGTCTGGGTTTCAGTGGATGTAACCTGGATCAGTTCTAGGGGTTGTTGACTTTCCAGTAGAGGTCCTGGTATCGCAGTAAAGTGGTTCGTTGCCTTTCATAGGTCCGCTTTCCTCCTCTCACTGCGATTTCTATTCTTGTTCCATGTAGTTTCGCCATAGTCCCCAGGGTCAGTAGTGTCTTGGCCCATCCCTTCACTCTTATCCCAGACAAGAAGTAAAGTAATTTTTTTCGTATCAGCTCTACGACTCTATCTGGCCGAGCCTTGCATATTGCTCTAATTGACATTCAGGCAATATTCGCACACGGTATCGACGACGTTTTTCAAGGATGTTTAAATGAGTTATTTTCGCATTGGTCTAGGGCTTTGGACAGAACGGACAACACGTTCCAATGTTTGGCTAAACGAGGAGGGAGTCCTTTCCTTTTCGTTCCTGGGGGGGGGGGCTCGAAGAGTTATGGATTCTGGAGGGTAACATCTTTCTTTGCTCCGAAGCACACATAAAATACACTGATGTTGATGACTTGTTACACGTCCTTTTATCTTAAATTTTTGAAGTAGTATTTTTGGACGATTAGATATGGTGTCTGACCAGTCTGTTTGACTAACGCATCATCGCAATAAAGAGAAAAACTATAAAAAAAACAACCTTTTGTTACTCCTCTTTTTGTTTGGACGATGGGGTCCTTTCTGGCGTAGAAATTGATGCTTGGCTAAGTGTTTTCTTCGGATGCCGGACTAAACGACAAGACTGTCCTTTTCTTTTTCCTTTTCCTTTATGGACAGGAAAACGACTATAATGGTGTGTGCACTACTGGTTGGTGACATCTTTGTTTGTTCTGGGGCACAAAAATACCGATTAACCATCGTTTACCCCAGGTCTTTTGTATAGTGTAATGCGTCGCTACTGATTGTCTCTACTTCGCATAAACTTTATGACAGGCATCACGCGTCGTTGAAGGGTTCACAACGAATTAAATTATGTCAGTTCTTGCTTGGATAAATCCAGTAAACGCTGTAAAATGTCAGGTCTCTCTTGGACTTAGATTTTTGGGGTAGGTATTTTGTTAGAAGCTGAAGATGCGGCTAAAGAGAAGGAGGGTGTCACCGCTAGAGGAGAAGTTCCTGGAGACACGGGTTTCCATTTTTGCATGAAATGGGGAAGAAACGGGTGTCAAAGTTGGTTTGGCTGGCATCACTAGCAACGGATAAGTGGAAGAACCTGAGGCTATCGGAAATGCGGTCACCGTCGCTGAAGGTCGTGGCTTGGAAATGTTAGGCTGCGTCCGGACTGTAGTGGCTATCTTGCGGAAAGAAGCTGATTTCTGGAGCCTTTTCTTGGGACTTTTCTTTTTCTGGGTCTTTTAAATGAATCAGTCCTCTTATAGAATTCAGGTGCAAGTGGTTAAACCACTGGTGACGTAAATGATGCAATTATTATTTGCGTTTGACTTGTATTTTGATAAACTCTCTGTAAATGCGTTCACTCAACTCCACAGGCAAACTACACATTTTCTCTTGTAAAGTACCGATGAAGAGATTCATCAAATCGTCCCACTAAAGGTAGGTAGTGATAGTACGGAGACCATCGAGAATGTTCAAGGTAAGCAGAATCTTTCTACTCCCATTGGTGAAGTGTCACGCCGCGACTGAAGCACTTGACTTCATCACCTTTGCCCAAGTAGATAAATCCGGCTCTGTCTAATTCGTCTGGTCAGGTTCTCCTAGATATTTAAACCACTTTTATTGGAAGGTTTGGAATCGACAAACGCACAGGGAACGAATATTCTTCTTTCACATGCTCATTTTAATGAGGGTACGGTGAAGCCAACAGTAGTTTGCTCAGGCATGGATGACATCCGTAGGGTGGTAGCCGCATGGTTTCAAGTTGAGGATGACACTTTCATGAAAACCAGAAAAGAGTCCACGATAACGAGTGGCATCGCTTCTGCATCCGTCAGGTTTGACACGCACAACATTACTTTCCATGGCAGGTACTGTAATAGTAGTCACAGCAAAATTCTCATGATGTGGTACTGAATCGTTGAGGTCACAGCGTACAGCATCCTTGCAATCGCAAGGCACATCATTGCAATCCACTCTAGATTCACCAAACTTAAATTGTGTCTGTTTAAAAAGAGTCATCTTTCTCGCTTGGCAATTATAGTCACAATGAACTATCAGCCTTGGACGTTTTCCCTTATTATATGGTGACCAATATAGACGTGTCCGTAAGGTAAAGTGAAGTGATTATGAAGCTGAACTCGCTTGTGGTACAAGATTTGATAAGTCTTTCCAAAGATCGACTGACGGTTTTGTATGTGGCTAAATGTACAATCTTGTGAGGTTCTTAAGTGGTCACTTTAAGATGTTGATCCTCTCCAGACTGCAATGCTTCTTTCAATACACCACAAAGTTCACCACTTCACTTGTGCGATAATTGAGAGTCAATCCTTTCACTCTACAATTGGTATGTACTTTTCCTTGGGGGTTCCGGTATTCGTAGCCGTTATTTTTGGGACAGCCTCTAGCAAAATATTTAGAAATCTTGTCGTTGGAGTGCTTGTCCGTCCAGTCTCCTAAACGGTCTTCTTCGATGTCAGGATGACGGTGACCAAAGTGATCGATGTAGATGCAACTGTCCGTGTTAAAAGACAGCACACAAATCTCATAACTGGTGTAAAGTTTCATACAACTTTAAGCTAGCATGTGCTGTCACTTAGGCTACAATGATGTTATTTCCAAATTCTTCAGCCTGTACAAAGTCCAGTTATTTTTCGTAATTGACTAAGATCAATTCTCCACGAAGAATGTTCGCGTGTTTCATGTAGTTGGTTTTGTCGTGAATCATCTGTATGTTGCTTGAAGGTTCTGTCATTTTGCCCTACAAACAATTTAACATCACTCTGGCAAACGATCGCATTCCTTCAGTTTTCTCGATGTCGTCTAAAGTTATAAGTATTTTTCTTTGAATTTCTTTTGGTCTTCGGGTGTGTGGCAGCAGGAAGGATAGCCGCTGGCTTCGTGTTTCAGTTTCAAAAAGGCATCTACGATCTCTTAAAAAATGCCTTTCTGAGTCTCGTCGTCGGTTTGGTATTATTCTTTCCCGGGCAGATGGTAAATTTCGTACGCTTCTAGCAATTGATATCCTAGGTCCAAGACTTTGAACAATTCCATGTTGACCCACGTTCCTGTCAAGACGATTTTCATGTGTGTGCTGACAAGGCTGGTCTTGGTTGCAGTATTGGTCACAAATTTCTGAGTTAGTTTTCAAAATGTGGTCGTACATTTCCACGGCTTGGTATCCTTGCCGTTGTAACTTTAGGCGATGCAAGGTACATTGTAAAATCTTATTTTAGTGTCACGTTGAGGGTAGCAGGTCAGACAGCCTTGAATTAAGCAACCGTTAAACTCGTACATGACCTTGGGGTTTTCTAAGTCCCAGCCATCCACTGAACAATTTCTAATGCTCTTTTTGCCTCCTCATTTTCTGGTATGTTGCATCCATTTGTCTTCCTTGTCGAACAAGTAATGTAGTAAGCGTAGGTCATTGGCCGAGTATCGACGTTTGACATAATTGGTTCTATGAGGGCGTATTATAGTCAAGGTCTTCTCGGGAAAGAAATGATTGCCGTACACTAAAGAACACGCTTTGGCAATGGTTCAGGCTTTTTCAAAGTATCGATTCCTCTATGCTCCATGAACAGTTCTCGAAATTGTCCATAACATCAACGTAAAATGACTACGTCGGAACCACACTACTGTAGCAATTCTTCCTAAAATCCGAAGAGAATTAAGATTATCATTATTAGGGTCATTTATTATGACTAATCAAACTGGAAGTTTTTCTATACTAATACCGAGAAATACACTAATATCGAGAAATATTTCTCTATTCAACTGTCACATCATTGGTGCAAGTAGCTATCACATAAGACACCTTTAGCCTTTAGCGGCTTTTTGCAGGCAGCTTTCAATTGGGAAACATTTGATTTTTTAAAGGTATGGTGCAAAATTTATTGGATTTGTTTGCACATGCTTTCAATGAAAAGTTTATAAAGAATAAGGCATTCAATTATGATAAAAGTTTTACCTTTGCTATTTGAAAGCTGATTAATATCGACACTACGAGATGCAATCCAATCAGTGACGATGATATAGATTGCGGAGATTTCATTTTGATTTTAGGGAGTATAACAGATCCATAAAAATGCAACAGGGTAAAGGAAATACAGAAAGTAAAGATGTGGGAGCCTCACCCAAGTCTGATATTTATCTTTTTGTGAAAAATGAAATAAGGAAGAAAGATTTAAAAGAGAAACTTAGAGCAAATGATACAAGTTTAAAATAATAACTTTAATTATAAGCTGCTTGAATTACTCTCATCCAGATAGAAAGTTATATTTCATCCGTCTTTCGAAGAACGACCTCACGTCAACGTTGTATGTATGCACACTACATGACACCTAAAATAAAATATCTTCTGTTATATAAACAATAAGACGGATACAAGGACTGTTGTAATTCCTGGTGTTTATTTTACGGCCTGAAAATGTTCATGATAAAAATGTTAAAAACGAAATGACTGCAAATGGTTCCAACGAAGTACTGGATTTACTACACTTAAGAACAATAGTGGTTATATGGTGTTAACAAAAGGTAAATGTTCGAAAACTGAAAGAAACAATGAATCGGAGAAAAATATAGGAGGATGAACCGTTAAAAATAAATGTAAAACTATTACAGCAAGATACAATATCAAAAACTTAAAGTAAACCATTTTTTAACAATTTGTAAAAATTTCCAAAATTATTGTTTAACTCGATAACCCCTAGCGCCGCGTTTACGGGGCAGGAGGTGATAGCCTACTTCTAAGCTCTGTAGCGTTAAGGTCACGTGCGACGCAATAAAGTGGGTGATATTATTGAAAGGTAGACAGATGTACGATGATACCAAAGATTTATGTTATGATCACTTTAGAAGTAGTTACCAAGCAAGCTGATAGATACTCTGTGGACAAAATGAGTTTGCTAAACTATTTTCGTTAGGAAGGTAATAACGGCGATTTGGAGAATGTAAATTCGTTTGAAAATGGAGGGATAAAACGTAAGACGGATACTTTGTGTGCGGTAGCTATTTCTCCAAAGAGACAGAAGCAACAATCAGTGATGGCAAAAAATGTCAAATATGACACTACTAAGAGGCCGAGAAATTTTAAGCCGCAATGAATTGATTGTTATCTCTGGCTTGAGTATATTGACTCAGAAGGAAAGATATTTTGCAGTTACTGCAAACAATATTCAAAACTGGCACAGGTAGGAAATTCACTCAGATGAACATTTATGCGAATGGACCAGAGCTTGATGACTTTACACAGCTATCAACTAATGATTTAGTGCTGGTGCAGATGGCAGACATATACATGGACATAATTTCAAAAGCCATTAGCTAAAACATATATACGCGAACCTGCAGAAGCCAAATGAATAACAACCAATGTTTTAGAAAAATTAAATTCTTTTAAGAAATAATTGTGTTGTATATTATTTCTTTTTTTCTATGGATTACATACATTTCATCAAATCTTGGCAAGTGATTACCATTTTGGGACCAGTGAAAAGTAAGGTGGGTCTAGAAATGAGTAAGGTAGGACTAGTGAATTGAAAGGTGGGACTAGTGAATATTCTGAAACCACTTGTCCTGGACTAGTGGTTAAAAAAATATTTGCTCAGCCCTGATGTTAAATGTATAAAATTTAATTATACATACAGAACTTTTGTAGAGAGGACGAAATGCCATCTTCGTAAAGAAAGCAATAAACGTGTTCTCACATGATTTGTTGGCCTTTGGTAATGTTTTGTTCAAGGTTAATTTCTTTGTGTGTCTGCATACAATCTATTTTTAGCCTATGCTGATCCTGCTTTGATCTTGACAAATTACATCCGGTTGTAATCATCAATATTGCCAACTACAAGACTGATAAAACAATTCTTCTGCATTTATACAGAATACCATGTGTTTTTAAAATTAACCATCTTGTCACAAAATCCATTAATCAGTCTGGTATGCTATTGTGTTTACATTTCTTTACACTAAGTGAGAGAAGCCAAAACAGCTTTGATATATTCAAAGATTTGACCTGAACAACAGCACCTCACAGCTGTTAGGATTTGTAAACTTGACAATTATTGTCAGTAATAATAGCCACTAATTATGAAAGTGAACAAGCTCATCTTCTGAGGGAAACCATAAAGGTTATCAAACCATTTTCACGATTCACTTGTGTATTGTACATCAATACTGTGACTTCTGAGTTGTTACTACTGTTCAATAATTGTAAACTTAACAATTAATAGTGACTAAACCAGACATTTCATTATAATACAGCAGTAAGGCTAATCAGATTACATGTATTTACCTTTTTGTACATGTACTTCAATCAACACTTCTTTAAGTAACGAAAATCTGACATCAGGAAACAAATCAGATTACTTAACAAATGTTATGAATAAAATTCTGGTTCTGAATATATATTGCAAAATAAAATGCGGCCACTTGTGAGGGGTAAATTTGAGATTTTTGCACTAATATGCTGGCTGCTGGTTACATTAGCTGGTGGCCTTTCATGAGGGGTACTTTTGAACACAAACTCGTTGGTGCTGATGGATTCTGGCTGCAAGGAGCGGGTGGCTGCTGGTCAGGGGGTAGACTGTTTAAGAAAGGGACCACTTTATACACCAATGGGACATTTTATATCATCTCTCATGACTACGTGATATATGTGGATCACACTCAGTTCTTCACATCTCCAAAAATCCACCGATATATATATATATATATATATATATATATATATATATATATATATATATATATATATATATATATATATATATATATATACACTGATGAGACAGCTGTATCATTTCTCATGAGTATATGACATATCTGGACCACACTCAGTGCTTCACATCCCATGAAATTCAGACACTCAAGATGAAACAGCTCCCCTGATCAACATACTATATTACTAAATGTATGCATCCTGCATGAGTAGTCTTCCCTCTCTATCTCTGCCTTACAAACCACCTGAAACTTTAAGGAAATGGGGGTGGGGAATGGGATGTTGAATTTTTATGAGATAGCAGAACATCAAATCAGATGTAAGTAACTGGATGTATAAACAAACAGTATAAAAATTCTCTGGCCTTATTCATGCAATAATCAGGAAATCAAACTTTGATTTTGATGCAATTGTAGATAGGATATTTGCCCTCATTGATTGAATAACATATGTATTTCATTAAGTATATGAAAATATTTAAATTTGGATGTATTATAACTCTACACAAAGAAGACATTTAAAAAGTTACACAACTATGGCAACAGTTGCATTAGAAAAAGTGTGTGTACATATTCTGAGTGCTAAGCTAAGGTGTTTAAATATACAATTAAATGTAACAAGAGTTAATTAAAGGGACTTATAATCTGCTGGCCAAAGGGAAATTCCAGGAATTTATGATAAGAATAGCTTTTTTCTAACAGCTGAGTGTCAAAACCATTTCTGGTATTCTTATAATGATAATATTTTCAAGATGGCCACCATAGCAGCCATACTGAATTTAAAATAGGCACCAAATTCATTTAGGACCAAATAGACACGATAATTCTTTTGGTGAAAACCTCATATTAATATGACCATCCTTAAGGAGGAGAAGCAATAACAAAATTTTAAAGATGGCAGTTGTGATGGCCATATTGGATGTCATTTACAGAACCAATTTAATTTTGGAACCATCTGTATTGGATAACATATTGGATGTCAGATCATCATAATTTTTACTGAATACAAACTAGACGACATTAGAAATTTTCTGGTTAAAATGCCACATATATAGGAGGCTTTGCAATTACAAAATATTCATGATGTTGATATGATTTTGCATTCACATGGGGTAGTGATAACAAGATGTTTCAATGTCAGATTAGCACCATTTTTATTTAAGACCAACAAGACATTATAAAAAACCTTTCAGTGAAAACCCAAAGTAAAAGTGGAAATTTAACCAGAAGTAGCAAAAAAAAGAAGACTGTCAAGATGCTGCTGTTGCAGACATAATGGATGTTGGAATGACATCATTTTCATTTAGGCCCAGCCAGATATCACAATTAAATCTTGCAGTGAAAACTCCATTCCAGAAGAGTAGTGATAAAATGATTTTAAAGATGGTCACTGTGGCTGACAATTATGATGTCCAAATGGCACCATTTTCATTTAGGACTAACTAGCTATCATAAGATGTCTTGAGATAACTAAATGTCAATATCACTCTCCAAATTGGATGTCTGAGTGGCACCAATTTCAGTTAGGGCCAATAACACCATGGGATGATAATACATTAAAAGTTTATGGCAATTCTTAAAATAGTTAATTTGCGGAAAAACCAAACGTGCTATTGGACAGATAGACAACAGATGATGGACAATGAACCATGCTGTAAACTTATCTGCTCAATGACCAGAAGACCTGAAAATTGTAAGATATGGGTCGTATGTAAAACATATACAAAATACACCTATCCCAAATCTGTGTTCATAAAATATCCAACCCAAGTTAAAGAACAAAGGAAAATGAAAGACACTTTAATAAATGATTTTAATGGCACACTAATCAGATCATCTATTCTGTTTACAACATGATGTGACTGGTTCATGTCTCTAGTGAAAAAAAATACAAGCAAATAAAAACACTAAAAAGCATATCTATACATAAAAGCAGTTTTCCATATAAAACATCAAAATATATTAAATGATTTACACACCAAACATTACCAAAGTTGAGTAAATTCTTACTGTTTTACAAGTGAAGAGAAACACAAAAAGTTGTCTTCTTACCAGTCATTTTAATACTGAGGTATATTTAATAATTCAGACTTTGCATTTTACATTTTAAACTGGTTTTAAAATTCAGACTGTCATTAGGTAGGATTTAGTGTCAGTTCAGTGGTTGCTTAACTCCCATGTATACTCACTTATAAGTCAAATCAAATTGCAAACTGCACAGACCCAGATCAGCTATTGCAAAATGTGCCAGCAAATCTGGATCAGTCCAGTTTGTTAGGGGTAATCAGTAAAACAAAGAACATAGACCCAGATCTGAAGGTACCTAATGTTATGGCACATCAGGATGGATGTTGTTTGCAGTTTGACTTGACTTATAAGTGAGTATATACGGTATGTGATTATATACAGTATGCTGCTAACAACCTACACACCCAAGCTTGACTGAAAATGAACCAGAAAGAAAGATTAAATCCTCAGCAGCCATGTTTTCATGTATTATAACATTTCACATTATATAATACATGACAAATGGTTAGTGAACATACTGAAACGATTATTACTATAGGGGTAAATACATCTTGAAGTTATGGTCATTACTGTAATAAAGACAATTTAATGAATACTTAAAAAATTGGTGGTGATGCTATAAAAATCACATCTGGGAATTATAAAATGTTTAACTTGACAAATGTAGACACAAAGAATGTGATTAGTTTATGGCTCTGACAAAATTTCAAATGATCCAACATAAATAACTTCAAGTCAAGAGAACATGACATTAAAGACTAGAATTAAAAAACTAAATAAAATTATAAAATTAGACATCTAGCATATGACTTCATGAAAGCTTTATATTAATGGAAGATATTAAATTTGTATTGGAACAAAAGTAAAATGAACACAAAAAACCCCTACGTCAAATATTATTTCAATAGCACTGAGGGAAATGGAATGTAAACCAATTACAAAAACTGAGTATTTTTGCATAAACAAATACAACTCCAAACATATGAAGAAAACAAATACAACTCCAAACATATGAAGATCATTACTGACTAGAGACAGTGAAGTACCAATTAGACCAGCTGCTAATTAGTTGATTTTATGTTGTTACATGATAACAAAGAGATTGGGGTGCCTGCTGTCTGTATTGTTTGTGATTGGTCTGGAAATACTGAAATGATATCCAACGTCACTGCACAAGAAACGTTGCTTTTTTTTATAAGCATTTATTTTTCCTGAAAATGAAAATATTTGATATTCTCCAAGTAGACACAAGTGTCTAAAGTGTGCAAACTAGGAGTATTAATAAATGTAGCAGAATAAGACTTTACAGAGGATGTATTGAAAAGTAAACACATTAAAGATCTAGTTCGATTGCCATGACCAAAACGAAAGACACTATACTATGAATTAAATGATGAATATTTGCTTCTATTAAGTTTTCTACAAGATGGAAAATACCATTTTGAATTGAATAACTATATATAAGTCAATCACTTGGCAAGATGTTTTAAGTTATTATCTTTTATAACCATCAGCTTCAAGGTAATAGCACCAATAAATGAGTCATATACATTTTTTCCACGATTTGTTATGTGTGTTTGGAAATGTTAAAGTGACTAAGTGGAAAAGCATATTGTGAGTTCCAGTCTCGGGAAAATATGTCTTCAAGTTGTTGACGGACATCTAGACTGGAACCATTCAACTTGGGTTGGTTGATGATGAATCCTATCCCACCTGTTATGACAAAGTAGTCTGCTGACCAGTTTGAGGTTCCTGCAATACAAAAAAGTTACATGGACTACGTGAAATACAAAAATTTATTATATTTTTTTAAAAAAAGAACCTTATTTTTTTCTGATGCTTGAAATGTCTATTAAATACACATAGTTCAGCCTAAATGAGGTCTCATATATATATATATATATATATATATATACATACATAGATACACACACACACAAAATAATTTCAGACCACTATCATCTATATTTTTTTGGCATTATGGACAACAATGGGTGTTAGCAAAGGCTGGTGTTTGTTAGAATTTTGACATGCAAGAATGTCAGATATTTTGGGGTTTTTTTTTGTTCTTTTTTTGTGTGCATATTTTTTCATGCCATACCTCCTCAAATTTAGGAGTATACATGTTTCTTATACATGCTAAATACCATTTTTAAAGGAAGAGAGAGTCTGATACAGGATTTTGGAAAAATACAAATGCTACATTTGGCAGATTATACCTGGTACCTCTTAAAGTCAATACCCATTACTCTGGGGGGGGGAGAGAGAGGGAGGGAGGGAGGGAGAGAGGGAGGGAGGGAGGGAGGGAGGGAGAGGGAGGGAGGGAGGGAGAGAGAGAGAGAGAGAGAGAGAGAGAGAGAGAGAGAGAGAGAGAGAGAGAGAGAGAGAGAGAAAGAGAGAGAGAGAGAGAGAGGGGAGGGAGGGAGGGAGGGAGGGAGAGAGAGAGAGAGGTGAGAGAGAGAGAGAGAGAGACAGAGAGAGAGAGAGAGAGAGATCAATACTAACCTATATAAGCAGTTTTGTCTGTGACCATATATTTATTATGGTTCACTCTGGCAAAGGGAATTTGTTTTTGAGCATCTGTATATGCTGGAACTTCAAACAATTTCTGAAGAAAAAGTAGAAGAAATGTCAAGATGGTAATTTTCATTATTTTATTATTCTTATGAAATATTATTTTACAAGTTACAAAATCATCCCAGCGTTGTAAAATTCACATGTGAAAATGAGCCAAGGCTACAGTTGTGAAGGGATGTAAAGTGTATTATGTAACATCAAAATTAAAACTTATCTTTTTTATTTTAAGTATTCATTTTTCTATCAGAAGAACTCACCAAGGGGCATGACCTATGAAAAATTTGTCAGCAAAATTGCTTAATTTAAAGGTATGATATATACTTGCACTAGCAGATCTGGGTCTATGCAATTTGTTAGGAGTAATTAGTAGAACAAACATGATATGGGTTTAGGTTATTTGCAGATGGCCATAACCTTTAAAGAAGTAAACTGAATAAATAAATTTTGAATTAAATCAGAGTGATAGATAAAATCTGTTTCACAAGGAGTCCATGAATTGGAAATAGCTCTATTAAGGTCACAGCCTGTGTAAAGTAATGTTTTATATTCCCCCAAAATGGACTTTTCATTTTCTAGATGATAGAAAGCAAAATGAGTAAAGCCAGAACTTTTCAGTGCACTTTTAATTTCTGTACCAATCAATTACAATAAATAAATAAACAAATGTTAGTTCTGCACCTACAACTTCAATTTTAATGTTGTGGCTGCTGATAGTCTCAAGAGAGTGAAGATAATTGAACATCTGTTCAGGCGTGTGCTTCCAATAACTGCCTAGCAACCGCACTGTAATTGGCCGCTCCACTACAGCTCTACGAAGGGCATCATCTATCACTGGCCAGTACCTAAATAAATGGAATATTCCATTCAGATTATATGTATACATACAATATAACTTTAAAAAATAAAAGAATTTGAATTTAGTACATATATGCAGAAAATGTATCAGCAAAACAATGTCTGCATATGAAATGATGATTCTGTACTTCTATGTTTCCTATGGCTCTATAGCCAAAATAAACCATAATTAAAATGTGTGAAACTTACATTTGTAATTGAAATATTGAATATTATGCAACAATTAAAGCATCAATGGCAGATACATTAAAATTGGTTTAAAGCATATACAGTCATTTCACATAAGAATATGAGCTATTTTTTTATTGTGATGTATTACCCCATATATCAGTCCTCTTTTCAGGTACCATTTGGGCATGGTTCACTTTAGAAGTTATTGACCAATGGGTCACAATGACCTACATCTTTTGTCAGTGCATGTGGTCTTGAATTAAACTTACTTTGCAGAAGCTGTCATTTTCTTGTTAGACTTAATATAGCTGCAATCTTAAACCATTAAAAAAAATATCTAATTTTCATTACTACTTTAAATGCAAGACATCAAAAAATTTAATTTAAAAAAAATAACCATTTTCTTGGAACCAAAATGATGTTGACCTTTTGACTACAAAATCAATAGGTCTTTCATGCCTTAAATCCAATCCCTCCTCAAAGTTTCATTAAAGTAAGTGGTCAAGAGCAAAAATTATAATCCAAAGTAACCTAGAGTTTTGGACCCCAAAATCAAAAGGCTTCTTTCTTATCCAAAGTGTAAATCATCCACAAATGGTATATCGGAAAGAACTGAATTTTTTTGCTGGAACCATTTTTCATTTTTAGCAACACTGACCTTGAGCTTTGATCTTTTGATCCCCAAATCAACAGACTTCTACCTTATTCCAAGAGATCTTTTCATCCCCAAATCAACAAATGTATACCTTATTCCAAGAGATCTTTTGATCCCCAAATCAACAGACTTATACCTTAATCCAAGAGCTCTTTTGATCCCCAAATCAACAGACTTATATCTTATTCCAGGAGATCTTTTGATCCCCAAAATCAACAGACTTATGCCTTATTCCAAGAGATCTTTTTATACCTAAATCAACAAACTTATACCTTATTCTAAGAGATCTTTTGATCCCCAAATCAACAGACTTCTACCTTATTCCAAGGGCAAGCCATCAACATAGTTTACTTTTGTCCTGTGATGTAGAACAAAGTTATTGTGTCAAAACCATTGTTTTTGACCATCTGACCTAAAAAGCACTAAGCATCTTCCTTACCCAAAGTGCAAGCCATTCAAGGTTTGGTTCAGGTCCATAATGTAGAACTATTGTTATTGCATGGATACCATTATTTCTTCATTCAGTAATCTTGACCTTTAACCGAAAAATTCCTATACTTTTTCTGAAACACCAAATTCAATCTATTTACAAAGTTTAGTAATGGTAGATGGTAGAAAACTACAGCATTCTTCTATAAGATAAATACCAGCAGTTTCATTCATATATCAATCCATCAGATCACACATTATATTGTCAAATCCTATTGCTTTCATCTTGTGGTCAAATGCAAAGGCCAGTCTCACATTTTCTTGTGCAAGCATGATAGTATGTGATGTGATGTGATGTAGTTTTAACAAATTTTCAGTCATATCACTCTGATGTCTGCAGTGTGGCAGTTTATAGTGATGTCTAGCACTGGGGCATCATGCCACAGACATGTATCATGATGTCCCACCCTGTCACATTATCCTGACACCAGACAGACTAGTCCTAACACTGATAATATGAATGTTATATTAAGCAAGTTTTGAAAAACAGAAAACAAACACACACACAAACACATATACACAATTAGATATATTTTTAATAACTTTAAATATGTGAATATCCTTTAAATGTGCAAACAAATGGTAAAAAGAAAAGAAAATAAGCTGTTTATTTGTAAATTAAAAAGTACAATTTCAAGAATTAGCTCACTTTTTTTTAATTTCACTGTTTTTATTTACTTCTGGTGTTATATTTTCATATTTGTGGGTAAACTCAAATCATTCAAAGGCAGGTTTAATTTTGGGACAACCTTACCTTTATAGAATATTTGCTCCAGCCCTTTGAACATAAAAATTGTTACTTATGATTTCACTATCAATTAATTTAAATTTATTTCAGTAGCAAACATCTCCCTACTATCTGTACAATAATACATGTCTATTTTTTTCTTTACAATATGCTTAATGGTTACTTTTCAAACAAAACAATCCATTTAAATAAATTTGTTAGTTTTGTATTTTGTCAAGTTCTTTAACTTATCATCCTGCTAATCAAAATTTTGTGCCAAATGCTTAAACAAAAGCTTTCAAGAATTTTAGACATAAAGGAAAGTATTTAAAAAATAAATACATGTAGTTGTTCATTTTATTATATTTGAAATAGTCTTCAACAGCCAAATTATCTATTTACTCATTATGAACTTTAATTCCAGCAATTATCCCAGATAAGCATCATAAGATGTAATAATTATAACTCTATTTACTCATAGGATAATGTGAAGGGATACCTATCCAATATTTGAGGACTTAAAATTATTCATTATTTAATTATTCATTACAACTTTGTTGTTCCTTTTTCCAATAAAATATTGCCAAAATGAAATCCCTCCAAAAGTTTTGTTGAGCTTGGCAATTCTTAGGCTTTCTCTAAAATGAAAATTATAGTTTTTAAATTTAGTTGTACTGAGTAAACTTTACAACAATCCATTTTCATTTTCAAACAATTGGTGAACTAACATAATGTAAGTATGACCGTGAGTTTTATTAAGCTCTCTCTAACAGGAGATACTATGATGTCATGTTTAATTTTCTCAGCACGTCTGATGCATACAAATTAAAATAGAACAAGTTGTATTTTGCATTTTTGCCATTGGGTTTGAAACATGAGCAAAACAACAAGTACCATACCAACTAATGAAAGATTTCTTTGACCAGTTGGCCAATATGCTGTTAGCAAGCGTTAATATTTTTCTCTGTAATAAATTTCTACCATTTGTTGTAAATCAAAAGAAAACTCAGTGCAAAGTATTTTAAAGTTAGATTTTATTGAATTTAGGTCCCTCCTGGGACACAGCGCTTTTCCAAAACGTAACAGTGTCTTGAGACAGGTTTCTTCAAAGACTATTAATAGCAACAAGCAATATCCATATCATGCTATAATGGATGGATGATACTATTAATAGCCTGGAATTCCCTTACTTAATTTACTTCTTAAGAAATCGTTTTTGAGCAATTACTAAAAGAAAAATGTCTGTTAATCCTACTTGCAGTATACACTGCAACAAAAACAATCTTACGGTCAAAAAGATATATCCAAATCTATCTCTCTCCTATTCTGGTAAACATGTGGTAGCACCTTGATCTAGAGAGGAATGCCACAAGATACTCCCAGTAAATTGCATATAACTTAGTAGTATATCCATCAAAGATTAGAGTTTTCCATTTTCTTTTTGTTTAAACGACTCCTCTTATTTATAAACTGTAAGTAAACCTTGTATAATTCCTTTTCCTCTTGACCCAGATTAATATTTAATTTTAAAAAATCTATTTTGCAAGTCTTGAGTAATGAATTTTATTCAGTAATATGTGTAAAACGTTATTTATTAAACGTATCAGTCACAAAAATTAGCCTTTAAAAGAAGTAGCAAAAGCTTTCAAATTTTTTGGACCTAAGTGTACCATATGTGTTTCTCAACACATGCAAATCTATATAATGTGGAGATGGAATTCACAACTGCCCATTGTGTTATAAACAAATAAAACCTTCTTAAAGCAATAATTATAAAAATTTCAATTAATGCCTTCTATAGCAAACCATGGTAAAGCAAGAATTTCATTATAATTAATTATTTCTATGTAAGAGCTATGATCTGTAGCGTTGTCATAAAATGAATTATTGAAATATCTTTTTGTCAGATTTGCTGATTTTTGAAGATGTGTCTGAGAATAAGAAAGATCTTGGTAACCATTTATGAAACAGTATCATAATTTGTTGTTGTTGTTGGGCTTAGCGCCATTTTTCAGCACATGATAGGCTATACATGGTGGCCAGTATTAATGGTGGAGGAAGAAACCAGGAAATCCACAGAAAGAACCACCGATCCACGAGAAGCTACTGGCAAGCTTTCTCACATATCCACATTCGCCGAATCTTTGACTCAAACCCATGCAGGCAGAGGTGAGATGGCAGTGATCTGTAATGGAGAGCGCTTTAGACCACTTGGCCACTCGGGGCCCCGTATCATAATTTGTTTTATAACAAAGTGCATTTTAGTGGGATTTGAAAATAAGTTATTTTGTTTCAAACACTTTGTTCATTATACAGATTCTGATGCAACATGTGACTTGTATCAAAGCAGAAACTAACAAGAGTCCTTCAAAGGGACTGACACTCTACTAGGAAACAAATAATTCCAGGAATTTTTTTTTCAAGTCTATTTTTTTCCTTTAACAGTTGAGTGTTGAAACCATCGATGATATAATTCAATGATAACAAGATTTTCAAATTAGCAGCTGTAGTACACATACTTGATGTCAGCTTGACATTTTTATCGAGGACAAAATAGACATCATTGGAAGTCTTTAGATGAAAATCCCATGTCAAAATGATCATCAAATCAGGGGGTGTAGTGTCAACAAGAGTTTTTAAGATGGCTTCATGGCAGCCATATTGGATATATAACTGGCATAATTTTCATTTAATCCCATTTACATAGTCTAAGAAGTCTATTGGTGAAAAGACCGTGTTGATTAGAAAGTCAACAAAATATTTAAGATGGTTTCATGGCAGCCATATTGGATGTATATTTGGCATAATATTAATTTAATCCCATCTACGTATTCTAAGAAGTCTAATGGTGAAAAGACCATGATGACTGGAGAGGAATAGAGATAACATAAATTTCGACTTTCATTATGGACAAGCAGCAATCGCAAAATTTTCAAGATGACTGTCATGTGATCAGATTAACAAAATTTTGAGTTTAAAATTTACAGAGCATCATAAGAAGCCTACTGGTGAAAAGCCCACCTCATTATAACTTCTGTTCATGCAGAGTTGCGATAAAAAAGTTTTTAAGATGTCTTTCATATTAGATGTAAGCTTGGCACCATTTTTATTTTGACCAGCTAGTTATTATAAGAAGTCTTTTAGTGAAAACCCCCTTTTCATATAACCATCCATTTTGAGAAGTCTTTTAGTGAAAACCCCATTTTCATATAACTATCCGTTCAGAAGCAACGGCAACAATAAAAATAAAATTCAGATGGCTGATGTAGCTACTTGATGAACAAAGTGCACAAAGGTCCCAAAAACTATGAAGAAAGCTAATTTCACACTAATATATGCTCAGCCAAGAGAATTCTCATCCAGGAAGAGGTAAGCAAGTCAATATTGACAAGTATGTATTTTTAGCACTTTATGCATGAATAATTACAATAATTTCTTTTAAACAAGGGCACTGTGTTGCACTCAATTCAAAGTCCACATTTTAATTTAATTTCCAATGCAAGCATCATATTTCATATTTATACAGTAACAGTGTTAATCAACAACTTATATATTGTTAGAGCCATACACTGTTCGGTTGAGGAACTGTGATTGAGGGAGATAATCCATGACTGCTACATGAACAAAACTAGAGGCATTGTTGATGATTGACACAATGGCATCACTATCTGCGGTACGACCAGAAGCACAAAATGGAGGAGGTGAACTCTAGAAAAAATATGAATAGTAAAATCATGAGAACATACTCTTTTGTGGACTACACACTACTTTTGATAAAGTTAAAAACAAAATTGATTTGAAAGAGGACAGCAATAAAAATAATGTAGTTATGTAAATCTTCAAAAAAAACCTGGGGCTTTTAATAATTGAAAATTGCATTTATCCAGATAATTTGATACATATAAAATTAAAATGATTCCCAGTATATTCTTTACTTTTTCCATTCTATAAGAGCAAAACTATTTTCTCCTCACATATGTTTGAAATTGGAATATGTTTGAACATAAAATGAAGAATGGATGGATAGAAAAATATGATTATAATAAACTCCTGATATGAAATACATTTTTATGCAAGATGATAAACTGTATCAAGGTAACTAATATTGCATGTCATTGTTAAAACTTTATTGTTAATGTTTAAAGGTCAGATAAATTTCCTTCCTTGATCTTTTTATTTTCAGCTGCCAGAAACTTGATAAATTGAAAAATACTGTCGGGCATCATGAAACAAATTTTACATTTTGTTGAGCTAATTTTTCTAACACTTGCCCAGAATTTTATAATGAAGGAAAACTCCAGATTTTGTGTATTTTATGTGCATTTGATGTCCAGGAAAACAACATTGTTCAGGAAATTTTTCTTATTTTAATTGCAGGTATAAAAAACATTGTTAAATTCCTTTCCATATAAAATAATTACATAAAACTAGAGCTCTACATCTTGATTTTCTTCCCCAACATCACAAACTCATTTACAGAAGATTGATACAACCTCTACAAATTTATTCTTGCAAATTTTATCCAGGGGTCTGAAGTGTTTGTCATGAACAAATTAGGGATGCCACCATAACACCTTTCACAAGCATGGATTGAAAAGATTATAAGATACTAAGAGTTATTCAAAACAAGAAAATACAGAATTCAGACTACCGAGAAAGTAATGTTGAACTTACAGAGAAGTATGTTGTAGCCATCGTGTCATTAAAGGTGATGCTGAGTGGGTTAGTGATGTTGATATTGGTGTCATATTGTGATGGCCAGGTTTTGGGAACTGTGACACCTGGCTCACCCAGGTACCAATATATGTCAAAAAGATTTCCCAGATCGCTTGCTAAACAGCTGCAGTTCATAACAATGGCACCAAGTTCCTTCACCTACAAAATAAATGTCATATTTCAATGTACATTAAACCCAATAAATTGTGCGCGCAGGCAAGGCAATGGGTGCCATTGCCACACCTTCCATCATATAAACTGCCAGATGAAAGTACTGGCTGTCCATTCTACTAAAAGTTTCAAGCTGGAGTACGAGACTTCAACAAAGCCCACAATTCCTGGAAATGAGAATCCATAATTTTTTTAGTTTTAATGCTTGAACATTTTCAACAAAACCAAAGGAATATTGAGCAATTTGCTCACATAAATATATCCGTCGGTCCTGCATCCAACACATACTCCTAGATAGAGGTGAGAAACGGTTAAAAAAAAGGTGCATAATGCTTCTGAAAATAGTGAGTAAATTGATGGTCAACATGTACAATACTGTATGTACTACATTTCATAGCAATCCAAAGAAAACTGGGTGTAGCTGACATTCATAAAATTCTGTTATATTATCAGACCAGCCAGCCTAAACAAGACTGTCTCAGAAAGGCAGTTGATGTTTTCTGTAAGTTTGACCTGTTTTCAGTGATACGTGTAATAAAATATGTATTGCCATTGTTCGAAAACATGCAATCTAAAATGTTCAGTATTGAAAATTGATGCTGTGACAGTAAACATTATGTGCAACTGAAAATTTTGTAAAGTACATATAGACCTTACTGACCTCTAGTACAGTTGCACAAACTTCAGTTCCAAACACTATGCAGATTGTTGCCATCTCTTAAATTTACAAACATCTTGGAAATTTTGTTCAAAATCACATGATGACAGCAATCATATCTCTTGACATAAGATATGGGTGCACACACTTTTTCTGAATGTGAGCTACTTATAAAATGACAAAGCCAAAATGATCTACCACAAAAGTGCAAAACATATATAGGCTGACATTTATTTATTTTAATACTATGTGATCTACTCACACTACCTTTGTGATCTACCGGTCGATCGCGATCAATGTATTGTGCACCCCTGCCATACGACATTATCAAATTGACATGTGATGTCCAATAAGCGTAATTATGTCCTTTCCTGCTTTTTTCACAAGAATCTTAATATTCTTTATTATTCTTCAGTACTAATTATTAACACTTTTTACAAGGTTTACTTCCTTTTCTTTTGGTTGCCATTTTTAACATTTCTTTAATCAACAGTTTGATCATAAAGAATCTTTGCATGAAAAAAATATTTGCAGTTTAAATAGTACAACTATAAAAAGGTTTGTTTGGTTCTCCGATTAACTCCACTAAATCTAAAATGAAACCTGGATCCAAATCAAACATGGATGAGCCAATTATCTGCATTTTAATATAGTAATCTTATTTCCATAGTTTTTGCTTTTGTTCTGCAAGTCCATATTTTAAGGGTCAATTTTGTAAGACTTGCAGCAAAACTGTAAGGTTTGACAAGTCTATATTATGCATCAGATGTAACTCAAGGGCAATAACTCCAACACAAATCACAGGAGCATCAAGATTTGTAATATATGATATTAATATGCATCAAGTTTCATAGTGATCCGTAAAATAATGCAAGACAAGATTCTGTCTTAAACTGTATTCAGATACAGGACAATAGGTGCATCAAGTCCAAGAATAACAGGCCCGAATCATCCACCATATCGTTCAACTGTGTAACTGACATATATCAGCTTGTGAATGCAAATTTACACACATATTTAAAAAGTAGAAGGGACAGAAAAGCTTTGAGCACATATTTGCTACATTATCTGTTAATGTTGCTATTATTTATCTTCTTTCCTAGTTGAAATAAATTACACAGAATTGATTTCTCTGCATAAAAATGATGAGTCATTTATACAACTACTACTGTCCCCTGGATCTCTCCCTTACCTTGAAAACTAGGTGCTGATTCATAAACTGTTCATATGTACAGATATCTTTCATAAAAGTTTTTAAACATACAAGCTTACATATCAATTTGCATTAAAATCATATCAGAAATAAGGTCAAAGGCTCAACCAATCATTTGCAACACAATTTCATTAATATGCATTGCAGTTACTCATGATCAAACTCATCTGAGAGCTTGAAGATACAAGCTTACATACATTTGATCAAAATGTGATCAGAAATAATGCCTCTGGAGTATTTGTAAGGTTAGCCAATCAGATGAGATCATCTCATTAATATGCATGAATGTCATTCATAATCATATACAAGATAACCTCATTTATATGTGTGGATATCCCTCACTGTTAAATTTTTATGTAAGACATGGAAGATACAACCTTACATGTTGCTCTGCATTACAATCTTATCCGAAATAAGGCCTCTACAGAAGCTCAATCTTTTTATTATTATTATTATTATTATTATTGTTGTTGTTGTCATCATCATCATTATCATCATCATTATTATTATTATTGTTGTCCTCATCATCATTATTATTATTATTGTTGTTGTTGTCATCATCATCATCATTATTATTATTATCATCATAATTATTATTGTTATTATTATTATTGTTGTCATCATCATCATCATCATCATCATTATTATTATTATCATCATCATTATTATTGTTATTATTATTGTTGTCGTCATCATCATCATCATCATAATTATTATTATCATCATTATTATTGTTATTACTATTATTATTGTTGTTGTCATCATCATCATCATCATTATTATTATTATCAGTGGTCCAGCTAGACTTAAATTGTAGGGAGAAGTGACTTCTCCTTTTGGTCAGAACAGGGAGAAGTGGAAGCTAAACCTGAAGAGTGAAACCAAAGCAAGAAATGCAAAATATATATAAGATATAATATATATGATAATGCAGCAATATATATATATATATATATATATATATATATATATATATATATATATATATATAGATATATATATATATATATATATATATATATATATATATATAGGGGTCAAGCTAGACTTAAATTTTAGGGAGAAGTGACTTCTCCTTTTGGTCAGAATAGGGAGAAGTGGGAGCTAAACAGGGAGAAGTGGGAGTTAATCAGGGAGAATTGAGACCGAAAAAGAAGCACGATATAGATATAATATACACACACACACACACACACACACATACACACACACAGATGCATTATAATATTTTAATGATGTGCTCTATTTCTTGGTATGCTTTTAACAGTTTTAAGCAATGCTTTGTTTTCAAGTTGGAAAATATTTGTTATTTGTGAGTATCAATATATTTTGTACGCATATAAAAAAATTATATTCATACCCATTCTATTTATACTTAGTATATGTGTTTTTGAATTGAAGTAAATGCAGTTTATTTTGGCTTTATGACTTAAAAATCACATATGAAGCTATACATTGCAATTAATTTTCACTGATAGAAGTAACAAGATTAGAGCCTTGTAAATGCAAGTTGGTAAAAATGCTCAACAAACTACCACTTAATTATTTTATTTTTCTTAAGTTTTGTGTGCAATTGCAGTCAAAAAGATTTCTAGCATTCTATGAAACAGCCCCATATACATGTACATAGGAATAAATGCACAAGTGACTTCAAACCACACAGTTCGTCTTGATTTCATTGTTCAAGATAAAACATTAATGTAACTATTCATAAACAACACACTGAAGCACTAAAGTCGATAGATAACTAAACTGGACCCTTCCCCCCCCAACCAAAAATATAAAAATATGTCTTGCACAGAGGAGTGCATCTATTTTTAGACCAATGAGGTCTCGAACTACACACTTTCTTGCTTCGTTACAAAAACCATTAAAATTTCTACATATTTATGGCTTGTCTACCTACTGGTAATAATGACATGGATTGGTTAAAAAATATTATTTGCTTCATTAATATATATATTTTTTTGTATTTTCACAGTTTAATGAAGTGGTATATCAAATACACAGCGATTTCTGCCATTAAAATTTCATTTACGGTTTCAAACTGATTTTATACAGAAAATATGCAAAAGTGGCTGTTAACATCTCCATTTTTTAAAAATAGGATATAAATTAGAAAACGCTCTTCACCGATCGTATTTTTAAAAGCAAATTACTATTTGCATATTGATATTTAAATTTCGAAACAAATTTGGCATCTTTTCATTATAGCACAGTAGGCCCAACTTTGTGTAATCAAGCAGTGATATCTTGCACAGGAAAAGGGTTAATGGTCAGTTAGCTATTAAAACTTGCATGTGAATGTGCAAGAATTTCTTTTACGCCATAAGCTTATTGGTATCAACACCACCTAAATATATTTGGCATTGGGTTAACAGCAGTGCCAGAACTTACTGGCTACAGCGAGGGGGCATATCAAAGTCATAATCTACAGTCATATTACATCCGACAAATCAGAGGGCGAAGTCGTTTTCGCTTTCATAACAGAAGAAGGCGAAATTTACGCTTCTCAGGTGACTTTTTTGCCCACTTCACCTGGTAGCATGACCCCTGAATATATATATATATATATATATATATATATATATATATATATATATATATAGTGTGTATGTATGTATGTATATATATATATATATATATATATATATATATATATATATACATACATACTATATATATATATATATATATATATACATACATACATACATACATACATACATACACACATCTTATTTATGTGCTTCATTTCTTAGTATGCTTTTAACAGTTTTAAACAATGCCTTATTTTCAAGTTTAAAAATATATCACATGTTTATTATCAACCCATTTTGTACATGTATACAAATTTTTATATTCATACCCATTCTATTCATCATACTTGTAGTATATGTGTTTGGATTGAGATACAAGCAAATTGGAGATATGCCTTAAAAGGCATTGCGGAAGTTATATATTGTCATTATTTTAACTAAAATCAGTAACAAGATTAGAGTCTTGTAATTTCAAGATGGTAAAAATGCTTAACAAACTTCCACTTAATTATTATTTTTTTTAACAAGTTTTGTGTAAAATTGCAGTCAAAAAAGATTTCTAGCATTTTTTGAAACAACCCCTAATTCATGTACATAGTAATAAATGCACAAGTGACTTCAGAACATGCTCTTGGTCCTGATTTCCTTGTTCCCAATAAAACATTACTGTAACTATCCATAGACAACACCCAGAAGCAGTAAAGTAAAAAGATAATTAAACTGGACCATTTTTTCCTCCAAAACCGAAACATCCAAGAACATGTATTGCACCAAGCAAGTGCATCTATTTTTAAAAAGTGGGTATTTCTAAATATATTTACTTCTTGCTTTGTTACAACAAATTCATTAATAGGACTGCATATTTATGGTTTAATTATTTGTCTACCTACTGGTATTAACAATATAAATCAGTTAAATAGTATTTACTTCACTACTACATATCTCTTCTGCAATTTCACGAAAATTAATTATGGTAGGTTAGGAAACAACCTTGACCTTGCAGCATTGTCACAAGAGATTGTCACGTGTTTTTGATCTACATTATTAAATATTTAGGCTAAATCTACTATGACATAATATTTAAACTTTGTTTTCATTATAATAAATAATTTCCTGAATCTATTTGCCAAATTATTTACGAATACAGACAGTTAATGATGTGGATTATCATATATGTAGCGATGTCTGCCATTACATGTTTTTTTTTATGGTTTAAACTGATTTTATCAAGAAAATACACAAATATGGCCGTTAAAATCTCCATTTATAAAAATAAATTAGAAAACACTCTTCACTGATCACATTTTTTAAAAAGCAAATTACTTTTTTTAGATGCATTTCACCGATAGAGCATCTCAAAAGCTATTATCTACAGCTGTTTTAAATCCGATAAATCAATGGCAAAGTCATTTTCGTTTTCATAACAGAAGAAGGCGAAGTTTTCAGTTATAAGGCGACTTTTTCACCCATTTCGCCTGGTAGCATGAACCCAGATTATTATTACTAACAGTTATCAGCTTCAACATCTTTATGAAACATCAGCAAAATGTGAAATGAAGGTTACAGTGACCTTATTCTTATATGAATGTGATCCTAAGAGAGATGTATACAATTAACTAGTTTAATGAAACACAAAATGTACTAGTAACAAAAGTCAGTTAAGCATGAAACATGGGACATAGGAACCCACTTTTATAATGAGGATGTAGTACTCAAGATGCATCTGTCACAAGTTTCAGGATTCCAGATATATCAGCATTATAAAGGAGGAGAAAAAGATGTGGTCATGACCTAAATGTAAAAATGTAACATAAGTTTTAAAAAAATTCAAACATAGGTCACAATGACCTTCTTATGTAGTATAGGTGTGGTAATAACTGAGATGCATACAAATTTCTAGTCTGATGGTTCTGGTATTAACACTGCTTAAGACTATATGAAAGTCATTGAAGTGTGTAATATGGTTCACAGTCATATACATTAATGATGAGGGTTTAATGCTAATAAAAATGCATTCCCTCACCAAATTTCATTTTTCCTGTCCCATAAATTAAGGTTAAACATTTTTTTATCTACTTCATATGTATCAAAACTTACAGAATTGACTCAAACTGTGCTGAATATGCTGCCTCTCCCAGCATGTGTCAATAATGTAGGTAAATAGTGGGGCTTATTAAATTGATAATATTCTGATAGAAACTAACCTTGTTCTTATTTATTTTTATTTTTTGTTTTTCACAAGTAATTTATGTGAACATTACTCAAAGGTAGCTCATATATTTAAACAATGTATATGTTGTATACAGGCTGCCAAAAATCTGTATATGTTGTATACAGGCTGCCAAAAATCTGTATATGTTGTATACAGGCTGCCAAAAATCTGTATATGTTGTATACAGGCTGCCAAAAATCTGTATATGTTGTATACAGGCTGCCAAAAATCTGTATGTGTTGTATACTGGCTGCCAAAAATCTGTATATGTTGTATACATGCTGCCAAAAATCTGTATATGTTGTATCCAGGCTGCCAAAAATCTGTATGTGATATATACTGGCTGCAAAAAATCTGCATATGTTGTACACAGGTTGCCAAAAATCTGCATATGTTTTATACAGGCTGTCAAAAATCTGTATATGTTGTACACAGGCTGTCAAAAATCTGTATATGTTGTATACAGGCTGTCAAAAATCTGTATATGTTGTGTACAGGCTGTCAAAAATCTGTATATGTTGTATACAGGCTGTCAAAAATCTGTATATGTTGTATCCAGGCTGCCAAAAATCTGTATGTGTTGTATACTGGCTGCCAAAAATCTGTATATGTTGTATACAGGCTGTCAAAAATCTGTATATGTTGTATACAGGCTGTCAAAAATCTGTATATGTTGTATCCAGGCTGCCAAAAATCTGTATGTGTTGTATACTGGCTGTCAAAAATCTGTATATGTTGTATACAGGCTGCCAAAAATCTGTATATGTTGTATACTGGCTGTCAAAAATCTGTATATGTTGTATACAGGCTGCCAAAAATTGTCACATAATGCAGTATCATGTGAAATTTAGGACACTGAGGCCATCTTTTGTCGCAAAGATGTCATAGCAACAGGGATGGATGAAATAATCTAGTCTGATGATTCCTGCATAAAAAGAACTTTAGAAATAAACTTAAAATACAAAATAACCCAAGTCAGTGTACTGAGACTCTTTTGTTTTACTTCATTTATGTAAAAACAGGAAAAGATATAGTTTTATTTGAAGTCATCATTACAAAAATTCAATAAAAAGCACAACATAGCTTGCTGGTTTCATAATCTTATGCATAATAATGACAAAGTAAATATTTCATTTCATCTCTTCATAACTTAAAATATCTTATTAAAAACATTTGATATTAAATGTAAAATTCTGAAATAAATAATGTCTCAATGCAATTCAGTAATAATGAAAACTGCCTATTCCATCACTGTCTGAGATGAATGTATTATTAAGCACTGGAGATATAAGTACCTGTGTCAGTGAGCGCCAGTCCAGGTTCGCACTGCCAATATAAAAATGTTGTCTGTCTATCAACCACATCTTGGTATGAAGAATCCCTCCTCCAAGGAGACGTCCAAAGTCTAGTGTACGTACTTCTGCTCCAGCTAAAATAAGATGAAATTCTAGTAAAGTCAAGTAAATTAAAAAAGAGATAAACTGAATTAAAGTGGAAACTTAATTTCACTGGATTAAACTTCCACTAAAGTCCTGGGAAATCTCCATTCTTGAATCTGTACAGAAATGACAGCTTTAAATGCAAAATGACAATCTCATTCGCTCAATCAACTGAAACAAATTTGCTTGGACTCTAAAATCAATGAACTGTGATATTTCATAGATCTTCGGTGCATTTACTCATCTCTCTCTGCAGACAACAATCTTTCTATTACCAGAGACAATTTAAAATTCAAAACATGGAATCTACCAGTATTTTAGCAAGTGAGACTCGAACTGACATGTTCTAAATTGGTTGTGTTCAATGTGATGTATACATACATAATACTAATACAAATACAGTACCAATAAAATTACAAACATGTACATGTATATGCATACCATACATGCTTGCTTAAAAGACAGATCCAACTGCAACCTGCACAGATTCAGATCTGTCATCATATAATACATTATGCAATGACAGATCAGGATCTATGTTGTTTGCAGTTGGACTTGACCTATACATATATGCAGTACCCATAGTTGTAAAACAGACATGTAAATGATTATGTTTCATTTAAATTAAGTACTGTTTTTTCTTTTTATTCCAAAACTTAACAGCTTTTTAAAAAAAGAAATTTAAGTGAAAGGTCAAGGAGGTCACCTATTATTATATATTACAGATAACATCTCAACCTACATGTTAAACAATATGTGCAAAGAGGGCTAGAAACACAAGTAGAAAAATCAAGAATAGTACATAATGAATAAAGATATGTATGTTTACTATATTTGTCCATCAATAAAAAAATTACCAGGGTATAATAAACAGAAACATGATATAGAAATATTTATGTTCTTTTTTAAAACTTTTATCCCATTTACACTTAAATTCAGAAAATGTCAACTCAGAACATGCTTGGCAACTACTGATCCAGCTGGCATTTACTGATGGAACACTCGGTTTTGTGGCTTTTGGAGATGGGTGCCTATCAAGCCCAAACATGAATCATTGTTGTAAGCTGCATAACCCTGGTTAGCATAATCAGCAAGTGTGGAGTAGAATACATTATTTTAATTTCCTAACTTGACATCCTAAAACATTGGCACAACTCATGAAAGGGTTAAAGAAATATATACAACACAAAAACTTAAACCAAAACCTTAACCTAAATCTTCAATGATAGTGATCTTGACCTTAAGGTCAAAAGGCTAAGAAAACCTAAATCTTTAATGACAGTGATCTTTTTCCTTATGGTCAAAAGGCTAAGAAAACCTAAATTTTTAATGACAGTGATCTTGACCTTAAAGGTCAAAATTCTAAGAAAACCTAAATTTTCTATGATAGTGATCTTGACCTTAAGGTCAAAAGGCTAAGAAAACCTAAATCTTTAATGACAGTGATCTTGACCTTATGGTCAAAATTCTAAGAAAACTTAAATTTTCCATGATAGTGATCTTGACCTTAAGGTCAAAAGGCTAAGAAAACCTCAATTTCAAAAGGCAAAGAAAATATATTGCCTTTGACTAATAATGATATTTCCAAAGTATTCCCCTCCTTCACCACCATGACAATTTAAGTCATTCTGTGACACTGGTACCTAAAAGACGGACAGAACAAATCTAGTACAGTGAATACAATGAAATTTTTATAGGAGTGTCATAGTTATTGTTTGTTTTTGGTTGTGAAACTTTTAACAGAACCTGTAATGCATTACTGGGTCTATCATGCTGAGGAAATGATAGGTAAAGGCCTTTAGCAAGGACACACTGAGGCAGTTGACCCAGACTGTCCTGGTTAGGTATCAAACCCACAAACCCTGGATTAAAATTCCAATGCTTTACCAAATAAGCTACAATACCATGGCTCCTTGGAGTGTGATATAGAAAGTCACTGACTTTAAAAATCTTTGTCTCATTAAATCAAAACAGTTTGGTCAATTTAGACAGGTAACAGAGTTTTAGCTGTGCGATTATTAGGATAATGTTTGATATTGGAAATATTCTATAATGACATGTAAATATAATTAATTCAGCTAAATGTGCCAACAAGCATATATGCCAAATTTTATTTGTGCATCTCATTCTTGCTCATTACCAAATCGATCAATGATCAAGATGATTACAGCATGTATTCCAAGCTCAATAAAAAAACTAGAATCAGAAATATGACCTAATAAGTGGTAACAAGGTCAGCCAATCAGATGCAAGATAACCTCAATTTATATATTTGATCTTGATCATTGTTCAAGTTCACAATGATGTAAGACTACATTCCAAGTTTAATCAATATCAGATCAAAACTATAACCTCCAGCATGGTAAGAAGCCCTGCAAATAAGCTGCAAGATCAACACATAAGTACACATGCATCTTGGTTGTATTCAAATATGTATGTGATACTATTTCCAAGTTTTATCTAACCTAGGTCTTCTTTGTGTTTATCCTCAATGCAGTGTCTAAATAAGGTATCTCTTAAGCTGATGCAGTAATATATCTACCTAAGTAAGCAAATGCAAACCAACAAATTTAATTTTACAACTAAAGATACTGATTTACAAAACAAACCAAAAAAAATAAAATAAAATAAAATAATAGAAAATGAAATCCACCTTTATATACATCATTGGCTATCAACCAATTATCACAGGAAAAATCATTCTACATTTCATGTATGGCTATAGCATCATGCATAAAACATGACTCAATCCTTTTCCATGTAGAAAGAAATGCAATGCTATCTCAGATCACTCGGATATTCAAGGGCTAATTGTCATTTGGATTCCAAGGGTTGTTATCACCGGGGGCGGTTGTGGGAGATAAGCACTTACTTCCCCTAGAAATACCCCAATGGCTTGCATCTGTGATAGCCTCTGACAACCAAATCCAGCTCCAGGCCTTCACAGGTGGCTTAACTACTAAGCCCGGCGGAACCTGTTTAAACTAACTGGAAAAGGGATGACAGGCGAATTTCTGGCACCTCAAAACCAGATGCTTCGGGCAAATGGGGCCCATTAACCTTGGGTGGTAGCCCATCTACGAGAAGGTAAACTCTGATTTCAAACCTTCGCTGCCTTGCGACTATACTCTTACATGGGAAAGGCTAAGGGAGTAAACCCCAACAGAAAATCCGGAGACGGAGTCCCTAAGGCGACTTGTCACTGCATTTAGTGACATCTCGGCAACTCCTGCGACGCTGCTGGTGCCATGACGTATCGGCTTGTCCTTTCTCTTGGATCCATCAGCTGCGTGGAGAGGGGGAGTCAGTTGCATGGGCAACAGCTGATTCTCCATATAACCTTGCCCAGGCTTGCGCCCTGGAGAGGACACTCCAGCTTCGCTTTATAGCGTTGACACAACACGGGAAGCAACAGTTACCGGTTATAAATCACCACTCGATTGGCGTAGAGTTAGACGCCGGGGGTTGCTTCCGACGGTGGGAGAGACCAACAGATCTCATTGGACAGCTATCGCCCGCCTCAAGCTGGGCAGCCCCCAGCCAATAAGGTGCCATCCCGCCACAGCTCGCCTGCCTTGCTGGGTGCGCAGGGCTTAAGATACGTGAGTACCTGACAAGCGGGCTGCAACTACAGCACCAAGAAAAAACAAACGAAAAACAAGGAAATAACAATCCTCAAGCTAGATACCTGGAACGTCCGGACTATGCTGACAGGGCTTTCGGATGATCTCCAGGCAATTAGTAATGTTCGAAAGACTAAAGTCATCAAACAACGAACTCGCAAGACTCCATGTCGATATCGCCTCACTTCAAGAGACACGGCTACCAGATTCTGAGTCCCTCAGAGAAAAGAACTACACGTTCTTCTGGCAAGGAAAGAGCTCAGACGAAGTTAGGGAGTATGGTATTGGTTTTGCTGTCAGAAACTCTCTGCTGACTATGATAGAACCCTGCCAACAAGGAAACGAAAGACTGCTATCTCTTCGCCTCCACACCACAACCGGGCTAGTTAATCTCATCAGTGTTTACGCTCCCACACTCAGTGCCACCACAGATACCAAGGATGCATTTTATTACTGGGCGACTTCAACGCTAGGGTGGGTGCCGATCACGACTCCTGGCCTTTGTGTCTCGGCAAGTTTGGCATTGGGAAGATGAATGAAAACGGGTAACGTCTACTAGAAATATGCTCGTTCCACAACCTCAGCATCACCAATTCATTTTTTCAGACAAAACCACAGCACAAAGTGTCTTGGAGGCATCCCCGATCCAAACAATGGCATCAGCTGGACTTGATTATCACAAGACGTTCAGCCATGAAGGGTGTGCAGCTTACTCGTACATTCCACAGCGCTGACTGCGACACCGATCACTCCCTAGTCTGCTGTAAATTTAAGCTTCAACCAAAGAAGATCCACCACTCTAGGCAATTGGGTCAACCACACATCGATGTGAGCAAGACGTCATATCCAGACAAGGCTGAAGAATTCACTTACGCCCTCTCCAAGGCGTTCAGTTCAGAACCTCCCTATGGCAGTGCCAAAGAGAGATGGGACAACATCAGAGATACTGTGTACAGTGCAGCCACAAGAATCTTTGGTAAGAAGCAGACAAAGAACAATGACTGGTTTGACACCAATTCCGCCACACTCATGCCAGCAATAGAAGAGCGTCGCAGTGCCCACCTGAAATTCAAGCGTTCTCCCTGCGTGAGGACACTACATGCATATAGGTCTACAAGAAGCAAAGTGCAGAGGTTAGCACGGCAATGCGCTAATGAATACTGGCTTCTACTGTCAGAGCATCTAGTCAGCAGTAGACAACGGAAACAGCAGAGGCATGTATAATGGCATAAAGAAAGCAATGGGTCCAACGAAGAAAGTGATAGCTCCACAGAAGTCTTCTGCAGGAGATATCATTCATGACAAGAACAAACAGATGGAGCGCTGGGTGGAGTACTATTCCGAACTGTATTCCAGAGAGAATAACGTGACCAACAATGCCCTCAACGCCATTGAAAACCTCCCTTGTTTGACCAAACTGGAAGAGAAACCTACTGTGACAGAACTAAAGCTAGCATTATAGAAACTGACCACAGGTAAAGCCCCAGGAAAGGATGGCATCCCAGAAGTCATCAAATGTGGCGGCAGTGTGCTGTTCACACACCTTTATGATCTTCTCTGCCAGTGCTGGGATGAAGGTGCAGTGCCTCAGGACATGAGAGACGCCAACATCATAACCCTGTATAAGAACAAGGGCGACAGAAGTAACTGCAACAACTACAGGGGCATATCACTTCTCAGCATCGTGGGTAAAGTCTTCGCTAGAGTCATCCTGAACAGACTGCAGACGCTTGCCGACAGAGGGTATCCAGAGTCTCAGTGTGGGTTCCGCGCAGAGAGGTCCACAATCGACATGATCTTCTCCACCAGGCAACTGCAGGAGAAATGCAGGGAACAACACAGACCCCTCTTCCTGTCTTTTATAGACCTCACCAAAGCATTCGATCTGGTCAGCAGAGAAGGACTCTTCAAAATTCTGACGAAGATTGGATGCCCTCCAAAGCTGTTAAGCATGATCCAGTCCTTCCATGTAGACATGAAAGGCACAGTGCAGTATGATGGCTCATCGTCCGAACCATTCAATATCCACAGCGGAGTGAAACAAGGCTATGTCCTTGCCCCCACGCTCTTTGGCATCTTCTTCGCTGTCCTGCTTAAGTACGCCTTTGGGACGTCCACAAAAGGGATCTACCTGCACACGTGTTCAGACGGCAGACTGTTCAACCTGGCACGACTGAAGGCAATGAGCAAAGTAAGGAAAGCAACCATTAGGGACATGCTCTTTGCAGATGATGCTGCTATAGTCACTCACACAGAAGCTGAACTACAATGCCTGATGGACCGCTTTGCTAAAGCATGTGATGAATTCGGGCTGACCATCAGCCTAAAGAAAACCAACGTGATGGCTCAGGACGCAGACCCTCCCAGCATAACCATTAACAACTACAAACTATAAGTAGTCAGTAAGTTCACTTACCTTGGCTCTACCATCACCAACAACCTCTCACTCGATGCCGAGCTCAACAAGCGGATTGGAAAGGCGTCAACAACTCTCCCTAGATTGTCGAAGAGAGTGTGGAACAACAACAAGGTGACATTAAACACTAAGATCACCGTGTACCGTGCCTGCGTGCTTAGCACTCTTCTGTATGCCAGCGAAACTTGAACCCTGTACGCCTCTCAGGAGAAACGACTAAGCGCCTTTCACATGCGTTGTCTCCGTCGCATACTTGGGATCACCTGGAGTGATCGTGTGACAAACAACGAGGTGTTTCAAAAGGCCAAAATTCCCAGCATGGTCACACTCCTCCGCCAACGTCGCATCAGATGGCTGGGTCATGTGCATCGAATAGATGATGGTCGGATCCCCAAAGACCTTCTCTACTCTAAGCTTGCCTCAGGCAGAAGATCAATAAGACGGCCACATCTTCGCTTCAAGGATGTCTGCAAGCAGGATATGAAAGTTCTTGGAATAGAGGTCAACACCTGGGAAGAGTTTGCCCTCGACAAGTCCAGCTGGCGACATGCTCTGTACACAGGTCTGAAAGCCAGCGAGGAAAAGTTACAACAGCTCGCTGATGAGAAAAGATCTCAGAGGAAGAGGATGCAGTTCCAACCAAGACCCGAGTCATACTTCAAGTGTAGCAACTGCAGCAAGGATTGCCACTCCCGTGTGGGACTTTATAGTCACAGAAGACGCTGCACAGCTACAAACTAGGACACCTTTCATGGGCGCACTTTCATCGTCTCTCAAGACTAACGGAAGCCAACCAATTGTCATTATCATGCTAGGTTACATTAAAACACTGACATAAAATATCACTCTGATATGCAAGGGCTAATTGTCATTATCATGCTAGCTTACATTAAAACACTGACATAAAATATCACTGATATGCAAGGGCTAATTGTCATTATCATTCTAGATTACATTAAAACATTGACATAAAATATCACTCTGATATGCAAGGGCTAATTGTCATTATCATGCTAGCTTACATTAAAACACTGACATAAAATATCACTGATATGCAAGGGCTAATTGTCATTATCATTCTAGCTTACATTAAAACACTGACATAAAATATCACTCTGATATGCAAGGGCTAATTGTCATTATCATTCTAGGTTACATTAAAACATTGACATAAAATATCACTCTGATATGCAAGAGCTAATTGTCATTATCATTCTAGGTTACATTAAAACATTGACATAAAATATCACTCTGATATGCAAGGGCTAATTGTCATTATCATTCTAGATTACATTAAAACATTGACATAAAATATCACTCTGATATGCAAGGGCTAATTGTCATTATCATTCTAGATTACATTAAAACATTGACATAAAATATCACTCTGATATGCAAGGGCTAATTGTCATTATCATTCTAGGTTACATTAAAACATTGACATAAAATATCACTGATATGCAAGGGCTAATTGTCATTATCATTCTAGGTTACATTAAAACATTGACATAAAATATCACTGATATGCAAGGACTAATTGTCATTATCATGATAGGTTACATTAAAACACTGACATAAAATATCACTGATATGCAAGGACTAATTGTCATTATCATGATAGGTTACATTAAAACATTGACATAAAATATCACTCTGATATGCAAGGGCTAATTGTCATTATCATTCTAGGTTACATTAAAACATTGACATAAAATATCACTCTGATATGCAAGGGCTAATTGTCATTATCATTCTAGGTTACATTAAAACATTGACATAAAATATCACTCTGATATGCAAGGGCTAATTGTCATTATCATTCTAGGTTACATTAAAACACTGACATAAAATATCACTCTGATAGGCAAGGGCTAATTGTCATTATCATGCTAGCTTACATTAAAACACTGACATAAAATATCACTGATATGCAAGGGCTAATTGTCATTATCATTCTAGGTTACATTAAAACATTGACATAAAATATCACTCTGATATGCAAGGGCTAATTGTCATTATCATTCTAGATTACATTAAAACATTGACATAAAATATCACTCTGATATACAAGGGCTAATTGTCATTATCATGCTAGCTTACATTAAAACACTGACATAAAATATCACTGATATGCAAGGGCTAATTGTCATTATCATGCTAGCTTACATTAAAACAATGACATAAAATATCACTCTGATATACAAGGGCTAATTGTCATTATCATGCTAGCTTACATTAAAACACTGACATAAAATATCACTCTGATATGCAAGGGCTAATTGTCATTATCATGCTAGCTTACATTAAAACAATGACATAAAATATCACTCTGATATGCAAGGGCTAATTGTCATTATCATGCTAGCTTACATTAAAACACTGACATAAAATATCACTCTGATATGCAAGGGCTAATTGTCATTATCATGCTAGCTTACATTAAAACAATGACATAAAATATCACTCTGATATGCAAGGGCTAATTGTCATTATCATTCTAGGTTACATTAAAACATTGACATAAAATATTTATTATCTTCCAACCTTAAAATGGACATGACTATTTCAAGTTACATGTACTGTCTTTGGACACTTTCCTTTGAACAGGAATAGAACTAGCTAAGTTGGTGTGGGTGGAGAAATTTGCTGCTACAATTAAACACGTTACTCCCCATTTTTATTATAGGATATTGCAAAGCCATAGTTTAGGGGCCATTCTTTCCTCACTCTTTTGAACAATAACTCAACTGTTTGTCGCAGATCTCCTTTATACCTATAAAATGTAATGGTTACTTCCAAACTAGATACAAAGGTCACATTGTACTGCTTATAGCAAATCCCTAAGGCAGTTACACACCTACTAAAATGTACATCTTAAGTACAATAAAAGGTCCAAACATGTGTATGAGTTTCAAATGTAATAATTATCTTTCAAGCCTAAATACAAGTTTCTTTTAGAAACTCTCAATATTCAATTTGGGTATTGTATTGTTGGCAAAAAAAATCAGTCCTGTTGGATATTATGGTATTGTATTGTTGGGAAAAAAATTAATCCTGTTGGATATTATGGTATTGTATTGTTGGTAAAAAAAACTCAGTCCTGTTGGACATGTATGGTATTGTATTGTTGGTAAATAAATCAGTTCTGTTGGACATGTATGGTATTGTATTGTTGGTAAATAAATCAGTTCTGTTGGACATGTATGGTATTGTATTGTTGGTAAAAAAAATCAGTCCTGTTGGACATGTAGAATCAGTCTTGTTGGACATGTATGGTATCATATTGTTAGCCAAAAAATCAGACCTGTTGGACATGTATGGCATATACAAATTGTTTTTTGAGTTTTAGTATGTAGTGTTTCATAAATTTGTGTACGTTTATTAGCAAGAAATTAAGTATTCAGTTTCAAATGGAATATAGCTGTGAAAATCCTAAAGCTTTGAAATCCATACAACACTGATTAGTGGTCTTGACACATGAAATCAGAAGATGAGCACAAATGCAACTGAACTACTGTACTCAGTGGTGTCACTAGGGTTTGTGTCCCCCAGTGTGGTAACTCATGGTGACACCCCCATGGGCCTCTTTTCTTCACACAAATTTTATAGACATGTGCAGTAACTCATGGTGTCACCCCCATGGGCCTCCTTCCTGCATAAAAATTTTATAGACATGTGCAGTAACTCATGGTGTCACCCCCATGGGCCTCTTTCCTTCATACAAATTTTACAGACATTTGCCATAACTCATGGTGTCACCCCCATAGACTTCCTCCCTGAACAAAACTTGAAAAATTTTATATAGTCATTTTGGTGTCACCCCATCTGATGATGTCAACCAGTGTGGTTTGCCCCCTCTACTAATGTTATTCAGTTGCCTATTTTCTTATGCATGTATATACCAACACATGGCTTGCCATTAAAGATTAAATATTAATTACACCATTACTGAATTTTAAGTATTTCTTGTTTAATCTGTGTTCATTTAAATTGGTAACAGCATCAATGAAGCTCACAGTTCTGCTCCGACACCCAACTGGTTGTTCTCTACTGCCAAGATGATAAATAAATACAAGCATATTTTCTTCAGTTTACTTCCTTTTTTCAATACTGCACAGTAAATGTATGTTACATAACATGATGGCACTGTAGACCATGACCATCATGTTAAAGCAAGATTTTCCTGTACCTAACACATTCTCACATGTATGACAAGTCCAATTGCAAACACAGACCCTAATTTGCTGGCACATAATGCATCAGCAGATGTTTGCTCTACTGATCTGCCAGTGCATTATGTAACAGCAGATTTGAGTCTGTGCAGTTTGAAGTTGGATTTCAATTCTAAGATAAATTTGAAGTAATGATTTTGAAATGTGCAGTAATTATTTTTATTTGCATCCACTATAAATTCAGACATATAAGATAAAAACAACTTACCAAGTTTAGCCAAATTAAATGTATCATTTGAAGCCATGTCTGGTTCTGGTTTGTTCTGGGCTATCTTGATGTTCACTTCTCTTTGTTCCCCAGCCTTCATGAGGGACTTATACAAAGCTTCACCCTGTTTAGAAGGAATTATAGGTTACAAGTTGGTAAAGCACTGACAATCTAATTTCTATTTGCCCAGCACTTGAATATGACAATGAATAGGACAATTCATTTTGTAACAAAGGCCTAGAATTATTTATCAAACAAACATCACATTTTATGGCCATACTATAATGAGTACCCAAATGCTGGTCTTAGGTATATGTGATTGATGTGATTATGATTTTTAACGTAGCTTTAACAATTTTTCAGTCATATCACTACGATGTCTACATTGTGGCAGTTTATAGTGATGTCTAGCACTTGGGCATCATGCCGCAGACATGTAGCATGATGTCCCACCCAGTCACATTATCCTGACACCAGGCCAACCAGACCAAACACTAACCTCCTAATGCTGAATGCCTAGTAAGGCAGCTGTTAGTACCATTTTTATAAGTCTTTGGTACGATTCAACCTGGGTTCAAACACACAACCTCTCGCATCTGAGGCAGATGCTCTAACCACTAGGCCACCAGTGCAGTCTTTTACTTTAAAAAAGAAAATGTTGAAATTTTTATTTGAATTCACAAAGGTCAAATATTACTTTAGGTGGTTTAGATAATGATTGTCATGATTTGGAAATATTGCTTTCTTTATAAGATGAACTTTTTTCGTTTCTAAATTGGAATGTATTCATATGCTAAAAGGTGGAATGAAGGTCAGTTCCTAAGTATATAAGGTCTAGTGTTTGTGCCTAAACATTACATCATATGCAGGATTGTATACATGAGGGCCTAAACTGGTGTAATCAAGTTCAGATAAGAAAATTCAGCATTTTCAAAAGCGCCTGGCAGGTGGAACAGTGGATTTAATAGCTTTATTAACATCTCTGAATATTCTAATTTCATTAGAATACATTCAATGAAAATCTGAATATGAACATCTGGAATTGTTTCATCTCAAATGAGAACATGGTAACCTTTTGCAGATAGTTTCTCAGCGAGTCCAAATGAGAACATCTAAACATATTCTTGATTTTGCGGGTAAATTTGTTGGCAAATTGACTCTCAATAAAGTGTCATGCATCAACTTTGTACCAACAGTTTGTGCATCTCGGCTTTGGAATCTCCTCAAAAAGGATGGTAACGGAATATTCATGGAAGATGATTTTTATTACAGATGGTTATATCAATTTTATTATTTAGTTTATTCAATTCTGACTATACTTTCCAGCAGTCCCATTAACCTGTGTTGGATGAAATAATCATCACCAGTTAATAAGAATTTCTGATGTCAATGAGGTATTTGAGATCCGTTTTTTTCAGAAACTAACTTGCATCTATAAACTTTTTGTTATCTCCCATCGCAAAATTGGCTGTAAAAAATGTGTCTTGATGCAATAAAGACTATTTGGCATTTCTATAAATACAATGATTCCTAATTCTACAAATGTTCAATTAACAAATTTTGCATTAATGCATTTTAAAAATGTTTATCCATTTTGCATTATGTATAATGAACTTTTGCTAGAATGAAAGCACGCCAAGCTGGGTGTGAACTGCCAGCACTGCTCACTATCCCCCATGCATTTAATCACCATCTTTGTACAGTATTATTTGTTGTGTACTATGTATAGAGCATTAGCCATTTTTGAGTTTTATCTCAGAATATCTTGCTTTCCATTATCTGTTCCAAGTACTCATTAACTCACCTGCTAAAACTACGTCAAGAAGTCTAGACTGTCTGTAAGTCTTTATACAAAGTTAAACACTGTGAAAAGACATGAAAAAGCTGAATATTTAATGGATATAGCACATAGCCTCAATCTTGCACATATAAAATTAAATACATATACCATTCTCAGCAGTACTGCAAAAATATTTTTTTTCCCCTTTTTTTTCCCTTTATACTGTATGTTTGTTTTAATTAGTACTGGTTAACTGATTCTGAAGTCACAAAATGACTCCACCTGTCAAACATACATACATTCTTTGCTTGGTTTATTTGTTTATGGATGAGCAATCAAATGCTAAATACTTAATGCAGGAATAAAGATATACTTATAGGTGAACTGAAAAGGTTCACTTTGTGAAAAGTTAAACATGAAATTCACTCTTCAATGATCAAGATAAAATGATAACATAACTATTAAGAGAATAAAAGGCAAAGTAATTATTTTAGACATAACAAAGATTACATTGTTACATGCTTTTGAAAACAGTAATTCAAATTGAAAATAATTTAAGTTCATCAACTTGAATGGCTCGCCACTGCAGATCATATATCTACTCTCCTCAACACCAATCTGAAACCCCTTCCCTTATACCACTCTACCCTTGGATAGTTATCCAGGGATGAGAATCCAATACTCATTACATATATGAATCCATTTTTAGTAGACTCCCAAAATAAACTATAAAATCTCACTCTTCATACCATATATGGCACCATAAGAAGTAGTTCATTTACATACTTGACTTTCTCCTTTAGCAAACTAATATCAATTATAATTCATTTCATTCTGAGGTACTATCAAAGACTGTTACTTTAATAAACTTAAATTTATTTTATGCTAAACTACTTTCAAAGACCATAAAATTTCAATAAATTTAAATTTATTTCAAGATAAACTACTATCAAAGACCATAAGCTTTCATAAATTTAAATTTATTTCATAATAAACTACTATCAAAGATCATAAACATTCATAAATTTAAATTTATTTCATGATAAACTACTTTCAAAGACCATACAACTTCAATAAATTTAAATTTATTTCATGATAAACTACTATCAAGGATCATGAATGTTCATAAATTTCAATTCATTTTAAATATTTTCAAAAAAATGTAAACTTTCATAAATTTAAACCCATTTCATTCTAAATTACTATCAAAGACCTCTAACTGTATCTATGATGACATGTCTAGGTGATGTTTTTTTAACCCTCTTTTGATGCCATACCCTATGGCCTCTGCAACCAAAGACGTTTTACAATATACATGCATGTCCAACAAAAACAAAGGTCACATAAAAATGTAATCAACAGAAGAAAAAGTCTGAGATATGTATTTTAATTTATAACCCAGCACTGATGTGAGGGACTGAGGTGGAGGTGGAGGTGGAGGTGACTGGGGTTGCACTGAAATTATGGAAATTCACAGCCAACATAAATACTAAATGGAAGGCACCAAGTTTAAAAGTTGTACAGAAAAAAAAATATTTTTGCTGTTACAAAGAGGCCAAAAACCTTCAATTTAATGCCTCCTTCCACATCATGGTTTAGTGATATTCTATTTTTTTGTTACATTCTGACCACTGCGGTTTCAACTCAGAACAGTGAGATGATTAAAATCCATTTCCTGCAAAATTATCTCTGATGAAACCCAAATGTTTATGTCTGAGTATTTATATATGTCAATCAAATTATCACACATGTCCTGCATTTGGCCCACTTTGGTTTTAATTTACACTTTGCCCACTTTGGTTTTAATTTACACTAGCACCTTGTGATCATCACCCTAAACTCCACATACAATACTGAACTCATTCATCTAAATTTAATTAGATTACATGATAATAAGTATTGCTTCAAATGATATTCGGATTAATAATCAGACATATGTGAATTCTATTTTCCCTGTTTATCTTCAAATGCATCATGACCAATGAGTGTTTATTTTGAGTCGATCACAAAAATGGGCAATAATTCACAATGATTCAGTGCTACAGTACTCAGATTTGTAACTAAGTCATTTCACTTAACACTGAGATGGTGGCCATCACTTGTGAAAATGCAAAAATCAAATGATGGCAACAGATTTGTCATAGCTATTAAATAGACAAACAAGAGAAAATGGTGATATGCATAAAAAACTAACGAAATGCAAATGCATGTGAATGAGCTCCGAAATTTATGTTATAAAATGGTGATGAAAGACTCATGAATAACAAATGAATATATAATCTGTATCCAGTATTACAAAAATACCTCTACAGCTGTTATTTGTTATAGCAGAGATGTCATAATGCTTAATGTCAGTCACATAGCATTTCATTATTATCCTGAGCTTACATGATCAAATGATGGCTATCAATGACCCGATCTGGTGGCCTGGTGGTTAAAGCATCTGCCTCGGATGAGGGAGGTCGTGGACTCAATCCCCAGCCAAGTCAAACCAAAGACTTACAAAAATGGTACTAACAGCTGCCTTGTTTGGTGCTAAGCATTAGGAGGTTAGTGTTAGGACTACTCGGCCTGGTGTCAGGATAATGTGACTTGATGTGACATCATGTTACTTGTCTGCAGCATGATGCCCCAGTGCTAGATATCACTATAAACTGCCACACTGCAGACATCATAGTGATTGAGTATTGTTAAGGAATGTTACAGGCTTTACTATGCTCACCACATTTGACTATACAATCTTTTTTGCATGCACAGATATTTTTAAGGGAAGGATTCATTAAACTAGAAGTGTGGTGAATAAACTTTTGGAGACATGTCATTTCACCTTTTGGGCACTGTAGACTCACATTGATATTTAAGTGTTCACTTAAATGATGCAAGGAAATAATTGATTGGAACTCAAGTTCCGAATTTAATGTTATTTTTCATACTCTTTAATGTTTTGTATGCCATCAAGCCATACAAATAATAATTAATTAAAGCTATCAGATGCAAGGAAAAAATTGTTTGGAGTGCAAGTAATACGGAGTTAAAAGTAGTAGTAAGACTTTAAACAATGAAGGCACCTTATCCGAAGAGTAAGTTTTAACATGGGTCAGATGTGAAAACAACTTGCTTCAGACCAAATGCTGGTGGTAATTCTTCACACTGTTCTTGATAAAATGTGTAAATTTACCAACTTGACTTCTCTGGGCTATCACAGTCATGTGCACATGAAATATCTTGGATTAGTCATTTGTCTTCACCATAATACTTTCAATATGAGTGGGACAATGGAGAAAAATAACCATTCTAAATTTTAATACATGTAGTAACATTCACTATAAGCTGTACAAATATTTAACATAGTTGTCATATAATGAAACTCCTTGTGTTTCAGTGTCACATAAAATTAAATAACATCTTCAAACATTTCTCCAAACATTTTAAGAATTTGTGTTGAATTCCTAACAAAGAGTTTTGTAGAAGAAAAAATGTTTAAAAAAGAAGATAAGTGTTTAACTTATCATTTTCACCCATTCACAAGTGTAGACCTGAACAGATTATATTCAAGATACAGTTGTAACCTGACCTATACATACCAAAAATTATTCACTTACATGGCTTTAACACTGGTCAACTGGAACTTAATGCTCTGTGCCGATTGCTACAAAACAAGATAAAGTTTTTCTACCTGCCAGGAAGAGTTGTCGTGGTATTGAAGATCGTCCCCAAGCAGTGTCCAGTAGAAGGATGCAATCTCTATTGAATGCTGTGCAAGACTAATCAACTTCTGTAAACCTGAGTATGTGGACATATGAGAGGGGGCTCCACTAGGGAATGTCAGATTCTCTGGAATGCTCTCTACCAGGCTCAGGCTGTAAAGAGAAAGAAAATCTATTCAGCACCCTGATGATGGAGCATTTAAAATATACATGCATTTATTTTACATTCCTTTCTGTAGATTACTGCAATACCAGTAATATGTTTTAGTCAATTCATTTTTCTGAAAATTATTACTGTCAATGAAATATACAAGCTGACTAAAATCTTCCAGCTACATTTATATAACACTATGATGACTGGGATTATATCTGCAATGAACTATGGAATGATGCACTAATGAACTATGGAATCTATGCACATCACTAACAGGGGACTTGGGATTTTTTTATAAATTAAAGAATAACATGGCTGATAAAATACAGTTTGAAGCTGTAGCAAACACAAGGTGTTGACCTTCATCTTATACAACTGAGAGCATAATATTTCTTTTATATTATTGCAACAAGTTTAACCATTAGAAACTATCTACAGCTTGTGCTGAAAGCAATAAAATATCTAAAATAGTAATGCTTTCTCTGACTTTAAATAATGGGAAACATTGGCCTCTTCTTTATATAATTTAAGGACCATCCTGAGTTTCTGCAGGCCATTTGATCATTTACTGTGATTTTTAATTGCTGCTTACATCATTAAAATTATTCCTTTCAAATAAAATAATTTCAGTTTGTTCTATACTTTCTAAAATGATTTTCCACAAATTGTCAATCCATAACAAATATGGTTATATTCCGTCCTTCAAGTTTTGGCACAGATAACATTTTTTTTAATCAACATTTTGCTTTTTAGGTGTTTATAAAAAATATACATATTTTTTTCAATACAATTATCTCATCTTTTGATGAAAAAATGCTAACATAACATTTTTCCATACAATACTCTTCTTCTGAAGAACAAAACCCAATTAATAAATGGTATATACAAATGCCAACAATACAGTACATGTAATAACTATTATACTCAACTGTTAATATGTTTATAGATCTATGAAATTTGTTCTTGTCCCCCTAATAGTTCATAACAAATATTCAGGTGTACACATGCACCTGTTTTGCTTTTGCATACCTGAGCAATCAGTAAATGGTGAACAGAAATTTTAGCATATGTACCCAAATTTTAAATGCATAAGCAAACATGCACCAAAGCAACATAATAATGTGTAATCCTGCATTAACTAAATCTAATCACCTGAAATATACTGTTTCATGTACAATCCATACCTGCTATAACTCAGTATGTCATACAAAGCACATGATTTGGGACTCACAACCCCCAACCCCCTCTAACACTGTCATGTTTTGAAAAACATGACTTTCAGAAATCTTAGCTTTAAAGTTTTTTCAAGAACAAAAAAAACCCCTAATATTTCTTGACCACGACGATAAATATCTGCATATGCAAAATAAAAATCATGTTCAAAGCTCAGCTAAACTTATCTTTGATGTATACAGCTGAGCACTTAAAAGGTAAGGTGGTCAGAGGTAAACAACCACCTTTCTGAGGTTAATTGGCTCACCATAACTAGGGTGAAGTGTCCGGTCAAATTATGCTTTATCATAAATTATCATTTAACCATAAGTAACACACAAAGCAGAACAGTTCATCTGAAGTTAAGTACATTGATCAATAAGACATGCTGAATAACATGTTATTAAACATCAGTAACATCACCACAATGAATGAGGATGTTCAAGCCAATTTAATGAAGTTTGTGATCAGCAACATTTCTTTTAAGTTAGATTTTTACTACAGATATAAAATGCAAAACATGATTATTTTAGTTGCAAGTGTGATTCATTTTTTAAGGGTATGATTCAAAAAGCAATATGATATCAGCAACAAAACAAAAATTTCTAAATTCCAGGTTGACTGAATTTTACTTTGTCAAGCATAGCAGCAGCAAGGGAGAGAATTTAACTTTTTGCACATATTGGAAACATCTTAGTGATATTATTCATACATAGTACCTATTGTTTTATCATTAAAATACAGCCTATGTATATTTATAGTACAGATAAAATTATGTTGTATTGTCACAAATTTTTTGACATTTTAATTGATAAAAATCCTACTCCTGTGGTAGGATATTCTAGATTCAGATTAGTTATTTTTATTAGAATTTTTTGTCTTATTCTTGTTAAAAAAAATACTAATTCACCCAAGCTTTTCAAGATGATTTTAGCTATGAAAGAGATTGATTGAAAGACAATATTAAGCACATACTTGTATTTACAAAGTTGACTTTGTGCTGATAAAGCATTAACACCTGATCTGGATAGAAGCATTTATTACTGCTGTATTACCAGTAAAGACCCCATTAAACTTTGCAAATATTATGTTCTCCCCATTCCCTCAATAAAAAAGACAGTCCAAAAGTTCATTTTTATATAGAGTCATAAACATCTTGTGGTCAAATTGCATTAGAAACAGTTCTGACAATGATATTATTATGGTTCTCATAAAGAACTCAGTTCTGAACAGGATTTGCTCAGAGAATCCAGCAGCAAAGTTTTGACAACATTACCATCTGGTCTCTAACAAGTGCAAAGATGAACACTGACATTTGCATTACCTTCAAAACCCTATTAAACTAATGAAAGCAGCAAAGACTGGATCCAATTAAACATACATTTTGCCAGCCAATGGATTTTAAAGATGGAAACTTGATGTATGTTTTTATTTAATGTCAGTATGAGTATATGCACATGTTTGATATTTGACAATGCTAAGTCTACCAACTATTTCTTTCTTTGTAAGTGTATTAACCCTTTAACTACGACTACCGACTACCGCATCTGAGTGTCACCTGTAAATAGCTCCTGAACCCCACTGACGCATATATGCAGTGTCGATAAGCCTTGTTTAAAACCCCAGTGTCACTTATGAGCTCTGAGTTCTGCTGTACTCAAAACCCCAGATAATGATGTTAGTCCTGTTTCAACACTTGATTTATGTGATTTTGATTCAAATGACGATGATTTATTTTGTGCAATTCAAAACAGTTTACGCGACGGGGATTTCTTGTCTGATTGTTATAGGAGTAAATAAAATGGAAATATATGAATAACAGACACTATACAAGGTAAGCTGCTTTTTATTTCACTGAAATCCAGCAAAAACTAATGAAATAATGAATATAAACGTAACCATGTTTTTATTGTCAGTTTCTGTAGTCAGCCATGACGATGCTCTAGTATTCAGCCTAGCAAACAGTATCAGTAGTCTCAGTAACTGATATGCTATCACTCAGCAGCAGCGAAACTGCAGAACAACTGTAGTAGTTAAAGGGTTAAACATGTTAAATTACCCCAACAAGTGTTGGTTTTTTTCAGATTTGAATTTCCAAAAAGTTTCTATAGGTTTATATGAAATGATGGTTTGTGCTCAATTGGACAACATCACTTTTCTTTGGGTCATGCATGCATTGACCGTCTTGGGACCTCAAAACACTTTTTGAGGCTCAAACTCCACCCACCCCAACAATGTCTGGGAATATGGCAGACATCACAATCAACAGTATTTATTTTTTAGTAATAACATTATAAGAAGAAGGACTATAAAAGGTTGTAGACTTGCATGGCCACTGGTTAAGAAAAGATGGGTATTAAGTATGTTGACCATTCATGTGGAACCAGAAGTATCATAATGCTGTGGATTTAACTGACTGAACTGTCTTTTTGTTCACTTAAATACACATAACCTGAACTGTCTTTTTATTCACTTAAATATACATAACCTGAACTGTCTACAATTTACATAAGACTAAGTTTGTGTTGTCTTGCCCCATACTCACAAACAATACTCACACACACGGATCCTGACATGGAAGGCTGGGTTTGATCACAGATGGTATTTCTTTCTCTTCTTCACCTGATACTATACAATACATTGTGACACCAACCACCACAGCAATTGCAAACACCAAGAAAAGAATGGACAAGATGAGACTTCTGAGCGTGACATGCTGTTTTACACCCTCTTTTGGTACATACGTAATCTGTGTTATATCATCCATTGTATTATCTGAAAAAAAGTAAAAATTATACTGCAAACTGTTAAGATAAATTTTATGTTTTTACTTCTAGAGTATATTCTGTACAATGTCCAAATCAAGAAAAAAACTCGTTGATCAATATCAGCATTTTCCATCTGACCTGGATTTCACCACAAGAACTTAAGTCTAGACTGAACTCTGAGATATACAATGATGAAATCATATCCACTTCAATTAAGTACCTTAGAAACACTTTAATCATGGTTTGACTTTTTTTACAGGATTGATTGATTTACATGTATTTCCATTTCTCTCTGACAAAGTAAACAGACTGTCACCTGATTAGTCTATGCTATGCTGAATTGCCTTCATAACCAGGACAGACCACATTCATCAAATAGTTGATTTCAAACAACAGTTTAGGTCTATAGGTCTAGGTCACCCTAGCACAGCTATTATTATTATACACTATTCCGGACTCCAAATTGCAAGTAAATTACTCAAAATTTAAACCAATTGGCAATTCAATTTTGTAGAACAATCACTGGCTATCTAACCCCAAAAAGCTCAAGCTCACCGATATTGAACACTGGGGCTAATATTCTTGCTTATGACCTTTCAGTCATTAGAAATGTCATTTTAAAAAGAAATAAAAGGTGGACACTTCTCAGATGACCTATTTATGAATCAATGCTGATATTTCAAGTTGTTGTTGTTGTAGTTGAGTTTAATGCCATTTTTCAGCACACGATAGGCTATACATGATGGCTAGTATAAATGGTGGAGGAAGAAACTGGGAAATCACCAGAAAGAACCACTAACCCAAGAGAAGCTACTGGCAAGCTTTCTCACATATCCACATTCGCTCAATCCTAGACTCGAACCCACACAGACAGAGGTGAGATGGCAGTGATCCGTAACGGACAGTGTTTTAGACCATTCGACCACTTGGGGCCCCTCTAATATTTAAAGCTACTTTTCGAATAGCATAATTTGGAGAGCAAGTTTGCAAATGGTTACTTTATTTATAAGTTGTTACTCATTCTGTGACCTTAGGCCTATTTGGTGCACCTCTGTAATTGGAGTCCATAACTACGAACACATTATAAACTGAATTGCAGTATAGTAAAAATATCATTATAACCAAAAAAGACAATAGAACACTTTCATAATATACTTAGGCAAGGTACAGCGAGAACTACATATATACCAGACAAGAGAAAATTAAGAATAATCAAATTTTGTTAAATAATAATGTTTTAAAAAGGAAATAAAGATATATTTTGAAACTCTGGTTGTTTTCTTTTAATCCATATTGTCATAAATTTAATAAACCAATTCAAAATGATTTCATTTTGATCATGAGGACCATAGTGGTACTGCTGTATACCAGGAATTGTGTTAGAATAAAGTAGATTATATTTAGGACTTGGAACGTTACGTGTAAGAGGTGATGGAATATGTATTATGATACAAAATGCATCATGATATTTTTCACATACTCAAAAGCAAGCTTTTAGTTATGCAAGCTCATGTACTCCTCAAGGTATTGTTTGTAAAGCTGTGCCTTTATTTCTGTCATCTTTTTTATAATAAAGAAATCAGTGTAACTTTTTTTCCTGAGCCCAGGCCAATGATAAGAAGCTTAGAATGCATTACAAGAATATATTAAAACATCATTGAAACAGTTGATCAGTAGAATGTAAAAACATAACTATTTCTCATTCCATTGTACAGTTCTGGCTTTGCAACTTTGGAAAAATATTTTCTGGTCAGTAATGAATACCTCAAATCAAGAATGTGGATAAAGTTTCTGAACTCTTTGTGATCAATTCTTGACAGTGACTTTGTATCTGAAGCAATGACAACCGATGTTTGGCATGTACAAACAATTGTCTGCATTTATTGAGCTTTATCATAATATTTATTTCACCTTCCGAACATGTTAGCAATATTAAGTTCACCTGATTCAACTGGCATTTAAAAGATTTTTTAATATTTAATATCATTTTGAGTTTTAGTTTTTGAATCAGAAATAGCATGTTGATAATGAGTAAGGTAAACATTTTTGTTATGTTCCTAGTATTTTTTAGGATAGCTCTACCAACTTTGCATATTGTTTTTGTTATTAGTAAATTTTGGATTCCATTCTGCACATGTGCTGAGTGTTTAATATGGTCAAACAGATGAAAGTTAATTTTGCTAGCCAATAACTTATTGGTCAATAAACACATGTGACACTTGATTCTGGAATGATTTTACATCTTTCATATTGATTATTCTTAACGATAGAGACTAACTTTGGGGTAAGACTAAACTTTCTACTAAACACCTGGCTTCTAACAGAAACTGATTTTAGTTTGTATGTTTCAACACACAAATTGGTGAATTAAAAATCTTGATGCAGAGATGAATCAGTCCTGCCCTCATTATAATGCGAAATAGCTGTTCATTTCAGACCCTTTATTTCAGTGATGTCGTGAACTGCCTGTATTGCATTTTACTTTACTATCTTGTGCAGGTTTGCTACTTGACAATGGTTATCAGCCTCTTACAACCTTGACAGTTTCATTTACAATTTTAGGCAACACATGCTACTTTCGATTCCAATGTCAAACATGTGGAAGTATTTTGATGATCTCAAAGTCAACAGAGGCTAGTCAAGGAAAAAAAAAAACCATTTGTACTTGCCTATATACCATTTATTCTTGCCTATATATCATTTACACTTGCCTATATACCATTTACAATTGCCTATATACCATTTATACTTGCCTACAAACCATTTACACTTCCTTATATCCCATTTATACTTGACTATATACCATTTATACTTGCCTATATACCATTTACACTTGCCTATATACCATTTACACTTGCCTATATACCATTTATACTTGCCTATTTACCATTTACACTTGCCTATATACCATTTACACTTGCCTACATACCATTTACACTTGCCTATATACCATTTACACTTGCTTACATACCATTTACACTTGCTTATATCCCATTTATACTTGCCTACATACCATTTACACTCGCTTATATCCCATTTATACTTGCCTATATACCATTTATACTTGCCTATATACCATTTACACTTGCATATATACCATTTACACTTGCCTACATACCATTTACACTTGCCTATATACAATTTACACTTGCCTACATACCATTTATACCTGCCTATATACCATTTACACTTGCCTATATACCATTTACACTTGCATATATACCATTTACACTTGCCTACATACCATTTACACCTGCCTACATACCATTTATACCTGCCTATATACCATTTACACTTGCCTATATACCATTTACACTTGCTTACATACCATTTACACTTGCTTATATCCCATTTATACTTGCCTACATACCATTTACACTCGCTTATATCCCATTTATACTTGCCTATATACCATTTATACTTGCCTATATACCATTTACACTTGCATATATACCATTTACACTTGCCTACATACCATTTACACCTGCCTACATACCATTTATACCTGCCTATATACCATTTACACTTGCCTATATACCATTTACACTTGCTTATATACCATTTATACTTGCCTATTTACTATTTACACTTGCCTATATACCATTTACACTTGCCTATATAGTACCATTTACACTTGCCTATATACCATTTACACTTGCCTATATACCATTTACACTTGCCTATATACCATTTACACTTGCCTATATACCATTTATACTTGCCTACATACCATTTACACTTGCCTATACCCCATTTATACTTGCCTATATACCATTTTTCCTTGCCTATATACCATTTACACTTGCCTATATACCATTTACACTTGCCTACATACCATTTATACTTGCCTATAAACCATTTACACTTGCTTATATACCATTTACAATTGCCTATATACTATTTATACTTGCCTACAAACCATTTACACTTCCTTATATCCCATTTATACTTGACTATATACCATTTATACTTGCCTATATACCATTTACACTTGCCTATATACCATTTACACTTGCCTATATACCATTTACACTTGCCTATATACCATTTACACTTGCCTACATACCATTTACACTTGCCTATATACCATTTACACTTGCTTACATACCATTTACACTTGCTTAAATCCCATTTATACTTGCCTACATACCATTTACACTCGCTTATATCCCATTTATACTTGCCTATATACCATTTATACTTGCCTATATACCATTTACACTTGCATATATACCATTTACACTTGCCTACATACCATTTACACTTGCCTATATACAATTTACACTTGCCTACATACCATTTATACCTGCCTATATACCATTTACACTTGCCTATATACCATTTACACTTGCTTATATACCATTTATACTTGCCTATTTACTATTTACACTTGCCTATATACCATTTATACTTGCCTATATAGTACCATTTACACTTGCCTATATACCATTTATACTTGCCTATATACCATTTACACTTGCCTATATACCATTTACACTTGCCTATATACCATTTATACTTGCCTACATACCATTTACACTTGCCTATACCCCATTTATACTTGCCTATATACCATTTATACTTGCCTATATACCATTTACACTTGCCTACATACCATTTATACTTGCCTATAAACCATTTACACTTGCTTATATACCATTTATACTTGTCTATATATCATTTATGCTTGCCTATATACCATTTAAACTTGCCTATATACCATTTACACTTGCCTATATACCATTTACACCTGCCTATATATCATTTATACTTGCCTATTTACCATTTACACTTGCCTATATACCATTTACACTTGCCTACATACCATTTACACTTGCCTATATACCATTTACACTTGCCTACATACCATTTATACCTGCTTATATGCCATTTACACTTGCCTATATACCATTTACACTTGCCTATATACCATTTATACTTGCCTATTTACTATTTACACTTACCTATATACCATTTATACTTGCCTATATAGTACCATTTACACTTGCCTATACCCCATTTTTACTTGTCCATATACCATTTATACTTGTCCATATACCATTTATACTTGCCTATATACCATTTACACTTGCCTACATACCATTTATACTTGCCTATATACCATTTACACTTGCTTATATACCATTCATACTTGTCTATATATCATTTATACTTGCCAATATACCATTTATACTTGCCTATATACCATTTACACTTGCCTATGTACCATTTACACTTGCCTATATACCATTTTTACTTGCCTACATACCATTTACACTTGCCTATACCCCATTTATACTTGCCTATATACCATTTATACTTGCCTATATACCATTTACACTTGCCTATATACCATTTACACTTGCCTATATACCATTTATACTTGCCTATATACCATTTACACTTGCCTATATACCATTTATACTTGTCTATATATCATTTATACTTGCCTATATACCATTTAAACTTGCCTACATACCATTTACACTTGCCTATATACCATTTACACTTGCCTATATACCATTTACACTTGCCTATATACCATTTATACTTGCCTATTTACCATTTACACTTGCCTATATACCATTTATACTTGCCTATATAGTACCATTTACACTTGACTATATACCATTTATACTTGTCTATATATCATTTATACTTGCCTATATACCATTTACACTTGCCTACATACCATTTATACTTGCCTATATACCATTTACACTTGCCTATAGTACCATTTACACTTGCCTATACCCCATTTATACTTGCCTATACAGTACCATTTACACTTGACTATATACCATTTATACTTGCCTATTTATCATTTATACTTGCCTATATACCATTTATACTTGCCTATTTACTATTTACACTTGCCTATATACCATTTATACTTGCCTATTTACTATTTACACTTGCCTATATACCATTTATACTTGCCTATTTACTATTTACACTTGCCTATATACCATTTATACTTGCCTATATATTACCATTTACACTTGCCTATATACCATTTACACTTGCCTATATACCATTTATACTTGCCTACATACCATTTACACTTGCCTATATACCATTTACACTTGCCTATTTACCATTTATACTTGCCTATATAAATCAAACATTTTACATAAAATTTGATATATTCAGAGCAGGGGTCATCTTATAAGCACAAAATACAAAACAAATGGAGAAATCTCATGGTAACAATGTAAACTCCTGATTTTTGCAGCAGACAAAAAGTCAATTTTAATATTTTAATGTTTTCATTCCACTATTCCTATTCATAAATGAATATATGGTACACATTATCCATCTCATGACATTATTCATTACACAATACCTTAATATAGTTATTTGGATTTGAATAAATTTAAAAATATCAGTAAATTAAAGACAACCCACTGCAAAATGTAAAGTCTCTGTCAATGTTGTTCACTGTGGGTGTTTACTAGTAAGTATATTGCTTCCAATTTTATAACAACCTGTATTTGTATTCATATTTATCTTGTGCTGTATCACACTGTGTTTGATGCAATAAAAAAGTTTTGATTTGATTTCAATTTTCCTTTTCCATAAGTTAGATTTAATTCCCAAGTTATATTTTCCAAATTTATTACCCATGCACATAGCCCAAAAAGCCACTGGCCTGTAAAGCAAGCACTTACTTTTTTTCAGTTTGACAATCATTTTGATCAATATGCATATTTAAGACATGTTCAGTGCCATGTAGAATCCTAAGATTTTACTTTACTTTATTGCACATACTGCAAACATATTCCTGTGTGTATGACGTCCATGCATCATCTTTATATAGCATATTCAACACACTGCATTTAACATTTGTTCTCTTCATTATTTATTTGTTATTATAATCTTATTAAAATAGTTACTGACTGATACTTTTCATGATAATTTTATCCATGAAATAGTTTGAATGAAAGATAATTATAACCAAACATGAGCTGATTTGTGTTGATAAAGTATTACCACTGTACAGAGGCATTAATTGTTGCTGTATTACTTGCAAAACACCTATTAAATATGAAAGCATATGCCCCCACTGCACCTTCCTCCAACAATATCATCAGTCCAAATTGTGATATATATTCATTTTTCTATGAAGACAAGTATATCTTGTGACCAGACTGCATCAGATACAGTACATTATGGTCATCCAGAGTTCTGAACATCAGTACCATCCAGTCTCTAGATGAACACTAATGACGCTTGCATTACCTTAAATAAACCTATGGCACTATTGAGTAGCAAACACTGTATCAAATTAAGACTATATTTTGCCACCAATCTGGATAAACAACTTCAGACTTGTTTAAAACAACCTGAGACTCTCAAGAACCTACAGGAAATAAAAAAGTATTTAACAGATACTCTTGTATTTTTTTATGACAAAAGTAATGCACTGAAGAGCCACCATGGGAAGTAGTTCTTCCATTTATATTGAACTTTGTTTCTACACCACAAAAGTTGTAAGAACACTTTCAAACATGGTAGCCAAAAAAAAATATTTTATATTGGCAAAGATATTAAATGTACATTTTAATGTGATAGTGATACCATAAGTTGCTGTTTGATGTTACAGAGAGCAAAGCAGAGGCCTATATACTGCCAATGAAGTATTATTGTAAATTGTTTTTGAATTATTATTATTATTATTATTATTATTATTATTATTATTATTATTATTATTATTATTCAAAATTTACAGTTTATAACCTACCTTACCATTTTTCTCTCAGTGTCAATAAGGCTATATTTAAAATTATGAATATCATTAGATCAATTTGTATGGAGCCTATCCTTCAATAGAAGAAATTAAAACAATTAAAAGAGAAAAACATATATAGTAGATTCATCTGAAGAATATACAAGAAGATTTGGAGCAGAAATTAGAATCCGTCACATCAAAACCATTATGTAATTATAATAGGATTAAGGTCACAGGTAAACACAAAACAAGATCTGTTGAAGTACTTATTATGACATTCAGGATGATCAGGAGTTGGGAGAAGACCCATACCTGCTAAAATTCCCTTTTACATGTACTGCATTTTTTTTCTTCAAAATACAACCTAGGAATTTTACATCAGATGAACTTTCACATAATTATTTAAACACTAGACAGAACCTATCAAGATGAAAGTAGTTTATATAGGTTAGTTTGCCTTTATTTCCTTAATAGATATAGATATAATTTAGAAGTTCTAGATCTCACAAAAAAAGAGCTCAAATAAATTAACAGATTGGACTGTGATTTCTTCAGAAAAATTGACTATAGAATATTATAAAGACAGAAAGAAAATATGAAACAAAAATGAAAGAAAATTAAATGTTCCCAATCCTATAAATAAATGAAACAATCAAATGTATAGAATCATGAATATAAATCCAAATCACCTAACTCCATAATCATTTTGATTATAAAAAGATCAAATTTTAACAATTTAAGACATTTTTTCACATGCCAATCAATTTAAAATACTTTTATTATGCATCATTGGTGTAATTTGATGTGCTATGCCATGTTATATGTTGAACTAAAGATGAGCCCATGTAAATTTGATATGATTTAACTTACAATTCATCATAATCATTTTTGCAACGCCCATCTGAAACTAGTTTATACCATCAAAAACATGATGAAAGAAGTGTTATAATATCCAATCAATAAACAAATTAGTCATACAATGTAAAAAATCTACCTACAGTGCTCATATATATATATATATATATATATATATATATATATATATATATATATATATATATATATTGGTTATAGACCAATTCTTGCTGGTACCAATTGTTGCCATAATAATAACTGTTAATAATATTATTCTGATGCTTATTTTCGATCGTGATTTTCAGCTATAATCACTCTTTTTATTTTTTTTAAACAGGAACCAAAACTTTGCCTGCAGTCGCGAGTTATTATTAATATGGTGACAATTGTACACGGCGAGAATTGGTCTATAACCAGTATATATATATATATATATATATATATATATATATATATATATATATATATATATATATATATATATATATATATATATATATATATAACTGATAGTCAAGATTGTTTCTTATAAGCACACGAGTGTGAGCAACGATACGAGTCCCTGTGGCCTATCCTGACATCTACGTTGTTTGGATCACAGGAGTCTGACGTTTTATCAGTAAAGTACGATGAAATTTCTGCCAACATGAACTCACCTTATCGGTACTATAAATGAAACCTTATAATACCAATAAGAATAATTCATGTTGGCAGAAATTTCGTCGTATTTGACTGATAAAGCGTCAGTCTTATGTGGTTTGGATCATCAAAAGACAGTCTAAAATAGATGGTCTTACCTGGTAGGACCAGAACCAAAATAAGAGTTTAAGTTTTTCCAGTAATGTAAATTATAAATAAATTTTTCTGCCAATTACGGATCGCGTGGATAACAGCCTTTAGACTAACTCAACTTCGTCTGTGTTAGATTCTCAATGAGCTCTAATATTAATGTTAAAATCCATTGTACATGTAAACTGTACTGTAGTGCACCTAAAATAGAAAACACTGTTGGTGAAGTGTTATAATATTTTATTTCAATCATAAATTTCATCCTATCAAAAGTCATTTTGACGGTGGGATCGATAATGCTGTGACCACTATTTCTTTTATCAAGGCTACAGTAAACGGTTTATAATCAACACTACTACCACCTTTGCAATTTTCCCTATTATTCTAGATTAAATTTCCTTAACTGTAAATGTCATGTTTTCTTGGATGAATATAGCTACGATGTCGTAGCCTCAACTTGTTTTGTTGTGTCCTCAAAAGGACTAAGGTACTAATATTAGTACCAGGATGAATACAACTGTTTTTATTTATATATTTTTCCTAAGGTCGCCATATGGTATAAAAATGGAAAGAGGCCACGTACAAAGCATCCATTTCAGTGTGTGTGTGTGTGTGTGTGTGTGTGTGTGTGTGTGTGTGTGTGTGTTACACATCTTCATAAATATTTTAAAATATTTATCATTGCACTTCAGATGTATCCAATGACAATTCTGCGATACAGCTTTGTACATGAAATTGTTATCGGTGTAGAGAACGGACAAAAGGCAATGAAATCAAGATAATATGAAGAATATATCATAGAAGAAAGTTTTTTAAAATTAAAAAGTAGCTTTTTGTATTATAACTAATCCATCAAATGACCATGTTTCATTTCTGCAGTTGGAAACGTGAGTTCACACAAATCAGAAATGATCTTTATATATATATCAATAGCTGAATTACATCCTATATGTCGTCAGCCGTTCTAAGCGTTATATATGACAATGAGACAAAGAGAAACGGCATTTGCAAATAAACAAGTTTTATATGATATTGAACTGAAAATTTTCTTTCATCTCTTTAAAATTACTTTCTCTCTATGGATATATTTTTAAATATTACTAACCCGCGGGACCCCTTTGAAACAAGTCGGTTCAATCGGCCCATAGTAGTTTGACGGGTAGGGAAATTTTGTTAGGTACTCGTCAGGTATCTAGCCGGCCTGGTTTTACCGGGTCGGGTTTCTCCACTCCTATTTTGTCCTATTTCCCAACCCCACTCTCATTTCAAGTTGTCAACCAAAAAACAGCGCTTTGTGGATTTTTTTTTGTTTAAAAAATGATGTATTACTGACACCCAGAAAAACAGGGTGGGGTGGGTGGGACCTGATTAGCCCAGAGGGGTTCTTATCGCTTCTTACAATTAACCTGTCATACATGTACTAAATAATAATTATTATATACTAACTAGTATAATAAATAGTTATTGTATGGTACATGTATGACAGGTAAATTGTAAGCAACAATACGAGCTCCTATAGACCAGTAAAGATCATAATTTAATTTTAAAACCCTGCCTGGTCCAGATATCCGTTTGGCCTTTACAGATATTAATAATTCTAAATAAAAACCATTATCACTGTCACTCGTATGTGTGCTTATATAATATACCATATATCTTTTGAGATATAATCGCCCCCGTGGTTTAGTGGTTAGAACTTCCGCCTTGGATGCGGGAGGTAATGGGTTCAATCCCCGGTCGAGTCATACCAAAGACTTACAAAAATGGTACTAACAGCTGCCTCGCTTGACGCTCAGCATTAAGAGGTCAGTGTTAGGACTGGTCGACCTGGTGTCAGGATAATGTGACTGGGTGGGACATCATGCTACATGTCTGCGGTATGATGCCAACAAGGTAAAAGAGAAACTAGACATATTTACGTATGTAGTGTACGTTATACAAGACTAGAACATATTCGATTATAATTTCAGGTCTGCCTCTTTCTTTTTTTCTCTGATTATAAATATATGTCCTGGAGCCATAACGATAGTAAATGTTACGTTCTTACCTCCCCCGAATACGGAAGAAATTAATCTAATGGAGAAAAGGTAGAATTCACTATAAATATATTTCATCTGAATCCCTCGGAAACTAATCTAGATTATTACCGATTATCTATCCTAAGAAAATATCCATCCCAGCCCTATTTTCCCCGAAGGCGAAAAATTCGGATGAGCTGATAACAGATGTATTCGTTTATTATTCGAAGAGAAGTGTAGTGTTGCTAAGCGCCCTATCCTCCTAGGCCTGGAGTACAATAAAGTATTACGTAACGATGTAATAAATCCTTAACGACAATAAAATTTCCACGAGTGAATAGAATTCGTCTTATGTACAAAAGCATGATTTGATAAAATTAATGCAATGAAATAGCACTTCGTTTAAAACATAAAAGGTTTAAGCAGGTTCTAACCGCCTTTGTTCTGCAGGACAGCAGGATGTGTTATGCACTGCTTTATGGCTGTTGGAAGAACTCAAAGATCACAAACGAAAAGTGTTTCCAGCGGATGCGGAGTATAACCATTGTTATTTGCTTTGCCCTTTTGTGTATGTAACATTGAAATCATGACAAACGTTTAGAATGAATATTAAAGTGCTTCGTATTCTATTTTGAATAGATGCCATTGAACAATACATTCGTTGGAGATCATAGGGACGTGAATAAATAACAGTAATTGCAATTCCTTACACCACAACTTCATCGGACCTAAATAACAGCAAAACAAACATAATCAGTAACACAAATTTATCTTAAATTTGCCAATTAATTGGGGGGGGGATGGCCCATGACTTAACGGGAACTAATACAAAATCTAAATGATCATCATCCATCGTTATTGATCATATTCTTCGTTTAACGCTTTGATATTCCCAGTTTATAATCGACCGCCATCTCATCGGAATAAATTAGAGACAAAATAAAAATGTAAACACTCAGTGCCGGATCTAGGACAAATGAAGCCCTGTGCTAGTTAAGTTATGAGGCCCCTTGCTTGGGCATGGACGAGGTAGGTCCGTTAGCCCTACACAAGTAGTTAGACATATATACTCAGGAAATTTAGGACTAGTTAAAATAGCCACAGACTTTTGCAAATTTCATCGTAATTTTTTTTTTTTGGGGGGGGCCCAAGAAGATGCCCCCCCCCCCGGCCAACATGGGCCTTCTGCTTAAGCACACCTAAGCACAATGGTAAATCCGGCACAGTAAACACTAATGTGTCGTTTTTACATCAGCATTAAAGATACGGCATTTAACTAATATTTTGTTCTTATGCCGACAAAAATTAAAATTGTTTCTTCAGTATTCTATAGAATGCAAGTCAAAATTAGGTGAATGGACAGAACAAAGATTTTTAACCTTGTTTATAATGCTTTTCCAATAAGTTAGAGCTGTGATAATATTTGCACCTTCTCGCTTGAGAAACTGAAAGCAGGCAATAATTCTTAGCCATGAAAATGCTTAGTAGTAGATGTGCTAATTTTTTTTTTAATTTTGGTGTAGTCATGTACCATTACCATTTGGGCTAAGACTTTTGTAGCTGTAATTAATTTTAAGTTGACTTAATTACAGTAGCAGTAATGTCTATATGTATACAGGTAAAACCCCGGTATAACGGGATGCTCAGGGTTCAAATAATAACATCACGCTTTAAGCGGAAATTGCGTTAACAAATTTTTTGAAAACTTGTCCATAGATAATGTCCGTTGAAATTTCAGTATCATTGGTTTTAACTAATCTATTGATCATACAATTTGCTAGGGATACGAATAATCGGCTTTTCTGAGAGCGCGTATTTAGGATATTAAAAAGAGATGTCACCTTGCATTAAAAAATGGGAGAGAAGCTGCCATCGCGATTTAAAGTTGGTTTGTTTGTTGGTTGAATTTTTGCATTTCAAACTGAAGAAAGACTCAATATAAACAAACAACTAGACTGCTCACTAAGCTTTTCTAGTTTTTAGAATAGTTAATTTCAGTCAAATCTGTGTCGTCCGTGTCAAATACTTGCGATGTCTACTTTTATTATTTTAATATCGAAATAAACAAATAAAAGGAGAAATTCTCCTACACATGTGTTCAGATAAATGTAACTCCAAAATATTGAGATTAAAGACGGTGAACTACAACATATGTGTATATCTATCTATCTATCTATCTATCTATCTATCTATCTATCTATCTATCTATCTATCTATCTATCTATCTATCTATCTATCTATCTATCTATCTATCTTAGCGCTTGGATCGCATGCGAATATTTTGGAATATGCGAATAAATTTAACAAAAATAGATTGCTTGTTAGTTTTATTTTTTATTATTATTATTATTATTATTATTATTATTATTATTATTATTATTATTATTATTATTATTATTATTATTAAGTGAATATGATATATTGATCTTAGGAATAGTAGAGACTGAGAAAACGCAAAAATGTCGAGCGAATGGAACTTTTCATTGCTGTATTTCGCATTGTGCCACTTTTCCTCTTAGATAATACAAAATAGGAATGTTAGGAGGAATTATTTAAAATGAGTAAAGTTTACATCGACACCATGATATAACATTCGGAGATCAGTTCTTCTTTCGAACCAGTCTACAGTAAACTGTCATGGCGGACTGGAAGTGAGAGCCAAGGCAGTGACGTCCAGGAACATCAGTTTTAGAGTAAGAACAGACGCAGTTTTAAACAAATCTGATAAAATAACTCAAGATCGTGGAAGATAATATGAATAGTTATATTTGGTAGAGAATCACCTTTATAACAATTCTATTCATAAAGCTGTCGGTTGTTAGAAGCAGGTCGAATCTTGAACATTCCTTCACAAAGGGAAAGTCTATTTAATATTTTGCATGTAGTTAACGCATGCCCTTTTATCTTTTCTTGTTTTTTTTAGCACGGTTTTTTCTTTTAAAAGGAAAGGTGATATGAATGAAGAAAACTTAAAATTGCATGTACCTGACTGGTTTCTGTCTGTCCATACTCTTGTACGAATTGTACTGTATTGATTAGTCCGAGTTTCCTCTGACCCTTGACATCCCATTTTTGATATCTGGTTTTTTATGTTGGGGTGTAGAGTTAGAGTCTATTCCCTATCAAAAACTTGGAATTTGCCCACACCATTTGGTGTCGGCATAGGGTACTCGCCAACTATCAGGCCTAGCAAACTTAAATGACCTTACATTGACCCATAATTACATTAAATCGATAGGGAAATCATTTATTTTCTCAGAAATTACAAGCATAACACGATTTTGTCTTTAATCCGTTGTCAGACGAGACGTAACTACATCGTTGATGAATTTTGACCTCGTTCGCACCATTTTCATTGCTAGTCACATGACTAACCAAATCTCGCAGCAGATATGCATAAACGTCATAGGTCAAATAGTCACGTGATAACAACAAAAAACCGCGTTTTCCCATACCCCTTGTGGAAGACGGCAAATGTGTCACCTTCATTGATAACTGATTTTATTACATCATACTGTAGTTCTTTAATATTAAAATAGTATCCCTTTTCTTAAAGTATCTCATTGGCAAGAGCTTCCGTGTATTCGTCTTTACCTGCCATGTTGCAATATAGGTTTATGCATAAAACCTTTCATTCCAGTATTGCAGAAAGAAGACATAAACTCGAAAATATTGAATGAAAGTCACGCAATATCTACAATAACAAGAAAAAACACGTATTATTCAACATATTAATTGGGATAACAGCAGCCCGAAACATGTTGCGAAACTCGGACTATGTATTGATCAGCATTGAAAGTGTGGGGTGCATAAAAACACAGGAACGAAGTGAAAACAACACAATGCACTTAATTTATTTCGTATATAGCATATTGTATATTGGTTGCATAAGTATCATTCATAGCTTTGAAATTTAATATTAGTTATAAATCAATATGTACTTTCTTTACAGCAAGTGATACATCAAAGAAGTTGGAAATTGCCCATTTTGGCGACAGTTTTAAAAGTAAATGAATTTGTTATTAACAGTAGTTATTGTAATGTATACAATAGTTTAATGCTTAAGAAATTAATAAAAACATATTAATGATGTATTAAATTAATTATATTGTGGTTATCAATAATTAAATTTGTCATATTTTATGTTTTATATGTGTGAGAATTGTGTGCACCAGCTGTATAGATTAAATGTAACTTTCATAAATCATGTGTGGATGATCTAAATGCAAAGAAACATGTCCAAATGGGGTTTCAGATAATCATAATTTCCATATTTGCTTTGATATTTAAGTATCACAGCAAATGATGTTTACACAGTAAAGAGTAATTACATTGTTCATATTGAATTCTTTTACTGTTGCATAATACTTATTTACTGGTGAATAGTACATAGTACACTGTTGGTTGGGTAATGTATGCTTTGATTCATATCAACAGTAATTTGTATTTTGTGAAACGTTTTTTTTTTAAACCTGTTCAGTGTTCTGCTATTGGACCAATAGTTTGGAATACCAGAATGATGCAGAAATGGGTTAAATACACAATAACAATTTCTGGAACATATTTTTAAATGTATTTGTTTCATTGGTGTGTGTGTAAATCCCAGGGTGTAAAGCTGAGGGTCAACAAAAACCCTCAGTATCAGAAATGGGGGTCAAATAAAAAAATGTGGGGGTCAAAAAATGTACACACACATTGATGTATTATTTCTTTATTTAAATGGGGTCTGACTGTGTCCTTTGAGGCATTTATTATAAATTTAAGTCTATCTACCACCATGTGAGTATTTAATTCAGATTTGTGCACCAAATAAATGCAATGTTTAAAATATTTATTTTAAGGTTTTCATATGAAACTGTTCACACAGTTGCTTTGCATATATTTTCTTGTCTTGTAATGAGTGAATACAAATGATAAGGCTATAAGTTGTATTTTTGTATTTACTTATAAAGTTATTTCTTCTATTCTCTGAATTGTAAATTGCATATCATTAGCCTTTTTTTTTTTAAAAAAAAAAGGTTTTCACAAAGTCACACCAATCAAGAGATTTTCACTGACAAATTAATCAGCATATTTTTATAAAGCCATACTAATCAGCAGATAAGAAAATAGGATTAAGTTTTTTTATATAATATGTCAGTGCTAAAGTTTTGAACAGATGACGTACAAAAGTAGTAAGATATTCTATATTAATTAACCTGGAAAAGAAGACAGTCTATTTTTGTCTTGTAGTGCTAATATAGAATATATTTTGATTAACTAAAAAGTGAAATAAGACAATTTGTTTTCATTTATATGTGTATTATTGTAGTTATGACATTTTTTTTTATTGCTGGATTAACATATAGTGTTCTGGCTAATGATAAACTCCATGGGTAACCAACTATTTGGATGGGTTTTGCTGTGGCTCCACCTATTGGAAAGATAATTAGCTACAAACTCATTGGTGGAAATGGGACATGGGGACATATATCAAACCTTAGTTAGCCACCTTGTGTTTGTTAATTTGTAGAAGGTGTGTAGGTTTAAGTAGCTTTCTTTTTACTCACAAAATGGAGTGTCTTTAATGAATTCTCAATTTAAGAAGGAAAACACAAATGACTGATAATTATTTATGACTGCTGAAGATTGATGTAACTTGCATAGGGAAAATATTATTTTGTATAGATTCATGACTACCTTTATTGGTATGGATTGATGCATGAATATATCAATTAATTGGTTCACCCCTAGGGATCAATGGGACACGTGTAAGATTACAAGCATAAGCTGGTGTGTCTTATTTGTTTTTTAAGGGACCAAACCATGGACAGCCAGAATAATGCAGATATGGAAGATATGACACATACTGAGGAAGAGGTTAAGGAGGGACCAGCTCCTGGTGAAAGTGCAAATGATAATGCCACCAACAACAGTGTGGAAAGTGATACTAAAACACCAGAGATAAAGGAATCTCTTGATGATGCATTTGAAGGTATCAATATGTTTCACCTTCATTATCATGCAGTAATAGGGTTCATAATTACAACTACCATAGAGGATAAAAAAAATAAATGTATATGTGTCAGGGGGTCATGATACCAGGTGAAGTGGGTGAAAAAGTTGCCTGAGAAATGTAAACTTCACCTTTTTCTGTTGGGAAAACAAAAACGACTTTGCCCTCTGAATTTTTGGATGTAAAATAGTTGTTGATTAATGACCTTTGAGATGCCCCCTCACTGTAGCCAGTAAGTTCTGGCACTATTGTAACCCAAGGTAAAATGTATTTATATGGTGTAGATATCAATTAGTATACAGCAATAAAGAAATTCTTGCACATTCACAGTTAACTAATCATTAACTCATTAACCCCTAGCACCAACGGTAGGAGGTGGTAGCCTACTTCTGAGCTCTGTTGTGTTAAGGTCATGTGGGACACAATAAAGTGGATGGTATTATATTATGGTATGATACCAATTAATATGGATGTTCTAGTTGCACTACAAAATACAGAGAAAAAAAACTTCACTTTTTGGACCAGAGTTTTTTCCAACCAAAATTTGCCTGAGGTTGTGATCTGGTTTTGTGCCCAGATTTGAGACTTTTTGGCCTCAGATCTAAGACAGACAAATCTGAATTGCACACAGATATGTGAACCTTTGCAAAAAGTAGGATAAGATGGGCATTTAGAATGAAGAGTGTTCTCAACATGAAAATGATATGTCCTTTAAGCACAAAAAATAAATAAACAACTCCAACTTTTACACTTCTGCTCATGCTCAGGCAAAAGAGTCAATGAAAATCGATGTTTCTAACACAAATAGGCATTAAGTTAACCAAAAATGTCTTGGAAGTCGATGTATTAGGATATATTCAGAAATATCTCCCAAAATTGATTTCCTAATCACATTTCAGGCAAAAACGACAAACACCTCCAGGGGTTAATTGGTTAACCTTTTCCAGAGCAAGATATCACTGCTTGATTTCATGAAGTTGGGCCTACTGTATGCTACTATGATGAAAATATACCAAATTTTGTTTCAAATTTAAACATCAATATGCAAATAGTAATTTGCTTTTAAAAATGTGATTGGTGAAGATCCCTTTTTAATTTATTTCTCTTTTTTATAAATGTAGATTTTGACAGCAGTATTTTCTTTATAAAACCAGTTTGAAATCATAAATGAACTTGTGATGGCGGACATCGCTGCATATATGATATACCACTTAGGAAATTCTCTGTATTCATAAAGAATTGGACAATTGGATTCAGGAAAATATATAATATAATGAAAACAAAGTTTAAATATTATATGATATAAGATTGAGCCTAAATATTTAATAATGTAGGTCAGAAACATGTGACAGTCTCTGTTGTGGAATTAGAAATACTATTGCAAGGTCAAGGTTGTTTTTTGACATACCGTTATTAATTTTTTGTGAAAATACAAAAGGCATATATGGTAGTGCACCAAATACTATTTAACCAATGCATATTGTTATTACCAGTAGGTAGACAAATAATACAGCCAAAATTATGCAGTCCTATTAATGAATTTTTGTAACAAATCAAGGTGAGTAGTTATGCCATCTTTCTAAAAACAGATGCACTCACATGGTGTAATACGTGTTCTTGGATTTTCCTTGGGGGTGGGGGAAGGGTCCAGTTTAGTTATATATTGACTTTATTACATCAGTGTGTTGTCTATGAATATTTACATTAATTTATTATCAGGAACAATGAAATCTATGTATCCCATTTCTTGCTTTTGGTCTCACTTCTCCCTGTTTAGCTTCAACATATTCCTGTTTTGCTCCCACTTCTCCCTGTTTTGATCAAAAAAGGAGAAGTCACTTCTCCCTAAAATTTTGCTTGACCCCTGTGTGTACAAATGTTTGGAGGAGATGTCTGTATAAGTACTTGGGGTGGTATAGTGGGGGAGCATGGGAGAAGAAAATGGCAATTCAGCATGAGAATTATAGCAGCAATGGAATAAATAAAATATAAATTTGATATACACAGTCCATATCTTGTTCTAACTGATGGAATGGACTATTATGGCCTTTCCATCCTATTGGTTTTTGTAAAGAATTTTTTATAAATTAATTCCAGCAAGATTTATTCCCCTTTAATACCCTTCTCATAAAAGAGGAATAATTCTCTTCCTTAAATACATATTACTCTTTGTTAAAAGACTTTTTCATTTTTTTAATACTTTGTTGAAAATGGTGTTCTTTTATTTTTTGAAATTAAATTTTAAGCTTCCACTGTTGCTGTTTTTGTTGTCTATTGCTAGGTTTTGCCATTTCTATTTAAAGCTTGGAGAATGATGTATAGGTAAGATTTATGATGTCAATAATGAAAACATTATTGCATGCATTAAATCAGTACAACAGTTACATAGATACATAACAAACAAGCTCGGATCACAGAGATGTCCAATACAAACTTAATTTTTCACTTCATAATAATTGTGGACTCAAATGTTTGAAGTAATCACATTTATAAATACAGATTATCTTATGAAAAGTTAACTTTGTTTTAGCTATACCTGGTGATAGACCAGGATAGCTTACGGAATGATGTGTGTTCATTGTCTGACACCAATTCATCCATTAGCACAAGTTTGTTACCGCTGTTCCTCCACATAGTGTTTGTTACTGCTATTCTGCCACGTAGGGTTGCATAAAACTTTCAACACATTAATCCAATAGTCTAGTTGGTACTAAATAAATAAAAATGATCCTGGCCATCCCGTATGGCCCACACAGGGACCAGCTTGAAAATTTTATGGGCATTTTACTAAAGGACTTCTTATTGTATCCAGTTTGTCCTAAGTAAAGAAGGCATTAATCTGAAGTCAGTGTGGCTGCCACAGAAACTGTCTTCTTAAGATGATCAAGAATGAATGGAAGGTGACACTTGTTCTCGAAGACTTGTCTGCAATTCATGAGCAGGATGTGGATGCTGTCACTGGAGCAATATTTAAGATTCTTGATAGATAGTGGAAGATGTTTCGATTATTACAGGCATTAATTCCTCATCAGTTTTTTTTTAACATATTAAAGAACCATTCAAAACTCAGGTTTGTGCATGATGTGTCTCACATTTGTTGATGGCTAATTAAAAACAGACTGGTTGAAATCACCAAATGACTACTCATGAAATATGCAAAAAGAGTGACCAGAGATTTTTGAATAGATTGTCACAGGTAATAAAATATGAATCTAGTATTTTGAAGCTGAATTGGAAAGAAAATAATAAAGTTTGGACAGAAGAAAATGAGCATAAACCACAAATCACTTGACACAGACTCTCAAGAGAGTTTAAATGCAATGTTTTTCAGTGTAAAATACCTGGTCATCCAGAATGCCTGGCTCAGCAACTGGATATTTCTGTAACTCCAAAGTGTTGCCAAAGCTTGTGAAACATTACCGAGCCACCTGTCAACACACTGGTACTAGGGTATCCATCTGCTCCATGACACCGTACCAATGCTTAAATCCACCATTATGCCAGACATTATGTTGCCTCTCATAGAGCTGTGATTTAGTTCCATGTGAGTTTTGGCTGAATCCCGTTATTAAAGATCCATTGATCAGCTGATGATCTAAAAGCTACAGTGTGGATGGAAGTGCAGTCATCAAATGTAAGAACAACATACTGAAAAGTAAATACTTAATGGAATTTAATAAATGGATAATCAGACTGAGAAGGTGTGTAGAGGTGTATAGGGAAGTACCTCCATAGCATGCAATGATATACTATTCACAACTAAAGAACTTTTTTTTTACAGTGCAGTAATATAGCATCTTAGATACACCTCCACACATTGATTTGGAGTCTTTACTAGATGACTCCTGTTTACCTATAGCTCTTTTTGTCTTTTTCCTGTCATGTGACTTTACCTATAGCCCTTTCATCATCCTGTCATGTGACTTGTGAATAGGAGAAAACTCTTACTTCAGATGGTGATTTTTTTGAAAAGTTGCAGGAAAAGAAGAAAGTGAAGAAGGCAACAGAAATAAAGTAAATGAGATGGAGGCAAAGGACTTGAACATACAGAATGAAAAGGAATTGTCAGACATTGATGACACAGTAAATGAGATGGAGGCCAAGGACTTGACCATAGAGAATGAAAAGGAATTGTCAGACATTGATGACACAGGTACAGGGATGCTAATAATCTTGAAGGTTTAATACTTTTCTTATTGCCATTGTTAAGAGTGATTGATAACCTTTGTAAGAGCAAGACAATGTTATAATATCAATGGTCTTACGAGGCCACTCTCTCTGCAATGAAAAGAGAGGACTGACAGACTGGTTGAGGATATGGTGGTCTCACCTCAAGTGATTGCGTTTATGGAGAGCAACCTTAGCAGAAGGTGAACTATTTACCCAAAAAGTTAACTCAGAAATGAAGGTGAATTTAATTTTGTTGTTCAGTATGATGTACAGTAAGATTTTATGACATTATTAATGTTTCCCACAACCTCTTTTAAGGTCTTTTATTTCTCCTTTGATTTTTCTTGTTCTTGTAGGGTTTTTCGCCATTTTTCAGCACAAGATAGGCTATACATGGCGGCCAGTGTTAATGGTGGAGGAAGAACCCTGGAAAACCCAGGGAAGAACCACCGACCAATAAAAAGCTACTGGCAGACTTTCTCACTTACCCACGTTAGCTGAGTCTGGACTTGAACTCACACAGACAGAGGTGAGATGGCAGTGATCCTTAACGGTCAGCGCTTTAGACCACTTGGCCACTCGGGGCCCCTTTTCTCCTTTGATACCTATATGCTTTTCAATATCCTTTTGTTCACAACAAAAATCTCATAAAGAGTTTATGCTAAATTCATACATGTTGTCTGTGATGATGAATACAATAAATTGTACAAGTAAATACCATATATTACAAAATGAAATATTTGTTTGGAGCAATATTCCTTTCTTTTGATCAGAATAGGTAGGTACTGTATTAACTTAATGCTGATCTGACTTCCAACATGGTTGCTATCTTGAAAACCATATCATTACTTGGGACTATTGTAGAACTGAAATCTCGGTTAAAAAAAAGAGGTAATTTTCCATATAGGTTTAATAAAAAATTAAAATATGGCTATCAGATGTGCATTACCCATGCATACTATGATATGCAAGTCTCTTGCATTCAGTTAATGGTTTGGAAATCACCATGAATCCAACAATGGAGTTGTCAGGAAAAAACGTTTTATAATATTTGGTTTGTCCTTTGAAAAAAATGGTGATCAAATTTCCATTAAAATAGCCATGCTGGAGACCTTGAAAATAACTACAGCTCTTAAAGGTGTATTGACAAGGATTTTCCAACAGAAGCACTTATCACAAAATACTCTTGGTCCTCCATGAAATTGAGGCCAATTTGACCTCCAAAACTGAAAAATCTTGTAGCTACTTCTGAATGGATGCCTATGCCAACATGATCTTTTTAATATTCTAATATTAAAATCATCAATAAAGGATATCATAAAAACACAACAGCAATGAAGTTACTGGTTCAAAAAATTGAATGGTGCCCATTTGAATTTTAGCATATCTGTTCTTTTTGAAGAGTTTGAAACCAGACCATATTGACCTTGGGGCAAGTCAAGGACATTGCTTGTATTTTTTTGTACTTCATTAAATACAGTGACTTGTACATATACAAACTAATTTTTATTCCAGACCTTACATTCCAGTAAACTTATTGATAGTTGGAATTCTGATATTGGTTTTCTGGTCAAGAGTCTTGACATGGAGCTTGTGCATTTGATAACAAAGGCAAGAGTGAATGGAATTGTTTTGTTAAACACATTTTGTGTATATATTAAAATAATACCTTGAATGATAATGATTCAATAACTTGATCTTCATCTTTTTGAACAAACAAATAATTGTTGTAGAATTAACAAAACTTATAATCTTCAGCCAATGATGTCAGGTTCAAGGTCATGGCCATAAGCCAGAGAATTTTATACAGCTTTTAATAGGTATCTTTTGAATATGTTAACTTGAATATATAAAAGAAAAAAGCCATTTCTTTTTCCAATTTTGGTATGTTGGAGTTTCTCAGTAATATAGGTCATTTCAATAATCGTGCAAAAAAGAATAAAAGTACAGAAGAAATAGACAGTTTTTTTTTTGCCAGTAGAAAGCTATTCTCTTCAAAAGACTCTTGTTATGATTAAATAATTAAGGAAAGAAATAAGCTCAGTTTATCCAGATTTTGAAAGTAGCATTAATTTATTTTGAATTCTTAGCTCATAAGACCAAAGGATAAGCTAGTTTATGTTAAATCCTCACATCTCTTATATTCTCAAATGAGTTTACTTATGAGCATCGTCCATTCATGTTAAGGTTATTTTCCATCTACTATAATTGCCATATTTCTGATGAGCTGTAAGCTTATATCAGGCAGAAATAAAAATCGATTAATTGACCTAGAGGTCAGTAGAGATATTTTCCAGTAACTGCAAAAAGTTGAAATAAACTAGTTAAATTTAAATGTTTAATTCCTGAAGGAAACAGCCATGTAAAGTTTTGCAAACACTGCAGTTTTTCTGTTTTATATATTTGTCTTGTCTATGTTTTGTATGTGCCTTTGAAAAAGATTCATTAAGATTCGAAAGCGCTCAGGCTAGTTAGATACTAGTTTTGCACTGTTCATTGTCAGTTTATTGCACGCGTGCACACACACACACACACACACACACACTCTGCTTCTGTTAAATTGATATTTTGTTGAGTTACAAGGACACTCACATTTGAATTTTATAGGGTCCCTACAAGATGCAAAAGGGTCCCACTTTAGTTTTTGCAGTAAATTGTGTGTCTGTGTTTGTGTGTGTGTTTGTGAGAGAGAATGTCACTAGAATTTTGAAGGAAACAGGAGTCCCACAAGCAAAAGTTGCAGTTGCCTCTCACATGCATGATGGGCATACATAAAGTGGATATACATCTCTTATAATTCCAGGATTAAAGAGACACAAAACCTTGCAAGTTTATAATTCTTTAAATATTCATGTATTAAAATTGATATGTCATCACTGATCAGCCGACATGGGTACACACTACACAAGACTGTTATTTAGACAATAATACATCGCATTTTCCCAAAATAAAATTCAGGCATGGTGTCATAATTACAGAACTGAATGATCATGAACTTATTAAAAATTTTGCAATGCACATTTTCTATAAAACCAAAGACTGGTCCATTACCTAATTTTATTATAAATAGTAATAAATCTGTGAGGCTAAGTAAAAAAATTGATGAAACCTGTCTGTTTTCTTGGAAAAAAATGGGTCATATACAGTTTAAATGATCAACACATTTTTTTTTTTACTGATTCTTGTTTATTTTGTTGTTTTACCAAAACAGTCTAATCCATATCCTGGAGAACATAAAACATACTTTGTTGGAAAAAGGCATAATGATTATGACAAAAGCATAATGGCTGGCATGTATGCATGTAATACTTATCAAAATTTGCAAACAGCATTTTGTCCAAGTCTTGACGTGAAAGCAAAAAAATGGTAGTAATATTTATTATCATAGGGTTTATCTTGTAATTTAATTTGAGTCCTTAGCGCATTGTCCTTTTGAGATCACATGCACCATACTTATTTGGCTACACTTGGAAATGAACACAATGCATAATTAATGAGCATGACTGCAACAGACAGTATTAGAAAATTCTTGAGACCTCTGTTCGAGAAAGCTCAAGCTGGAAATCGACTTGATGATCAGCAGTCTTTATTGCATTCAATGGGACTCATCGGCTGTGGTTTTAATGCATCATTTTTAATTTATTGCATCAGGGACACATATTTGTGCATGATCGGAAGCCTGATTGATATATATATATATATATATATATATATATATATATATATATATATATATATATATATAATGTACTAAGTACATCAAGTGCTAGATAAAATCTGCTCAATTAGACAATTAGATGCACAAATCAATTTTGGGAATTTTTAAAATTTTGATCTTGGGGGAAAGAGTGCTAGGTTTGACAGGGCTGATCAGTCAACTGAAAATACACATATTTCTTTGTTTTGGACCTCATCAAGGTCTTTAATGAGTTTGATTTTGAGTGAGAAGCATGCATAATAATTAGGATCCAGGCTGATTGGAGTGTGGTCGTAGAATCAACAACCTTCTTGCTATGAGTCTAATGTCTTAACCACTAAGGCCCTGTATCTCCTTTGGTTGGGGTTTTCAGTGGTTTCCAAGTCATGACTTTGAGGCAGTAGGGTGGTAGTAAGAACAGACCTAGGAATGCATGCTTATTGCACAAATTAACTCTCGTAATTCCTTTAGGTGTATATACTTCATAGGTGGGGCTATGAACAGTTTCAAGGTTATGCAACAGTGTCAGTCTCCAGTTTCAATAAGAGATCCCTTGGATAATGCTGCTAGTATGTCATCAGTTTTTTGCTGAGATATTGACTGTGTATATATTGATTAAAACTGAAGATTATTGCCACATTGAGTGACAATATAGCAACTATATGTGTGTAAATTTGCATTCACAAGCTGACATGTGACAACTACCAGTTACACTTGGGCCTATCAAATTTGTCACAAAGTTATTTTGTCTTGTTGTTTTTATTAATCTCAGTTTAATATTTAGTGATAGTGGTCAATTTATGGTGTATTTTAAATGTCCTTACTTGGCCATTATTTCAATAATTGTTGCATGTGCGATGAAGAACAACTCTTTTGCATTTCAGTTGCAATTGATGACTCTTTGTTCTTGCCTGTACAATTGTGCAAGCATGCATTAAAATAGGCAATGAGATTAACTCCTAAAACTATTTTAAGTTTGATGCATGGGTATTATTGATATATGATATGTTCAGTATAATGATATGTTCTAAAAAATTACAAACACTGAACGCTTTAAACTGTATTGTGTTGATTTATATTCACTATAATACAAATACTGAATACTTTAAACTGTATTATTGTGTAGATTCATATTCACTATAATACACAACACAGAATGCTTTAAACTATTAATTGTGTAGATTCATATTCAGTGTAATGCAATTACTAAATACTTTGTATTAATGTGATAGATTCATATTCACTATAATACAAATACTGAATGCTTTAAACTATTGTGTTGATTTATATATGCTGTAATACAAATACTGAAGTTTTAAAACTGTATTAATGGTGTAGATTCATATTCATTATAATACAAATACTGAATACTTTAAACTGTATTATTTGAGTAGATTCATATTCAGTATAATGCAAATACTGAATGCTTTAAAGTGTATTGTGTAGATTTATATACACTGTAATACAAATAATGAAGGCTTTTAACTGTAATAATTGAGTATATTTATGTTCAGTGTAATACAAATACTGAATGCTTTAAAGTGTATTAATTGTGTAGATTTATATACACTGTAATACAAATAATGAAGGCTTTCAACTGTAATAATTGAGTAGATTTATGATCAGTGTAATACAAATACTGAATGCTTTAAAGTGTATTAATTGTGTTGATTTATATACACTGTAATACAAATAATGAAGGCTTTCAACTGTAATAATTGAGAAGATTTATGTTCAGTGTAATACAAATACTGAATGCTTTAAAGTGTATTAATTGTTTTGATTTATATACACTGTAATACAAATAATGAAGGCTTTCAACTGTAATAATTGAGAAGATTTATGTTCAGTGTAATACAAATACTAAATGCTTTAAAGTGTATTGTGTAGATTAACATTAAGTGTAATACAAATACTAAATGCTTTTAATTGGGATAATTTCATGATAAATCATCATAATAAATGGATTTTGACTATATAAAAAAACTACTTCATTAAAGTGTTTTTTTGTTGAACCCACATTAGTGGCAAGCAAGAGATACCAGTCATTTGTCTTTTAGCAGTGGTGGCAGTTTTGTTGAAATTTTCATTTGTTTCCTAAATCCTTTGATAGATTCTCATCATACTTGGCATGAATCGTTATAAACCTAAGGTCATACAGTGACACATACTTCCCTTTGACCTATAGGTGAAGGTTACAGTGAACAAAATTTTCATTAAGGATTTATAATTTGCTTATATTTCTTAAACCCCTTAATGTATTTCATTCATGTGATGATGGGATAAATCATTATGAAGTTAAGACAGTTAATTCTGTAACATTTTCATTCATGTGATGATGGGATAAATCATTATGAAGTTAAGACAGTTAATTCTGTAACATTTTCATTCATGTGATGATGGGATAAATCATTATGAAGTTAAGACAGTTAATTCTGTAACATTTTCATTCATGTGATGATGTGATAAATCATTATGAAGTTAAGACAGTTAATTCTGTAACATTTTCATTCATGTGATGATGGGATAAATCATTATGAAGTTAAGACAGTTAATTCTGTAACATTTTCATTCATGTGATGATGTGATAAATCATTATGAAGTTAAGACAGTTAATTCTGTAACATTTTCATTCATGTGATGATGGGATAAATCATTATGAAGTTAAGACAGTTAATTCTGTAACATTTTCATTCATGTGATGATGGGATAAATCATTATGAAGTTAAGACAGTTAATTCTGTAACATTTTCATTCATGTGATGATGTGATAAATCATTATAAAGTTAAGACAGTTAATTCTGTAACATTTTCATTCATGTGATGATGGGATAAATCATTATGAAGTTAAAACAGTTAATTCTGTAACATTTTCATTCATGTGATGATGGGATAAATCATTATGAAGTTAAGACAGTTAATTCTGTAACATTTTCATTCATGTGATGATGGGATAAATCATTATGAAGTTAAGACAGTTAATTCTGTAACATTTTCATTCATCCTTTTCATAGAATAGTTGTGTTACAGTTTTGGTTAACCATTTTCAATTCTTATATTTCATAAAATCTCTTGATGGATTCTGTTCTTTCATAGGATGAATCATTGAAAAGCAAAGACAATTCATTCTGCAGTGTACTTTTTCATCCCCTTTGACCTTTGGGGTCAAGGTCACATTAATAGAAAATTCATTATAAAGTTTTGTTTTTTTTTCCCCTCAGTTTTTATTTCTCCTAAACTCAAATCAATTGGTTGCTACTTGGATGAGTCACTATGAAGTTAAGGCAATTCATTCTGCAGCATGCTCTTTCACCCTGCTGACCTTGGAGTCATGGCTATAGTCATACAAAAATTTGCATTTGGTTTTAATTACATTTCTTTTATTTGCCTGTATTTTTAAATCTTAACTTGATTCTGCTGATTCTTGTGATGAATCATTACAGATCAAAAGGTAATTCATTTTGCAACATTACCATTCACCCCATTGATTTCTGGGGTCAATCTCACCTTTATAGAAAATATGCATTTAAGTTTTGGTTACAAATTTTTTCATTACCTTATATTTTCTAAATCTTTTGAATGAGTCTGTTCATACCTCAGATGAATTATACTATAGCTTGACCATTCATTCAGTAACACACTCTTTCAACCTTTTGAAACTGGGTAAAAGTTACATATTTAAGGTCATGCTTTTGCCTTCTTGTTCAAATAAATGTTTGTAATGGCAAATTAAAAGGAAAATGCCAGTAACATAGTTACATACTTCTGATTTTTTGTTCTTTGATTAGCTGTTGCTTATTTACATCTTTTTGTTATTTCTTTCATTTACTGTATTTTTGTGGCACCAAATATTGTGTTGAGTTTTAAATATCCTTTTAATGCAGATGACCTTCACCTTCACTTGCCTGTTGACCTGACAGGGGAGGGCAGAAACAAGTTATTTCAGCGTGGGCTCAAGCTGGAGGAGGATGGAAAAAAGGATTGGGCATTGAAGTGTTACCTGACCTGCATCACCAATCTCAAGCATGACACAAACTTCACACTGCTACCACAGTGTCTCCACAATGTAAGAAGAACAAAACACAATGGTCTCTTAACATCAGTAATGCCTAGATATATAATACAAAGAGAACTGTGTTTACCTGTTTGTGACTCTCTGTGTGTATATATATATATATATATATATATATATATATATATATATATATATATATATATATATATATATATATATATATATATATATATATATATATATATACACATACACAGTTGTTCCAGATTCTTATGAAAGAAATCAAGGTATATAGGAATTTTTTATTACAAAGAATTTTAAATATATACATTAATAGTTTAATACAAACAGTACTATCATACAGGTTTGAGAAATTAAATTCTACTCTACTAGGTCATCTGCTATGCACGAGGTCATATAACACCAACTCAGTGCCATCATTTTTTGGTGATGCATGCTTAGTTATGATGGTATATGGGCTGGTGCGTGCAGGCAAGGCAATGGGTGCCATTTACTCGAGGACTTGGGTTCGAAACTCCAGTAACCTAGTGGTTAGATCGTCTGCCTCAGATGTGGGAGGTAATGGGTTTGTTCATGTTTCCCCCACTCCACCCCAAGCAGAGAGAGAGGCATAGTTGGTTTATGCTGTCTCTTTGTCATCTGTCTCTCCATTTCTCAGTTACAATTTCTTGTAAGCAGAATAGCTGGAAAAACTATTGCTTCAGGCCAGACCAAATTTCATATTTAGATGCCATGGGTGTGTCTCTTAATCTGAATGGGTTCTGGTAAATGAGAAGAGTAAAAACCTATTAAGCACATTTAAGCAAAAGGTGCTTGAGGTAAATAAATGCAATTTGATATGCATATTTGTTTTGGATATTCAAGCCATTACTGCATTTGGTCAATTTTAAACAGGATCCAAAAATCAGCAACTTGCTATATCACATCCCTTAAAAAATTTCATTTTCTTCAGCTTGCTTTTTTTTTCTTTTCCACCTGTGAAGTACCATATAACAGAATCACAGAATGACATTAAATTGTGATGGTGGTGGTGGGAATGCATGTCATTTTTTGTACTTTTAGAAACAAATCACCTCACGATTTAAAAGTTTTTCTTTTCTCAAACATTGTGTGAGTGAGATCTCATAATATATTTGACCTTGTCTAGTTATGGTGTGCATTCTCAATACTTAGATCACTCATGATCTTAGGTCCTGTCTAGTTATGGTTTGCATTCTCTGTAGTTAGATCTGATCTTAGTTCCAGTCTAGTTATTTTGTAGTGAGATTAAGCATGGTCTAAGGTCTTGTCTAGTTATTGTGAGTAGTTAGATCACACTTGTCTGCATGTGCCTGTCATGAGCATTCTCTGTAGTGTGATCACACATGATCTTTGGCCTTGTCTTGTTATAGTGTGCATTCTTTTGAGTGTGATCACATATGATATTTGACCTTGTCTAGTTATGGTGTGCATTCTCTATAGTGGGATAAAACATGATCTTTGACTTGTCTAGTTATGGTGTGCATTCTTTTGAGTGAGATCTAACTTTAGGCCTTGTCTAATTATTGTGTGCATTCTCTGTCTGCTTTTGCTTTTGTTGGTAAAAATCATATGTGATACAGTTGATTGGTTTTAACAGTACATTTGCCAGCTGAAGAGTCAAAACAAAAATCAAAGAAAAACATATTTTTTTAGTTTAGTAAGTACTTTTGTTTTCTTAAACTTGAAAATGTAATGTTTTAATATTTCACTCAGTTTTTCTTTGAAAACATACTTGTAAACAGTAATATGTGTTTCTTTATTTTAGATTGGTGGCATATATTATGGAAAAGAAGATTGTATCCTTTGCTGGAAAGTGACAGCTGCACTTGCCCAAGGCTTGTTATGTATTATAAAATACTTTATATTTTTTTACTTAGCTGTTGGCCTCTTAGTCAATTAATATGTTGGTTTCAGTCTGTTAATTTAACTTTATGACAATTAATAGGATGACTTTAGTATGTTAACATAATGACTTTAGTCTGTTAACATGATGACTTTAGTCTGTTAACATGATGACTTTAGTCTGTTAACATGATGACTTTAGTATGTTAACATGATGATTTTAGTATGTTAACATAATGACTTTAGTCTATTAATGTAACTTCATTCAGTTAATTGGGTGACATTAACCTGTTAATATGATGGTTCTAGTCTGCTAATAGGATGACTTAGTCTGTTAATAGGATGACTTAGTCTGTTAATAGGATGACTCAGTCTGTTAATAGGATGGCTTAGTCTGTTAATAGGATGACTCAGTCTGTTAATAGGATGGCTTAGTCTGTTAATAGGATGACTTAGTCTGTTAATAGGATGACTCAGTCTGTTAATAGGATGGCTTAGTCTGTTAATAGGATGACTCAGTCTGTTAATAGGATGGCTTAGTCAGCTAATATGATGACAGTCTGTTAATAGGATGACTTAGTCTATTAATAGGATGACTCAGTCTGTTAATAGGATGACTCAGTCTGTTAATAGGATGGCTGTCAGCTAATATGATGACAGTCTGTTAATAGGATGACTTAGTCTATTAATAGGATGACTTTATTCTGTTAATAGGATGACAGTCTGCTACTAGGATCACATAGTCTGTTAATGTTATGACTTATTAGATAATATTGAATTACCTTGACATATAGAAGTTAAGTCTCTTTCTCATTTATTTGGCTTGATGTTGCAATTTTCTTTATTCTATGCACAAAAGAGCACAGATGTAATTATCTTTATCATTTTAAATAGGTTTTTAAACAGGTATACTTGTAGAAATACTGTATGCTAAGTTTTGACTACAATTTCTAAAGTATTTTGACAAATATTTGTCCCAGAGAAATACAGATATCTTCAGTTTTCCAATGTATAAACAAAGGCTGTATTCACTAAAACACCCCCTCCCAAAAAACAAACCAAAGGCTGCACTCACTCAACCCCCTAAATTTTCACTCACCACGTTTTTATTTTAAAATTGAAATGAATTGCCATCTTAACGTCATTATCACCACTGGTGATTATGGTGATTGCTTAGGCCAACATTACATATGGAGCAGGGCCCCGAGTGGCAGAGTGGTCTAAAGCGATCTCAGTTCCGGATCACTGCCATCTCACCTCTGTCTGTGTGAGTTCGAGTCTAAGACTCGGCAAATATGGAAATGTGACAAAGCTTGCCAGTAGGTTCTTGTGGGTCTTTCCGCAGATTTCCCGGTTTCTTCCATCATTAATACTGACCGCCATGTATAGCCTATTGTGTGCTGAAAAATGGCGTTAAGCCCCAAAACAACAACAACAACAACATATGGGGCCTTGATGAAGGCTTGATGTGTTGTAATGGTTCATAGTTCAGGGAAGGTTTTTTGCCTGTCTTGAGTGGCTTTCTCCAAGCTTCCAAAAGCATATTGAGAAATGAATTTGATTAAAATTTGGCTGAACTGATATCCAGTATAATTACTTTGCCTGTCTTCTGGAAAATCTTGTTATCACTACTCAATGGAAAGTCATATTAGCATGGCTTTGTTTTACTAGAATTTTTTTTAATGATATCTGGTTGGTCCTAAATGGTGCAGATCTGACTGTCATTGAGGTTATTATTGTGGCCATTTTGAAAATCTGAGTATTGCTACTCATTGTAGATGTATAGTTTTATGTACACAGGATTTTATCAAAATATTTGTTATTCTTGAATGAAAATGATGCTGATCTGACAGCTGATAAAACAGTCATGGCATTCATCATTCCTACTTCTGTTAAATAGATGGTCACATTCGCAGCAAAAATTTTTACCTACCAGTAGCCTCTGTTTTTTTGTACCAAAGAAAACATTACAATTATGTCTGGTTGGTTCTAAATGAAAATGGTGCTGATCTTGAATCTCATTTGACTGCCAAACTGGCTAATTTTAAACTCCAGTTATTGCTCAGAAATATTTGAAATGGTTTCAGTGCTCTGCAGTTAAAAATAAGAAGTGGTCTTATCATGAATTGGCAAAATTCTTTTTGGCCATTAAGTGTCAATCCCATTGAGTTACTTTTGTTGTGTATTTGTGCTCAAATGTACAATAACAGAGGCTACTGGCTTTTGTACAGCTTGCAGCTGAAACATCCTCCTCATTCAGCTTGTTCAAACCAAAGCAATTATCCCTTGAACATCTGTTATGAAATGGTAAGGTTTTCTTAAATTAAACTTGCAGTACATTGGTATACTAAACTATGTTATGTAGGTAAATATTTTTTGCAATTTTATTTATTTTATTCTTGCTGTTTTTTTTAATGAAGAATTGGTATGAGAAATTAATTCTGAAGTTTTTATGTTTTTCAAATTGGATAATTTTAAACATTTAGCCTTCATTCTTGAATTTATGAACATTTACTGGGCATCCAATTTTTTCCAGATCTGTATTGTTTGAAGAGAAAATGCATCATTATGAAGCAGTTGTTTGGTACATTCCTCATAAATATGCATCTTGAAAGGTTCTATAAATGCAATTATATGCATGTGTTATGCATAGCAGATATTTATGGGTATTAACCTAAACCTGTGGAGACCAGTTTAAGTCAAATTGCATGTTATATTTCACCTAGTTAATCTATTGGTCCAGTAATAGTATATTATCATGGTGATGTTCTTCATGTTGGCATCACAGTCCTGTACTGTATCATTCTGGTTTTTTATTGTTGCTACATATTGTTGTTACATTTTGCATTTTGATTTTACCTTGACAACTACAAAGATGAGAAGGCTGTCCAATTTGTCCAGGCAGAGAAATTGTATTATGAAAATTGCCTCATAGACACTACTGAAATACAAAAGGAACTTGGTAAACAGTTATTCTTTCTCCCAATTCATATACACACATTACTGTCAAAACATACACAATTGCTACCTCTACATTTTTGTTTTTTATTTGCCTTCATAAAAATAAAGAGTACTGAGTTATGATGTCTGCCATTCCATACATCTGTCAGTTTCTTCCCTATTTCATTCCTACACTAACTCAATTTCTCTGCATATGCCATTGCTAAACTTTGTATGTTGCTTGCATTTGGGGCAAGAAAGAAACCTGTTGATTTTGGGTTCAAAAGGACAAAGATCAAGGTTATATGAACTAAAAGAAGGAACACTGTTTCTGGGCAATAACTTTTATACTAGATATGATGACCAAACTTTGTAAATGGCATGCCTTTGACATAAGAAAAACACCTATTGATTTTGGATTCAAAAAGATTGAAGGTCACAGTGACTCTGGAAATAAACATTTTTGAGTTCTTTATCATTTATCGCTAAATTTGTCCAAACATTCTGGATGACTTGAGTTTTGAGACATGTAAGACACTTGTTTATTTCGGGATCATAGGTGATGTCCCACATGAATGAAAAGGAGGAAAAATAATTTCCACAAAACTGTATATACTATGGCATGTATTTGATATAAGGAGCACACTTATAGATTGGATGTAATTGGGTAGAATGTTAAGCTCAAAGGGACTCAGAGAAGGAAAATTGCTTCCCTAAAATAACTTAAGTCGTATGCAATAGGCCGTGACCAAACTTTGTAGTGGGCTTGCATTTAAGACAAAAGAACACATATCAAGTTCAAGTCCATAAAATGGTTGGGTCACTATTACTAAAAGAAGAAAAATAATTTCTGCACAATAATTGGAGTTCTGTGTCTTTTACTTTGTAGAGATTTTGTCTGAGGCATTCTATTTAAGAACACCCATTAGGATAACAAATTTCTTGTTTGCTATTGATATACATAATGGACAAAAAGAAGAAACTCTTTTATATTACCTTCCTTTTCCACCAGTATATGGCTTCCCATGTACTTAATGTTATTCAATTTAAAGCCATCACTGGAGTACAAGTAATAATTGCACATATATTTTTACAGTTGGTGGATGTTTTGCTGACCTTGTAGTCATACACAGTATCATTGATACTCGCTGTTTGTATGATTCATTTTGTGATCACCTGTTGAATTGGTTAGTGATTTTCATAACAAGTGGCAAAAATATTAAATTTTCTGTTCATGCAGTTGCATGAGTGGCATTTTAAACAGGCTTTTAAACATATGTAAAGTGTAAACCCAATGCAGGACAAATAAAATTTAAAAAAAGTCAATTGCCCTGCAAGACAAGTATCGAAATGAAATTATTTTGAAACCTGATTGTGATTAATGTTTTACATGTTGGCAGGCAAGATATGTTTTTTATTTTTTTTACAAAACTTTTGACTTACAAGGGTTTGATTTTCAGGTGAAATCCGCATGGACTCCAATGGAGAAAGTTCCAATATTACGGGTGTCAGTGTAGACGCCATTCGAGCAAATGAATATGAGCAGCTAGCAAGGATTTGTCTTGATAAAAATCAGTACGTAGTGACACAGAAATATACTTTCATGTACTTTTGATTATGTAAATGACTACTAAAATGACTATAGATTTTATTGAGGCACTCTTCCACTCACTTTTCTCTAAAATGTTCAGATGCATACATTTTATGAAATATGCTACATAGCTCAGCAGTTTTAGACTAATTGTGTTAGGCTGTTATGAATGTTTGACATTTACATTTAGTTATAAATTGTTATCAGTGAGTCCAACTCCCCCAACCTTTGCACCGTTGTGTGTCTGAGGTAATAAAGTAAGTGAATTATTTCTTATTACTTGATGCTTTGTCAGCCATGGAGGTTGAAGTTACATTTCCATGACACCTGCCAGTGTTGGGAACTCACCACATTGGAGTGTATTGTTTCTCCCAAAAATATCAGTCAAAAGTTGTTGTAGAAAAATTAACTGATGCAGGTAAACAAAGCAGGTTTTTTGAGAACTTCACATGCATAAACAGTAGAATATTTAATTGTTATGATCATTGCGTTAACTTCCTACCATCCACATTTCCAAACTGTTATGAATCAATAAACCTCATGTTTAAGTCTTTTGATGTGGTGATAGAATTTGTGACAAATGTAAAGTTAGTAAGACGGTTATGAATTCCATTATTTTGTTTAAATGTCAGTTTTTCACAGGAGAGAGAAATATATATATTTTTTCTTATGAATATTACCACAGACCTAGTTTTGAAAAATTTGGGATCTCATTGTATATTGTCAGTTTCTCTGACCATTCATCAGTATCTGCTGATATATATCAGTATATTCATACTGACTGATATACCCCAGTATTGGTCCTGAACAGTGAAATAGATCTTGAAAAACTTAAATTATATCATAAGTCTTTTTATTTCAGGCCTGAACTTGCATTGGAATACGCAGGAAAGGTAAGGTAAAATTTAGAATATTAAATTGGACCTTTGCACTTTTCATGTTTTAACCTGTTAAATAGTAGTTACCAAGGAGGTATCATAATGAAAGTTTAAAAATACTCTTTAAAAAAATTTCAATCGAAATCAGGTTTTCCTTAGATAATACCATAGCCTTTAACCTAATTTGAGAAAGTCTTTTATAAATGAGCTTTAATAAATTTGTAATGATTTTGGTAATATAGCATGATATTAAATGCCTGAATATAACAAGACAAATTCCCTATGTCATGAGTTTCAACATATACTTATTAATGCTAAATTTTGACTAGTCTTAGTTTCAGATGGGTGACTTTGAAGTATGGGTGACTGTAATTAGAATATATACTTCTTTCTTGCTTTCTTGGAGTAATCATTATTTTGTTTTCATTCAGAGTTATTTAGTGAATGTGTTATTTGCACTGCACCAGAAATGCAAGGTGCATGTTTTTTTTTTTCTCAGCAAATTTGATTTTTGATATCTTGTCAGTGTGTAAAATAGAACAGGTTCATTTGTCACATGGCAATGATACTCAGTATTCAATGACAACAGTGACCACACAACAAAATTTTCTGTGCTGAATCTAGCTGTCATACCATGTTGATATAAACTGAACTTTAGTCTTTAAATTGTAAGTGTTAAGCCATTCTACCCCTTACTTCTATGGATATTAAAAAACATGTCATTACTTAGTATGTTTGTTACTGTAAGCAGTATATGATCTGTAAGATGTAATATCAATATAAAAATACAGAACTTGCTGTGAACATTGATGTTCTGTTAATAATTTCATTTAATAGTTACTGTAATTACTTGCTTATAGGTCTGGTAAAATTGCATGTAATATAGACCCTGGTCTCTGCTGTTTGTCCTACTGACTGCTACTAGCATAATGCACAGATCCAGATCTTCTGGCATCTTATGTGATGGTAGACAAGGGTCGTTCAGTTTGCAGTTGAACAATACTTTATAACAAGTAAATATATTGTGAAGATGCATTGTGAAAAAAATGTGGATGTTCAGTGCAAATAAATTGTATCACATGCCTCATTTGCATTTCTCATTATTTAATTTAATTTGATAATTAATATGAATGTGTAATTAACAGTAAGCACATAATGTTTCTGTGAAAACCGATTTTATAAAAATTCAGTCTGAAATGAATGCGGCTAATCCCTGTCTTATGTGATTGTTTCACTGCCTTTAATTTTCAAAATTGTTTCACTGCCTTTAATTTTCATTTGAAAATTGTGTGATTCTTATTAATTTTGATGCGATTCATTTTAGTTATTTATGAATCCTAACATTTTTGTTTTAGACAGAAAAATTTCCTTTTTTTGTTAGTCTTCAAGAAATTTAAAATAATATGAAAAGTCATTAATTTGAAATTTGCAGTTGGAATGACATAAGTTGGTAGATACCTTTATACAAAACAATGAGTTTTCATTTGTCACTGTACAAGGAGCAAGTGAATGAATCCTCAATTCATAAATAAAATGGGGAAATATTTGCATATAGTGAACATATATTAACATGATCATTTCTTGTATCATGTAATTACTCTATGTTCACTGAATACATTTCATGCATAACTGGTCCATTTAAACATGTGCAGACCCAGAAATGGTACCTAATGTAATTATACCATTAACCTGATTGAACTATAAAAACATGTACTTATACCATAAAAAACATGCACGAATTACATAAACATGTACTTGTGCCATTAAAATGTGTGATTTACATAAACATATATAGTACTTTGACCATAAGCATGCATCAACTACATAAACATTATTTGTACCATAAACATACATGAACTACATAAACATTACTTGTACCATTAAAATGCATGAACTGCATAAATATTACTTGTATCATAAACATGCATGAACTACATAAACATTACTTGTACCATTAAAATGTGTGAATTGCATAAACATTACTTGTACCATAAACATGCATGAACTACATAAACATTACTTGTACCATAAACATGCATGAACTACATAATCATTATTTGTACCATAAACATAAATGAACTACATAATCATTATTTGTACCATAAACATAAATGAACTACATAAACATTATTTGTACCATTAAAATGCATGAACTGCATAAATATTACTTGTATCATAAACATGCATGAACTACATAAACATTACTTGTACCATTAAAATGTGTGAATTGCATAAACATTACTTGTACCATAAACATGCATGAACTACATAAACATTAGTTGTACCATAAACATGCATGAACTACATAAACATTACTTGTACCATAAACATGCATGAACTACATAAACATTACTTGTACCATTAAAATGTGTGAATTGCATAAACATTACTTGTACCATAAACATGCATGAACTACATAAACATTATTTGTACCATTAAAATGCATGAACTGCATAAACATTACTTGTACCATAAACAAGCATGAACTACATAAACATTACTTGTACCATTAAAATGTGTGAATTGCATAAACATTAATTGTACCATAAATATACATGACTACATATACATTACTTGTACCATTTAAATGTGTGAATTGCATAAACATTAATTGTACCATAAATATGCATGAACTACATAAACATTACTTGTACCATTAAAATTTGATAACTGCATAACATTACTTGTACCATAATCATGTATCAACTACATAAACATTACTTGTACCATTAAAATGTGTGAACTGCATAAACATTACTTGTTCCATAAACATGCATGAACTATATAAACATTACTTGTACCATTAAAATGCATGTACTACATAAACATTACTTGTACCATAAACATGCATGAACTACATAAACATTACTTGTACCATTAAAATGTGAATTGCATAAACATTACTTGTACCATAAACAAGCATGAACTACATAAACATTACTTGTACCATTAAAATGTGTGATTTGCATAATCATTACTTGTACCATAAATATGCATGAACTACATAAACATTACTTGTACCATTAAAATGTGATAACTGCATAACATTACTTGTACCATATTCATGTATCAACTACATAAACATTACTTGTACCATTAAAATGTGTGAACTGCATAAACATTACTTGTACCATTAAAATGCAAGAACTACATAAACATTACTTGTACCATAAACATGCATGAAATACATAAACATTACTTGTACCATTAAAATGTGTGAATTGCATAAACATTATTTGTACCATTAAAATGTGTGATTTGCATAATCATTATTTGTACCATAAACAAGCATGAAGTACATAAACATTACTTGTACCATTAAAATGTGTGAATTGCATAAACATTACTTGTACCATAAATATGCATGAACTACATAAACATTACTTGTACCATTAAAATGTGATAACTGCATAACATTACTTGTACCATAATTATGTATGAACTACATAAACATTACTTGTACCATTAAAATGTGTGAACTGCATAAACATTACTTGTACCATAAACATGCATGAACTACATAAACATTACTTGTACCATTAAAATGCGTGAACTGCATAAACATTACTTGTACCATAAACATGCATGAACTAAATAAGCATGTATTTCTACCATAAACATGCATGAACTACATAAACATTATTTGTACCATAGCTTGCATGAACTACATAATCATTATTTGTACTATAAACATACATGAACTACATTAACATTATTTGTACCATTACATGCGTGAACTACATAAACATTACCTGTACCAAAAACATGTGAACTAGATAAATATGTACATTAGACATGTATGAACTACATAAACATGTACTTCTGCAATATACATGCATGAACTACATAAATATTAATTGTCATTTAGCATGCATCATGTAACTAAATTCTCATTGTACATTTAGTATATATGCTGTATTTACAGGCCACCAAGATAAGGCAGCAGATATATGGGGAGAACCATCAGTTCACTCAAGAAAGTCTAGACTTGTTTACCTCCATTTATGCTGAAGTGGGAAAGAAGCAATATTCAGGTAAATTCCATGCTTTTTTAAAGAATCGGCTAAAAGAATTGAAGGGCATTTTCTGCATGAGTTATCTATAAAGTAGGAAAAATTGCTTTTCCAAATTAAGTAGAAATAATGACTTGCATAAAGTTGATAGTCAGTCTATTCTTAAACATTTGATAGAAAACATGAGATTAAACAGAATGTTAGATATAGATGTAAGTTTTTAAATTACATTCACTTTTGTGGCACCATAAAATTACAGTAAATTAGAATTAATTTAAACGAGAGTATCCTCTTTATAGCTTTAATTCTCTACCTTAATTTCTGCAAGTTTCAAGTGAAGTTTTTTTTTATGTATTTATGTCTTTTTATTTTAATTTTACAAAAAAATAAAAATAATTGAATGTGGTTCTTTTGATTATAAAAGTGTTAGAACATAAATTTCACAAAACTGTAACCTGTATGACATGCATTCATGTTTTTTTGAGCAAATATCCTTGGCCAGTTATACACAGTTAAAGTCTCCATCCAGGCAGGAAGATCTGCATACTTTCCAGGATGTAATAATTAATTAGTACTGTAATATTAGTTTACTCTCTCCAAGCATAAAAACATTGACACTAATTAATTAGTACCATGTGTTACATGACAAAGGCTGTACTCAGCAACAAAGAAAAGAGTGAAAGCCAACAAGCTTTGTATATTTTAACAAAACAATTTATTTCCCTAAACAACAATGTGAAAATTGGTAGATAGGACTTTCAGTTTGTGAATATAATCCAAAATTTGATCCTAAGAATGAAACACAAGTCCTATCACTAAATGGTTCTAATAGAATCCAGGTTCATGTCTTGACAACATACAAATATGGAAGGTGATGACATGAAATGTGGTCCAATATATGAATAACAACAACTCCTAACTTGAATCACTTGAAAAATTCCAGAATAAATTTCCATGAATATCTTTCAGAATGTTTATAAAAAGTCAACTTGTTGAGTTTCCAGGGGAATTAATTGTTAAATCCAAAAATTAGATGAAGAACAAACAATCTGGAAACAAAAAAAATAATACACCTTGTTGCTTCAAGTTGTTAGAATGACTCTGTCTAAAAAATATTAGGTATGCATATTTAAAACCCCGAAACCTCATTTAATGTCTCGCAAGATTGGTCATGTGGTCTGTTACTACACTAGCTCGGCTAATGTAGATATGTGTGGAAGTTTACCAGTAGCTTCTCGTGGGTCGGTGGTTCTTTCCGGTGATTTCCCGGTTTCTTCCTCCACCATTAATACTGGCCGCCATGAATAGCCTATCGTGTGCTGAAAAATGGCGTTAAGCCCAACAACAACAACAACTACACTAGCTTGAGCACATATACCAATTTGTCCCCACTTAACAACCATTCATAAAAAATGTTTTTTTACACATAGTGATTACACAAAGAAAGTATGCCCCAGATACTGACCATTCATTTTAACTTTCTGTTCACACTGTACCAGCCCAAGATGAACGAAAAATAATACTCAGGTAATGCTTCTTCATCTTAAATAAACAAACTTTGTTAAGAGAATATATCTCATTACTGAAAAAGAATCCTGAATCTGACAAAAAATATTCATTGCAATAAAATACAATGAAACAAAAATGAAATAAAAAGAATTTTAAAACTTACAATCAATTTAATCACATATATGTAACACATGTTTTAATTGCTCTCTTTCCAGATAAAAGTATAACAGAATTTTCTTTGTCTTGAATGTACTGCTAACTTTCTTGACAGAATGTTTCCTGTGGATATAAACTGACATCTTATCAACACATTTTTCGAAATACAGTTTAGTGTGCCTTAGAAAGTCACATATTGGAGTTTGGAATATATATTTTCTTAATTACCAAAAGTTAAAGAACTGTTTGATTCATTCTAGATTCTATGCAAAAATTCTCCAGTCCATCCAGTAAGAATGTAGATTTAGGAAAAACTGCTGGTAATTCATCTGAAGCTAAGGCACTTGCTGAACCAGTCTCAATTCTCAGGAAAAGGAAGCCCATAGAAGGTAGTTGGCTTTGCTGTTTGTCCTGAATCCTAAGATTTCATTTGGTAGAGGTATTTGTTATTGTCTCCAAGTGTACTTTTATCTATTGTCAGTGTTTAAAAAGTACCATTAAAAACCAACCAAGCAACAATTCATGTCCCATTATGATACTAATATATTCATGTCTATTTATGTTACTAATATATTCGTGTCCCATTATGATACTAATATGTTCATGTCGAATTATGATGCTATTATGTTCATGTCCCATTATGAGACTATGTGCATGTCCCATTATGATACTATGTTCATGTCTGATTATGATACTAATATGTTCATGTCCCATTATGATGCTAATATGTTTATGACCTACTACAATCAAAATGTTTATTTCCCATTGTGATATTGAAAGGTTCATGTGCAATTATGATACTAATATGTTCATGTACAATTATAACACTAATATGTTCATGTCCCATTCTAATAATTAAAGGACTTTATATGAAAAGCCATTCATTAGAATCTGACCAAGCATCATTAGACGAAGGCTTTTAAAATTTGTATAAGTGGTACTGATCCACTATCCAGTACAGCATAATGTTACTAAACGGTACAGATCCACAATCCAGTATGGCATGTTGTTAGTAAATGGTAGTGATCGACTATCCATTATGACATGCTGTTAATAAATATAAATGAAAAATCTTGAAATGACTTATTGACACCACCCTCAACCCAATTCAAAAAGTTTTTCCAAAAATTGATAGAAAACATTCTGGCATGATGGCCTTTCAAACTTATACAAGCTTGCATGTGACAGAACCAGGTCATCAGATAAGTATATTTCATAATTAACATATTTTTGCAATATACATAATAAATATCCCACCATTAGCGTTTTTCTCTCCAGTTACAACAGTGAAGTAATCACTTAATATTATAATAAAACAGCAAATTCAGAACATAAATAAGAGTCTGTTGTTATTGCATTATTAATTAATTAATAAAACTCATATATATTACTAGTTGAATGGAAAAGGAAGAGTTGTATATTTCATAGTTCACTGCAATGATATTGGATAAATTCCTCAAGCATTGTTAGATTCCTTTACTGATGACATTCATTGTGATTTTTAGGTTTCACACTTAACAAGTAGCCAATAGATTTCTGGTCCAGACTTCCACTTGCATCAACTCATATTTTTCAAAAAGAGTTGAGAATCTCCTCTCCATATCAGAATTGGAATGTGGCAGTGACAGAAATTTTAATCTAGTCAAAGTCGCTGTTTTTGTTAGATTTAATCAGTCTCAAATAATGCCTTCAAAGTGGCTGTGTTTGTGTTATAAGGATCATTGCTTCTTTTTGATGGTGTCTGCATATACCTTGTGATATATATATATATATATATATATATATATATATATATATATATATATATATATATATATATATCATTTCTTCCTTCAAATACTATCCTAAAATCCACTTTGCATGAAACACACAATAAAAACTCAGAATCTTTGCTACTTGCCTTCACCAACTTTGATTTCCAAAAATTGTTGTAATTTTTCTAACCCAGTAACTTTTTTTCCAGTTGGGAGAAAGTACATATTTCAGCGTTTTCACTTGAAATGACTAAATAAATTTGTGACCTGCTCTTAAATATTCCTCTTTAAACATCTTCAAAAACACAGTAAAAATTAATCAAGATAGTATCAAATACTTAAGCAAGTGTTTCTGCTGAAATATATTTTTGATTGCACTTTCCTTTTTATCTCACATCTGCCAAAGGTCAGCTGATGTTCAATCAAAGACTTAGAAGCCATCATTAGCCACCTTTATTACTTTACATACTTACTCAAAAAATATCCCACCTTTTGCCTTTCCTCTCCAATTACAGCTCCTTATTACTTACATACTTACTCAATAAATATCCCACCTTTTGCCTTCCCTCTCCAATTACAGCTCCTTATTACTTACATACTTACTCAATAAATATCCCACCTTTAGCCTTTCCTCTCCAATTACAGCCCTTTATTACTTACTTACTTAATAAATATCCCACTTTTCATCTCCAATTACAGCAGTGAGGTAATCATTTTGCAGCTTGCTGTGCACACATGTTAGCCATGTTAGCCATTGTGTAATAATTCATAATTTTCTTTTACTGAGCTCACATCATTGCCCTGGTGGAACAGTTCTAGATCCCAGCAGACTGGCTATAACTGGTTTTCATAATGTGTGGATAGAACACATAAAAATTCCTTTTTATTTTTTCAGAAAGAAAATCTTAATTTTGTCATTTTCAGAAGTAGGAGTTTTTAACTCTATTACAGATTGTGAGGAAGAGAGCTTTTAAAACAGTATTTTTAACTGCTCTGTACTTAGACCAGAAGAGCTTATGGGATGTCCTGTTGTCCATCACACATCCAACCACTAGCACATATTTATTATTGCTACTTCTCCTAAAGTATTTGGAGGATTGCCCTGAAGTTTTATCCCCCCCACACACACACATACATTCATCTCATGGTCTAGTTGGTTCTAAGTAAAATTTCTTCTCAGGCATCATGTTATTACTGAATGTCCTAAATAAATGGATATATCAGCATCAAAGACTTTTGGTTCTGGTTTGACTTACATTAAGGGCTATAATGGCATTATTATACTTACTATTGCTATGTCTTTTAACAAGAATGTCATATCCACCATTTTTACCAGTCGACTATGTATGATATCTACTTGGTCCTGAATGAAAATGGTACTGATCTGATCTCAAATATGGCAGCTATGGCAGTGATCTTAATAACCATTTCACCCTTCTTTCCAAATAAAAAACCATATCAACTTGGGGTTGGTCCTTAATGAAAACTATGTTGGTCTTAGATCCACTTCCATTGTGATTAATTTAAAAATTGTTTTTCTTAAAAATATCAGAGATGTTTCAAACTGTCTTATTTTGAATTCATTGAAATTCTTTTCAGTCAGTAGTATTGGTCTCTTTGAAGAACTTTTTTTTTATCCTACTGCCAGTAGAATTGCATTTATTTACAAGTGATGCTGATCCATAATTCATTATGGTCATCAATTTAAAAAAACCCAGAAAACCTTTAAATGAACACTCTTATTTACTCATAATTTATTATTCACAGATTCAACAATAGTCTTTCATTAGTGTTTCTTGTTGAAAGATCCAATACTCTCCACTTTTATTACAGGTGAGAAAGAGAAAAAGGTACGGTTTGACGAGACACAGGTACCTCAGGAGGAAATCTCTGAACAGGGTATTGGAAATTAAAATATCTTTTCTCTTAGTTTTCACAAATTTTGAATATGTTGGTGGTCAAGTCAGTAAGGACATTGAATGTCACTCATCTGGGCAGAGTTGTCATAGAGGTGTGGATTTTGAAATCTCCTTGGAGTATGGAGAAATTCATTGAATTAATTTGGACAGTCTTAAATGATGTAATGAGGTTGCTATGATGAGCTATCCTAAATCCACTCTCATTAATCAGAACACTCAGTTTTCTTGTGGTATTGTGTTATGCATTTCTATGTTGTGTGCTTAATTTTTGTCTGTGATTGAGGGTTGTACCTACCTGACTTTTGGAATGGTTCTAAAAAGTAAAGAAGTTGTTTAGTTGAATTTGAGACCAGGACATAATCTTCTTTATGAGTTAGTGATCTTTACCATAGAAAAATCTGTTATGTTGCAGGTCAGATGATATTTGTATATAAAGGAGATTTGGTAAACACTTTATTCCTGCTTCATATCAGTCATTGGCAATCTATGATTAGAGTTTGTAGTTGTGTTCAGAAATAATTTGAAAGGAATTATTTATTTAAATTATTCATTGGAATTGTAAAGTGCTCATTGACTTTTTGGACTTTGTGATTATTAAGAAAACACTACTTTGTGATTATTGAGAATTCATTCAAAGATATTATGGTTTATATCATTGTGGTACATCAGAACATTCCAGATTATTGTAATTCTTGAGCTTGAACCAGTCACAAATGACATTACATTTAAAAGAATCTGATTGGCTAATGGCTAATGACTACATCTGAAAGAGTCTACCTGATTAATCAATGTCCAGTTGTTAATGATTACATCTGAAAGAATCTCTCTGATTGGCTAATGGTTAATGATTACATCTAAAAATGTCTATTTGATTGGCTAATGGTTAAAACACAATCTCAGACTCAAGCATTATATATATGTAAGCACATTATATATGTTTGGACATGTGATAGGACATTTAGGATTATGTGGGATTTAATTAACATTACAACTGCCTTTGAATTTTCATGAGAAATATTTGTTGAGCTTTAAGACCATAGAATTGTAACAGTTGTAATAGCTTCAAACAGCATGATAATTTTATCAAATCATGATTCATTTGCTTCTTGTTTGCATTGCATTCACATTTATATTTTATCTATCATATTCTGTTGCTTTTTGTTTATGAGGTCAGAAATGGATACAGACTTTGAATTTCTTGCTTCCAGCCACCATTTCCTTTTAGTTTTGGTCTTTTGTTTTTAGGTAGTAGATACAGAAGTATTTGTCAAAGTTCAGTTTTCTGTTTTTGAGAATACTAAAGGGAGAAAACTATGATTTTCTTATCTGGTCTTATTTAAAGTATACTTTAATGAAATAGCAAATGCATAAAGTGCAAGGGTAGCATTCAATTTGCAAAATAAAATATAACTATGGTAAGTACAAAAATAGTTGAGTATACTTTTGCAATGTTATTGCTTATTTCATTTAATTCATTATTAATTAAGAATTGTACCGATGCAACCACAGGTGATGATTTTATAATGTCTATGGCATTTTTTTATGCCTTCTTCAAGAACAAAGTCGTGGTTTGTAAGGTGTGAAAAATTGTCTGTAAAGAATTTGATCATGGATTATGGTGCAAAATTGTTTTTCAACTGTGGAAATCTAGTTGAACTTGAAAATAATTTGTATTCAAATGCAACCATTTGCATTTAATTCTATTTATATATTCATTGTTCTGAATTTGGCATTTGTGATCTCTGTTTTCTTAAAAATACATTTTTGATTTTGTCTGTTTTTTTTTTTCATTTTGTTTTGATTCATTCTGCATCTTATTTTACGTTTATTCTGCATCCTGTGCATTATGCACTTATTTTTGTATTTGTTTTGCATTCTGTTCTTATTTCAGTAATAAAATTACCTATATAAAGGTCTGTCAGAGGAATCTTTGTTTGGGGGTGATGGGGTGGTGGTATTATTTCTTCCTCTTTATTTCGGGATGATGGAGTAGTTGTATTATTTTGGGGCACATTTGGCCAAGATGTCAGTTGTCACAACACTAGGGGGTTGTGTTCTAGAGATAGTTATCCAAACCCCACTCAGAGAACAAAAGAAAGTAAACTTTTTAAAATCTTGTGAAAAACAAATGATTTGCTTGTAATTTGTTGGTAGTTAACACATTTGACTATATTTTATATTTCAGAGGAGCGTTTTGCCAGAAGGGTTTTGTTGATAGTGATGGTGTCATGCGGATTAGTCCTGCTCATTATGGGCTTCTATCTTTACTGTAACAAGTCCTCAGCAGGTGTATGTGGCAGCATCAAGTCCAATCTACACTTTTTGTCCATGAGAATCCGGTACATTTACTACCAGTTTTCATCAAACAGTAAAGCTAAATACGCATAACAAATTCTACTTATGGTATTTAAATGTGTATGACATTTATGCCCAACTGTCAACAGTTCAGCATACAGATCTTGTGCTTGAACCAGTCACAAATGACATTACATTTAAAAGAATCTGTCTGATTGGCTAATGGCTAATGAATACATCTGAAAGAGTCTACCTGATTGATCAATGGCCAGTTGTTAATGATTACATCTGAAAGAACTTCTCTGATTGGCTAATGGTTAATGATTATATCTGAAAATGTCTATTTGATTGGCTAATGGTGAAAACTCAATCTCAGACTCAAGCAGAGTTGTATGATCTCCAGGTCTTATCTGCCATAGCATTTTTCGTCAGCAGATCAGGGTCCTTGCTGTGACATTGACTGACTGGCACATTATGTGAAAACAGATCAGGGTCTACACTGTTTTAAATTGGGTGTGCATTTTACATGGGTAAATACTTTATGTATTAATGTGATTGCAATATTTGCTAAGGTACTTATTAATGATAATGATAGGAGTACCAAATACTTTTTTTTATCTTGATGAGGAACATCAAATTTCAGCTGTTGTGATAATGTAATGCAATATTGTTTGTTTACAAATATACATTAACTTTATTTTAAATAATGGATACTTGTACACATTCCAAACAATAATGGTTTTTAGTGTAACATTCATTCAAGCTAAGCACTTGTCCTTTCATTTAGTATTTTGTTTTAGAGAGTTTTGATAAGGATTTTGTTTCTTCACAGAAAATGGATACATTTATTTGAAATAAATCTTAATCATTTTTACAGTCAGATATGTTATTTGTATTTTTATTTGCCTTTGTAATGAATATTGGAGGATATATTCTGCAAGTTTGTAAACACTTGCCCATGGTGGAGCATGCACTTTTATGACATTGTCCATTTGTATTTATATCTCACCATCTCTTATCATATTTCGTTTCTGCACAGTGATTGGTTTTACACTGCCTACATTTACCAGTTATTGTGGATTGGCTAATCATGGTAAATAAGAATCCTATTGATTTTAAAGTCATATGGCCTGAGGCTGAAATTACAGGTAGAAAGAAGTAGAAATTTTTGCATTTTGGAAGTAAGAAAGGAGTCTAGTGATGGGTGTGGAGCAAAAAGTCAAAGGTTAGGTCACTCACTGAAATGAAGAGTAATGTTATTTTGGACGGTAGCTTAAAGTTATACATCAGTGACCATGGTTACATTCAGTAAGACTAGCATTTGATATAATTAGTCCTGGCACTAAGTGGATTAAGATAACAGTTCTACCATACAAACTGCTTGTGATTGACATTATGTGGATTAAGATAACAGTCCTACCATACAAACTGCTTGTGATTGGCACTATGTGGATTAAGGTAACAGTCCTACCATACAAATTGCTTGTGATTGGCACTATGTGGGTTAAGGTAACAGTCCTACCATACAAACTGCTTGTGATTGACATTATGTGGATTAAGATAACAGTCCTACCATACAAACTGCTTGTGATTGGCACTATGTGGATTAAGGTAACAGTCCTACCATACAAATTGCTTGTGATTGGCACTATGTGGGTTAAGGTAACAGTCCTACCATACAAATTGCTTGTGATTGGCACTAAGTGGATTAAGGTAACAGTTCTACCATACAAACTGCTTGTGATTGGCACTATGTGGGTTAAGATAACAGTCCTACTGTACAGACTGCCAGTAAATGGTACATGCTGGCAAAAGATAGCTAGCTGCAAACAATGCATGCAAATTTTGTTTTAAGCATTTAAGATCATACATACCAAGATATAAACAGATCAAAACTCAAATATGTAAAAAAAAAGCTTACCCTAAACATCATACACCTGATGTCTTGTTATATCTATTTTCATGATGGTGTGGATTAAATGTTCACTTTCTATGGGCAAGTACCATATATACTAGCTTATAAGTCAAGTCCAACTGCAAACTGCATAGACCCAAATCTGATTGTGCATAATGAGACAGCATTTATACTTCAGTTTGACTTTACTCATACATTAATATATACAGTAATTTTTTTTTTAATAATTATTCAAGAGCTTTTGTTTCAAAATCATGAAATTCAATGTCATTTCAACATGAAAATGTGCATTTGTCCATCATTTTGAAACTAACTCAAAGTGTTTTATTGTAATATTATAAGGTGAGAAAAAGGCTTACCAATTTTGGGGTCAGAAGGTTAAGGTCATTATGTTTCAAAGAAAAATGGGTTTTGCACAAAAATGTTTGTTCTTGAACAAACTCCTTTACCAAAGTTTGAGGATGGTTTGTACTTAAAGTAAGTGTAATGAAAAAATTACATTGTAAGTGTAATAAAAAAATTACATTGTAAGTGTAATAAAAAAATAAAGCATTCAGCAGAGTAAATTTAACTGAAAACCAAATATCAAGGTCATTGTTACATATTGGTCAGTAACCTCCACAATAAACCAAGCTATACTGGTACCTACATGGATGACTATTTACAACAAGGCATATAGTGTACCATTCATTATATTTCTATTTTTAAAAGATACTGCAAGATGTTTTATTGTTAGTTTAAAATGCAAGTCAGTTCTATATACTTGATCCACACTTTTGAAACAAAATGACTGTCTTAACCACATAAGTTTGGATGCTAGTAAAATTGGAGCTCTGTGCATTTTATACATCATAAAAGTTGAATGGGATTAACACTCAGTTATATTTAACATAATAATCAGCCTTACATATGACAAAAAGTATGTAATAAAGTAAAGCAGGTAGTGGAATGTTTTGCATTTAAAACACTCAAATAATTGTAGGATTTTTCCTTTGGTTTCATTTGCTTTGATGTTAATGTGGACAAATAGCATTTACTTTCCAGCTTTTCAGATTTGCATCAAATGCAGTGGGTGTATTTGTGCATTATATATATATATATATATATATATATATATATATATATATATATATATATATATATATATATATATATATATATATATATATATATATATATATAAACACAATGAAACCCCTTTGTAGAACAGTGGTCAGGGTTCACAGAGTACCCTGCAAGTTTTTAGTTTTAAGGCAGTTTACTGTTGCATGCATTTATACAGGAGATAATTTGTATACTAATGTTATTATTTTGTATACAGTGTGATAATTTGTATACCAGTGTTATAATTTGTATACCAGTGTTACAATTTGTATACCAGTGTTATAATTTGTAAATCAGTGAGATAATTTGTATACCACTGTGATAAAAAATGTTCTGTACTTTACACATGCTTCAGATATACATGCTCTGTGAAAACAAAATGCAAACTATGCAAATACTGTACCTTGGTGTAGGGGGTTGGGAGGATTGGAGGTATATGTTACAAAGTAGTAATGGTTTATGCAATATAGTATTTAATATGACTAGGATGAGAAATTTGGGCAACACAGGGAAAGAAACGCTGTCTTTGCCTGCTACAATCCATGAAAATGCTGAATATCAAGATTTTTTTTAGAAGAAATTAATTTGACCAAATCTGTTGTCCAGTTAGCAAATTGTTTTAAAAACTGACAAGGTATTAGGATACAAGTTACAAAAAGAATAGTCTTCACTTATTTTTTTTCGCCAGTGAACAGTTTTATTAATTTTATGAAACTTTCACTGAAAACATCTGGCAGGTTAGATTTCAGTAAAATTCATAACACAAATGTATTTTCAAGCTCAGATTTGCACAGTAAAGTCAATAAATTTAGTTTGAGATACAAATTTATCCAACAAGAACACAAAATAAATCCTTCTTGAAAAGAGAAATAATTTTTGCTGCATGCTTCATATGTACATTTTCTAAGAAGCCTGGTCAGAACCTAGTTCATAGTCATAAAAAATAGAAGCTGCATCTGATTTTCCCTAGCCACTTTATGAAAGTGATCTATAACCTCAAATACAGCCTCATAATTTGTCACAAAATATTGTCAGCAGTTGTCGGTCCGTCATCTTTGTAATAAAAATTATCATAATCATTGAAATTGATCACTCAATTTAGTGGTCAAACTCACAATTTTAGAATTCTTTACATCAGTCATAGTTGACCATCTCTGGTCACATGGTCAGTTTTTCTGTTATCTTAAGCAAGATTGTTGTCACTTTCATCATCACTGTGAGCACTTTTTGTCAGATACTGGTTCATAGTAAGTATTGTCAGACGTCTTATCTTAAAGGTTATGGCAAATGACTTGGCAATGCTCATATGACTGGCCTATTACAATATGCTATGGTCATGAAATCAACATCCCCAAGTGTTGCTAATTTTAAAGAATTAAGAATGTGTTTGGATCTTCATCAGTAGCTGATTTTTGTAGCACTACATAAACCATAATGGATTCTGTGATGGAAGGCTGCAGCAAATGTATTCATTGGGGCATAAATCATTCTCATATTTAAGTTCCTGGCTAAACTTTAACATTTCCTTCTGTCACCAAAAATAGAAGCACCCATTGATCACTGCTGGTTAAACATATTTATGTGACCATCACAAGATTTGTAAGAGCTGCTATTGGAGAGTTTTTCGGTATTTAAGTTATTTCATATCTTTGATGTTATTGCCTGGGACAGGACATTCTTTTTGACTGATGCTTCATTTTTATCGATTTCTTTGAATTGCTTTTCACAGCTTCTAATCATTATGAAACCTCCTGATAATGCTATCACTTATATCGGTGTATGTTTGTGTTTTTTAATGCCGGATTTTTTTTGTGACCTGCATCATAGAATCATTGCAAACATTCAAGGCAACTGTTATATATCGTAATTTCCTTTTAGGTGTTTTATCACCTGTAAGACCATAATCAAAATCATTGTGTAGCTTGATTAAATAGATTGGCTGATCTTGATTAACCTGTTGTTACTCTATGCAACAATTACATTATATGAGCAGGAAATTTGGAAATTTGCTACATGTTTGAATATTTATTGCCTAGGAATTTAAAAATGGTCACTACATGCAGATTAATGATGCATTACATTTAACATTGGTTGATTAGGTTCTTGACACTGCAAGAGCCATTGATTACATGCTGCCCATTATAATAATAATCAGCAGATTTAAAGCAGATAATTGCTAATCTACTGTTTTTGTCCATTTTTTAATATCCTAATTTTGCTTTTATTATTGATTTTATTGTATGTTTACCTTTAATTGATTGTTATGCATAAGTGATTGGAGTATAATTATCAAAGAAAAATGGCCAATGACATAGTTAAAATATGTTGAATCTCAAATATAGATGTAAAATTTTAAAGTTACTTTACAACATGTATGCAATATTTGCTCATACATGCTAGATAAATTCATTGTTGATAACTTATAATTTATTGTACTTACTTTTTTATAATATCCCCTTTTCTTTGATTGTAGTAGTGTTAATTAATACTAATTCAAAGTTTATAGTTTACTCTCAGCCTGTAGACAAGTGTTATGTAACAAGACATTCTTAATATTTAACAAGAGTCTGCCTTTGAATATTACTTTTTGTGTCCAATCTTAAGAATATATATACTGTAAACCTCTTGGTATTTTTTTTATTTAGAATGCTGTAGAGTGATCCTTTTTTATTACTCTGTTTATGAGATCTACAAAAGTTACCTGTATTATAAGTGAGGCATCCTTGCATAGTGATGTCAAATAAGGTTTTCATAATTGTGCATGCAAGCATGAAAATAGAATTTTTAATAGGGATAGATATTCAGGGAAATTTTGCTGGGTACCTGGTCCAGGTAGGTTTTTACTGCATAGTGCAAAACCCAGCCAGATCAAGGTGGCTGGGCAAGGTACTTTTTCATTTTTATACTATATAATGGATAGAGAAATTGTGCTGGGTCCAGGTACCCAGCAGGGTACACTCAAGCTGGGCCAGGTATTTCCTGGTAGTGTAAAAACTGTCTGGGTTTGGATGACTGGGACAAGTACCCCTCTATCAGTATAATATTTAATGATGTAAATCAATCTGCAATTCTTGTTGAGACATTTTTAAAAATAACATTTTTATGTGATAGAATCCAGGGTCATATCTACATTATAAGATTCACAACTATATACATAAGTGATTTGTTGTGAAGGACAGATGTACACAGTTTCAGACATGTATTGAAATATTTGAAAGTTCTGTATGCATTTGTTACAACTCTTTTGTTTTCTTGTAGTGGAGAATAAAATTTCATATTAGTGAAAAGACAAAATAATACTCTTTAAAAATGATCTGTATACAACACACCAAAACACCTACATATAAATACATATGATGTAAGATATTGGTAAAATTGAAATAATCTGGTAAGCATGTTTCACATTTCTAATTTGTTTCTTGGTTATGCTACAACCCCTTATGTTGAGAGAAGTTTGATTTGGACCTGCCCATCCATCTGGCAGTCCATTTGTCTGAAGAATTTACTTTTTTGCTACAAAAAACATTGTGTTTACAAATGAAGTTTGGTAGAAATAGTGATATACTTAAATGAACTGGTTAGATTTTCAGGTCATTATATAAATTGCTATGAATTATCTTTTCTTATGGCTGTTGGGAATTGATTTTCATGAAGTACTGATTGATTTTCATGGATTTCATTATTGCTGCACATTATCAATTTCATATCCCAATGCAGAGCTTCTATCAAAATGATGACCATTTCACTAATCCAAAAATTTAGGTTCTAATGAAAATATAATTTTTGGAGGCAAAATTAATAAAATTGATACCCATACAAAACAAATGAATTCACAGTATTAAAGTTTTTACACTTGGGACTTCTGCTTCTTGGACTTAAGATTGTTTTTTTTTTATTATAACAAAATCTTGTCTACACAAATGTATCCAAAGCCACTTGTGGTAGATAAAAAAAATTTTGCAGGCATGTTTATATTCATATGTAGATACAATGAATACACTGACTTGCCAGTATAGCAATAATAAATTTTGTTTACTAGTTTTTTTTATCCTTTGGACATGGACTTTTTTGGTCTGCATTTTGAGGCGTACATGTCTTAGAAACACAAAATTTAATGTAGTTATTGTAATTATTGTTCTTTAAACTCGCTCTCATAAAATCTTATAGTGTAGACAGTCTACATATATGTTGTTTATCAAAGTTTTGTAACTGCCTTAAGTCTAGTTCATGTGTCTCCAACATTCTATGCAATTTTTTAAAAAAATGATTAATGTGAGAAAGGGTTGCAAATAGACAAAAACGGACATCATGCAAGTATTGCTAATCTAACTAATTATTTTGGTTACCTTTGTGTGGTTGCTTAGTATATTTTGTGGATAAGATGGATCTAGTCATATTTAATTACACATAAATTTGATGAATTGGAACATTTCTTATAAATTTTAATTTTTCCTTTAAGAAATGATGAGTTAGATCTGTTACCAGTTACTCGTGTTGAAGAAACTGATCATAAATGCATTATCTGTTTAGAAAACATGGCTTTAATTTGAACATGTAACATAATTATGAGGTACCATATATATATATATATATATATATATATATATATATATATATATATATATATATATATATATATATATATATATATATATACTCACAAAGTTGAGTTGAACTGTACAGGCTCAGATCTGCCAGTGCATTATGTGCTGACAGATATGGGTCTCTGGAGTTTGTTAGGAGTAATCAGTAGAACAAACAACATAGTCCCTGATCTGTTGGCATATTATATAATGGCAGATTAGGGTCTGTCATGTTGTTTGTAGTTGGACTTGGCTTTTAACCATGTATATATGGTAGTAGGTGTTGAATACTTTTTAGCATTGGGAGATGTATTAGAGACTGGGGAAAACTGTTCAAATTGAGACATGCAATGGATAATGTGTTATCATTGTTCATTTCTATTCCAACCAGTATTTGGGCACATTCAGCTTCTTGCACCTTCTTGTAAAGTTTTAAATGACTTTCAGGGTCATGGGTGACCAAGTTATCTAAGCCACTTATCTTTACAGAGCACTTGCACATCTCATCTTTACTCATGAGTTTGAGACTTGGCTCAACCAACATGGGTATATGAAAATGTTTGCTAATTGCTTCCCGAAGGTCAGTGGATTTTCTCTTGCTTTTCTTAGATTAATCCACCACCAAATATATATTGGCCATTACGTACTGAAGAATTGGTGTCAAACCAACTAGAACAAAACAAACATATTAAATGATTTTCTTATGAAAAGCATTAGAAAATTGCAATATGTTGGATGGAAACTAGTGTTTTATAAAAGCTGGGAAGCAGATTCTCATTAGTGATGCAAATTATTGTTTACATCATGTATAATTTGATACAGGATTGGTTTCTCTTTGTTTATGAATAGTTGGAAACAAAACAGGGCTGCACAGTGACCACTAATTGGAACCACCTGAGCTTTGCTGTAGCCCAGTTTTGCTTTAGATCTTGCCACTCAATCCATAATTAATTCATTTTATTTCTACTTTATGTTCTCTGATCACATTCACATTTTGAAAAAGTTCTGCTTCCTCTTGAATCAAGCATTTACGAAAAAAAAACCCAAACAAAAATGTCTTTCGCATCTATATAATATATTGACAAAGAGGATACTCTCCATACCATTAACTACCCTTGACTATTGCTAGACAGATGCCATTTTTTTAATACTCCAGTTAATTTTTTGCTGGATAGAATAAACATAATATTGTGTTTCAAAATCCAGTGATATTGCAAGGGTTTTAAGTCATCCATTGACAGTGTTTAGTACTGAGCGTTACTTTCATTTCATTTTTGAATTTGTTGATATTTATGCAGATGTTTTGCAGTTGCAGACTTCGTTTTCATGACCTTGTGCTCTTTTTATTACTGTGCTCCACCATAGTAGTGTGAGTGTCCATTGTTCGTTCTTTCATATACACTGATTCTATTTTTCTCGTGTTTAAGACATAAGCATTGATTATTTGCATATGTGAACACCTTTGGGTGTCAGACAATGGCAACATGGCGCATTTAATGCCACAGAGGACATGCTTCAAATACAACATGGGGTCAATGGTTCTTACATCTGAACAGATTGAGAAAGAAGAACAATGACTTGTAGAGTTGCCAGCCCTACTTTTCTTTACAGGCATTATCGGAGCCACAGATAAAAATACTTGTGCAAGAGCTGATGACACAGTTACTGATATTGGTTCAATTTGTTTGTCGTATTTCACTATTCGCCAGTGGAGGATAACTTTGAGGCTTAGCATGCTTCAGTTCCATAATGCGACAAACAGAGTTTAACTTAAATTCAGCTGTGGAAAATATTTGTAGATACTGGTGATTACCAAGTGTCCGCCTCCGTCATTAGCAAATCAGGCCTATAAGGTCAGGGCCTAGGTAGACGTTGGTGACGATGACGATTAGCCAGCTTTTTTGTCTCCTGCCTCATTTGGTTGAGACAAGTCAGACCTTGATCCAGACAAGTCAGACCTTGATCCATTTAAGTATTTTGGGCATGGACTTTTTTTGTCAGCCTCAATTGTATATGTCTCTCACAAGTACATGCATCATGGACTTTAGTATTTGTTTCAGACAGAGGGTGGATTTCTGCAAGGGAGTTTTTGCAGCAACTCGACCTGGTCAGTTTGGTTCTTTTCAGTGGCCTGTTCATGCACACTTTACAGAGAGCTCTGCTGGTCTACTACTGCCCATTTCCGGTTTACTTTATGAGCAAATCTTGATCTTGTTGAAATAGTATCCTTCTGTCTGGAAGGATCAGTTATACAGAAATAAGTTTTCGTTTTGACAGACTAATTGGCAGTTGTGGCTTGATTCCAGAAACATACGAAATCACCATACATGTACATCATGGACTGGAACTTTATGCGCAGTTGCACACAGATCAATATAACAGTCCAAATCAGACGTGTCTCCAACAGGCTGTATGTTCTAGCTGATTCATTATCCAGAACGGCACATGTGCTTTATACCGAATGATCTATCCACCAGTTGTTCTTTCAGCAGATTTGCGCATTCTGGGGGCTTCAAATGCTAGACAACTTTACAATGATGTGAAATCACAAACTTTCCACATTCATCCCACAAGTCCAAGTGGAATAAGCAATTAATGCACTCTCCCCCTCCCCAGTTCTTGTGCCGTAAATAATTGAGAAAATATCAAATTGGTTCAGATAGCCTTCTAAGATGGGTCAGTCCTAGGCGAACTATCTGCTCGATCTACCATCAGATGTTTCCAGGAAAATTCCACCAAGACATAACGTTCTCAAACAACCAAAGTCTTGGGTGTTCCATCCATGCTTGGACAGGTTACTCCTTCATTCCTAGCTGTTGTCAGGAGAACCCTAAGGAGAAAACAAATCCTTTAGTTATGGAAAGAATTTCCTAAACTCGAAAGCAATCCAATTTAAAGGTGTACAAAGGTAAGTGGCAAGTTATGAATTGGCGCAACATCAACATCATCACTGTTTTGAGAGCCTCAGTCTAGCAATTGGCTAATTTATATCCAAGTATTTTGAAGAGAAGAAGTTAGCTCCAGTTATTATCAAAGGCTACTGCAGCATGCACAGCGTTGCCATGGGATTAGAACACATTTTCGCTGGGTTTGCCTGACTTTTGTTTTTAAAACTCTAGAAGGCCCCTTAGTCCCATTGATGTGGATGTGGGTCAACATCTGCGTGACCTTCTTTGGTACCCATCTTATGTTAGGAACGAGATTTATCCTCATATATGGAATATAGTCTCTTTTCCTCAAAGAGTAGCCATGACAGCGGTACAAAGATTGGCATTGTCTACTGCTATTTTTTATTCTCCGAACATGAATATGATTGGGGAACATATTCAAAGAAATAAAATTTTTAAAAATTATACATGATGTGTTTGCAAGAATACTTACCTGATCAGATTACTAATTTAATAAAAACAACATCCCCAAAATTCGAGTACCCTTGTTGGTGTATGCTAAAGGTGGCGCTCTACAGTTATTTATTTAGCAAAGGGTTAGAATTTTTAAGAAAAAGAATTTCTCCGGGTTTCCTCACTAGTTATCCTGGCTATTTAAAAAAAGCCTTTTATTTTAGGTTTTGTTCAAAGAACGTTTAATTCTCTTTATTTTGGTTTTATGATTGATGGGTTATAGAATATACAGTTTGTCTTTACTCCAGAAGTGCACCTTTCAAAAAAGTGCTAGCTCTACTTGCTCATTTTTACTTCTCGAACTTTATAGGTAGATTGGAAAAAAAAGCCGATAACTTTTATTTATACATTTTATGTATTTGGTGATTCATTCATTGCACTTTCAGAAGCTGGTATTGTCTAGTCTGACAAAATCCATTTTCCCTATTTTAATAGCTGCCAAGGATAGTGTACTTTGGACAAATTCAGGTTGATTTTTTGGAGCACAAGGGAGCAGTCATTTTAGTTAGCAGTGTACTAAGATCTTTTAAAATTTCCACAAAAAAAAAACGATATCCAAAGAAATGTCGGCCACATTACATGAAAGTAGCACAGAGGTATGCTAACTTTCTTAGCTCTGTGCATGTTTTAAAAGCAAACTTCACCTTACATACATCACTCTCTCAAAAGTGAAGGGGGTATTGGGTTATAGTTTCTTTTGTCTCTATGTTATATATATATATATATATATATATATATATATATATATATATATATATATATATATATATATATATATATATAAGAGGGTATTTTCATTTTTTTTTTCTTGAGATTCCTCGATTCGAGAGGATATGAAGCTTCATCTAGATGTTAATATAATTAACTGCTCTCGGAAAAATATAATTTATAAAAATTTTGTTTTTCCTCGTTAAATTAATCTCTTAAATGAACACATTTCATCAACTTTAGTGTTTGTACTGGTTTGAATTTTGTTAAGATATTTGCACATCATCCAATGAAAAGCTGGTCTTTTCTTTTTTCTTTTCAGATGTACTTAATATAGTTATTAATTATTTTATATTATATGCAACAAAATGAATAAAGAATACTAATTACCCTATTGTCATGTTGTGATATCTACAATCTTGCAAAAAAAACCCATGTTCTTTAATCCTTAGGAGCTAAAGTATATTCCTGGTTAAAATAAGTTTATATGTCTATTTTTACGCGCTATCTAGCTATCTTTCTATCAATTTTTATCAGTTTTGTTTTGATAAAGATTTCAGGATCTAAATCAACATATTTCTTTATGCTAGGTCTGAGTGTGTGTGTATGTGCGTGCGCTAGTGCGTGTTTTCAGTTGCACCAGTCATTCAGCCACATGTTATTAAAATATTGCATCAACCTTCATTGTGTATACTATACTTCATTGAGGTTCAACTTTTACACACAAGAACTGAGCGGTCTTTATTTTCTCTCTTACATTTACAGTGTGGCGTAAAACTGCGTGTAGCTATGGCATCGATATTATTTAAAAAAAAACAAGTTCCATGCACCTGTAAGATTCGCACTTTTAATTTATTTCTGGCCTTGGTTGGGGTGTCTTTAAGTTTTAATCGGGACTATCTTTTAATTATCTATGATGTCATCTTTCCAATTCCAGCTATTAGGATTTCTACCTAGCTGTCCTCTTATATGGACTTAAAGAATTTGAAAAAACAAATCTCGTTTTGTTCTCAACAAAAGTCACAATGGTTTTCAATACGTTGTTGCATAACTATTTATGAAGCCAACATTCAACTTCTATTCATGCATAATGACTGCCTTACTTGAATATATGAGGTCCAAGATAGCAAAGAGGTCTAAGGTGCTCGCCTAAACTGATCACTGCCATCAAACATCTGTCAGCATAGGTTCGAGTCTCGGGATTGACCAATTTAGATAGCCGGTAGCTTCTCGTGTGTCTTTATTGGGTTTTCATGTGTTCTTCTTTCGTCAGATAAAGTGCCCGCTTTGTATAGCCCTTTATGTGCTGAAAAATGGTGTTAAGCCGGCAACAACAACACATATCTCCAGGCAAATATAGTCGTAGCAATTCATCTACTTACATCTCGTATCACGCAACTGTACCTCGGGGTTTTTGGGGCGAGCGAATGCGTCGCAGAGCAAATTGACTTCATAAGGATTAGCCTCAAGTATAAAACAAGTCCATTAAGGGGCTTGGAAAATAAGCAAATTCAATTAGCTTTAACTAAACCGTTAACAGTATCCAATTATGATAATGAAATCAAGATATTACGAACTTGTACGTATATCATTTGTTTTCTTTGTGGTTATTATACCTGTAAGTCATAGTCAAATGAAGCAGCTGTATACTAGGTATTAGAGAACGTGGCTACATATTCGGGTTCGCGGTTACAGATCCGTGTTTGCGCCTTTCTTTACTCCATGACTTTACCCATTTTTTTTTTTTTACATAAAAGCAAATGCAGCGTATAAGATTACCGCGTGTATTCAAACACGGGTCCACGATGAGAGGACTAACCGGTGATATTAAACTCATATATCTATGGGTAAACGGCTTTGTATTTTCACAAGCATTTGCCGTGGAATGTCTACGTGTCTTTTATGCTTTTAAATGTTTCAAAATAAAATTTTGTAGCGGTCATTACAGTCACATGAACAGGTTACTCAATTTTTATCGCTTATAAATCGAATCCATGTTTTCGCTTTGTCTCCGTGTATCGGTTTTGTATCATCATATTTCCATTTCCACTAACACGATCCCAAAACCCGCGGTTGTAATGGTTTTACCTTCGATGGCCTCTGAGCTGTTAAAAACTGAATTTGAGCATTGCCGATTAGACACGTACTCGCTGAAGTAGTCGTAACGAAATTAAATGTCAGCGCCACCAGTGACTTCGGTTACTATCAATATAGCTCCAGTAGAAATTCCTATTGGTGTGCCTATAATAGTTGCCATGGTCTCTTTCCCCAATATGAAGGCCAAACGGTTGCTGTTTCGGCGATTCCACAAACTGCATCCATCTAAAAATACTAGAGTTTGTATTTCGCGATTAGGGGCTCAGAGTGCCTGAGTTGTCTAAAGCGCTTACTGTTACGGATCACTGCCGTCTCGCCTCTATCTGCATGAGTTCGATTCTCAGGCTTGACCAATGTGGGTACGTGAGAAAGCTTGGTAGTAGCTTCTAGTGGGTCGGTGGTTCTTTCCTGGGTTTGGTTTTTAAAGGCTCTTCGTCCACCATTTATACTTGACGCCATTTATAACCTATTTTGTACTAAAAAATGGCGGTAAACACTACAACAGCAACAATAACAGTTCGCGATTACAGTAGTTCCCTTGGCGATTTCATCTCGTAGCTGTTGCTCCGTTTCGTTAACTGTTTGGTCTCAACATCACAGTTATTCTATTAATAAAGTTTCCAGTTTTATCTATCACTACACTGAGTGTGCTTCTGCATGGCATTATCAACGATCGTTCTCCTCTTCGCCCAATAACTGTTGAATAGCAGTTAAGATCTTGCTCTTCTCAGTTCATTAATGTTGGTTCGATATGATTGTAATCGAAGAAAGGATCTGACGTTGAAATTCACTTAATGGATGATTTATTGGCATGACGGCGTAGTCAGAGACCGGGCCTTTATACACGGCTTAAAACTCGGAATGGCGGTCAGGAACAATAACTCGAAATGGCGGTGAAGAACAATACGTCGGAATGGCGGTCAGGAACAATAACTCGAAATGGCGGTCAAGAACAATAATCGGAATGGTTTTCAGGAACAATAACTCGAAATATTTTTGCAGTCCAGAGTCCTTGTTCGACAAGGGTAGGGATTCGTCGTTTTCTGAGTAATATGAAGTAATAAAATGACAATAACTTAAAAGTATGTTACTTGGAGTTGGCAACGCGTTCAATTGCTTTATCTCCCCACCCCTTATAAATGAAAACCAGAATCTAGAATTGAATATTGAAGATTGGTAACTTGTGTAAAATTAAACAGGAATAGTTGACAAGACTTGAAAAGATATAAACATAGATAAATATATTAAAATATATGATGGCTAATGTCACAGAAAAAAACAACACATCAGAATAAGCAAAATGACATCCTATAGAACAAGCACTTGTCAATGCTGAATTAAGCCTGGCAACTTAGAGAACAAGCGCCAGTCCAAAGAAAATTAAGCCTGACGTCCTTGAGAGTAAGCACCAGTTTTACGAAAATGAAGACTGGCGTTCTTCAAAACGAGCATCACACTAAACAAAACGTTTAGGACTATTTTGAATTTAATTCATAATAGTATAAGTTCTCTTTAAATTTTCACTTTGTATTCTAGGGAAAAGAATTCTTTTTTTTTTTGAATTTTGCAAAACTTGTTGGTTTTTCTCTATTATGTTAAGTAAGTGAGGACAATACAGTCCTATCTATTATGTCTGTCTGTCTGTCTGTCTCTCTATCTATCTATCTATCTATCTATCTATCTATCTATCTATCTATCTATCTATCTATCTATCTATCTATCTATCTATCTATATATATATATATATATATATATATATATATATATATATATATATATATATATATATATATATATATATATATATATATATATGTATGTATGTGTGTGTGTGTGTGTGTGTGTGTGTGTGTGTGTGTGGTCCATATTCCATTGCACTTAGTATACCCATAACAGCAAATTCAAATAGTATAACCTTCATGTTAAATTTCCATATATTACCTATCGATAAAAAATTAGGCTTTTAGCATATCATTTCCAGTGGCCTCTCCTAGATCAGTTCTTTAAGATTAGTTATTTAGACTGTGCGATCGTAGTATCCTCTTAGTCCCGGAATATACATCAAACAAAAACTTTTCAGTTTCATTCACAAAATTGCCGTAAAGTTATTTACCTTGAAAGTTTCCATTAGGATTCTTTATGAAATTAATTAATGCTTGTACACATGGCAAAAAATTCAATGCACTAAGGTTCTTTTGTGTTTTCCTTCTATTCATTATTTCTCTTCATAACATAAGATGTCCTGGAACAAATTTAGACAACACAATCGTAGGATATGATTCTTCTAGACAAAGCTTTGTCTTATTCAAATAATATTTATAGGTTACTGCATTTGTACGGAAAAATAGAAACGAGTTTTTTCGGATAGATATACTGCACAACCTTGTGAGTGCAGTATATCGATCCGACAAAACGAGTTCAAATTTTCCCATACAAATGCATTAACCTTTTTATTATCTGATCATTTATTGTTATACCAAAGGTCTAATTATATAAACAAAAATACAAAAAAAAAGAAAAAAGAAACAAGTAACTGAATGTATGCCGTATTCCAAACTAAATACACAAGCGTAGATTCATCATTACACAACAGCATTATTATTGTGTACGTAACTCTGCCCAGATAAATTTGAATTTGGTAGCGCGCTAGTCATAAATTTCGAAAGAAAATGGCGTTTTGGTCTACTTAAAATTGAAATTTGGAGTCATGTTGTGAATAAATGCGCATTGCAATAACTTTTCCATTTGATTTGTAATGAATAGATTATGATATTTTTTGTCGATTCGACGAAATTTCGTGATTATGAACTGGATTTGTCTACATGAAGCGCATTGCATTTCAGCAGCGTCTGTGCCAATTCTGCATGAAATATACATCGGATTGAATCAGCGATGGAGAAGCGTGTTGACATCTGCAAATGTGTTTCTCTTCAATCATTGAATATTTGAAATCATATAGTGGGAAAATATGACGTGTTTCAATTGCAATTATCAAAAAAAAAAACGATATGGAATTTAATGTTTATTCCATTTTGTGTGCAGTAAGAAGGATGTAATTGCACTTGGAATGTAGTCGAAATTTCGAAATGTAATCAAGCTTGAGAACCCATGACTTGGCTCATATAATTCGGATTCATTACTAAGAAAGTAAATTTTGAGGAAATTTAGGATGTAAAACTGCAAGTACATTTTTTTTGTTGTCATTTATATTACCAGCGAAAGACGACAGCTTATGCCTTGTCACTTACATGTTATTTGTAATGACCCTGTCTGATTTTCAAAGCTAGTCTAAATCTGAAACATTGAATCAAAAACATTAACGCGAAAGGTGCCAAAGCACAAAGCAGCTGGTATGTGACAGTACACGAAACAACTGTTTTAGATGATTAAATTTACAACTGGCAAAGATAAGAATTCATTATTTCTGACTGCATAGCTCATACATCTAAATTAAAATATAGATATAAAAACTTTTTAACAAAAAATCATATATATATATATATATATATATATATATATATATATATATATATATATATATATATATATATATATATATATATATATATATATCTTTAGTATACAGACACATTTACAACAATGGACTTTTTCAGGCATTGTTAAGAATAAAGAGTAATTTGTTCCTGCAAATTTTAATAGGAGATTTTAAATGACTGTCACAGTTCCATATATATTTCAAGATACAATTCCTACCATTATATATTCTTGTCATCAGTGAGAATACATACTTTCTCATTAATTTATCAATACTAAATACCTTATAATTTACAAACATGCTATAAGCATAGTGCCATTTTGAAAGGCTTAATAGAAAATGAAGACTGTTATTATAACCATTAACTAGTTTTATTTTCATACATTCACTAAAGTTTGTCCACAGATGAGCACAATACATTGTGCAGCAATACGATTTTGTATAATCTAAGTTTGATATTCAACGAAATAGGTGATGTGTCTGCGTAATTTAATATTGTGCGATTTTATTTAACAAAGAAAGGATTTGCTATGGATGTCGGTTTTTGGTAGGTGTGGAAATGTGGTTATTATCATTTAATTCAAAATAATGGGAAAATAAAAACAAATGTAAGTCTTTTTGATGTGAGTTTTATTTACGGTAGGAACAAAATATTCATACATATCCACATTAAAATACCCGCCTCTGTCTGTCTGTCTGTCTGTCTCTCTCTCTCTCTCACACACACAATAATAATAATAATAATAATAATAATAATAATAATAATAATAATAATAATAATAATAATAAAGACTTCTATGGTCTGTGACCACCTCGTCTTAATAAACTCTCTCTCTCTCTCTCCTTCTCACACACACACACACACACACACAATAATAATAATAATAATAATAATAATAATAATAATAATAATAATAATAATAATAATAATAATAATAATAAAGACTTCTATGGTCTGTGACCACCTCGTCTTAATAAACTCTCTCTCTCTCTCTCTCTCTCTCTCTCTCTCTCTCTCACACACACACACACACAATAATAATAATAATAATAATAATAATAATAATAATAATAATAATAATAATAATAATAATAATAATAACAATAATAATAATAATAATAATAATAATAATAATAATAATAATAATAATAAAGACTTCTATGGTCTGTGACCACCTCGTCTTAATAAACTCTCTCTCTCTCTCTCTCTCTCTCTCTCTCTCTCTCTCTCTCTCTCTCTCTCACACACACACACAATAATAATAATAATAATAATAATAATAATAATAATAATAATAATAATAATAATAATAATAATAATAATAATAATAATAATAATAATAATAATAATAAAGACTTCTATGGTCTGTGACCACCTCGTCTTAATAACCTCATCAAAATGATTGCCCTTTCTTTCTCTCTCAGTGTTTAACACAAACATATATGTACATAGTTTATATAATGTACCTTCTGTTCCCTTCCCTCTGTCTCTAAGTCACCCACTGATATCATGAGTCTTATTGACCTTAAAATAAACAGTATTTAAAAATGATTGCTTGAAATATACGTTATGTTACTTTAGTTTCAAACTTTGGACCATTCTACCAACAGATCTACAGTTTTCACAGCACATATGATTTTCTCATCCATTGAATCTTAACATGGATACAGGCTGCCATATTTTCTGTTTTATTATCTTCATTGTACAGGTTTTGGGGAAAATAAGTCAAATTGGAGCTACTAATAGTTACTAGAAATATGATAGTTTATGGCCTGATTTTGTTTCATTTGCTTTCAGACGGTTACTAAGATACACAGAAAATTTGTTTACTCCATGCTTTGCGAATGATCACAATTTATAGCCATGGTTTAGCAATTGTAAGATTGTAATTTCTGACAAAGGAAGTCAATATTATAGTCAAAACTAAATGTTAGCAATATAATTTTGTCGCACACACGCCAGATTGATTATACGGTATTCATTCGAGAATATGTCAATTTAACTCTAGTTTTTAGAAACGGATCAATACAAAATATGCCAATGGACATTTCAAACACAAGATTTATCCGTTACCTAATGTTAGTTTCTCCTTGTCCTATAATGTCGTAATGTAGTGAAAACAATGGCAGGCTAATATTCTCTTTACTACACTTCACCAGTAACATTACAGAGATTATAAATATAGCAATGTCGATGTTAGGTTCATTTTGAACCCTGCCATATATGGTCATTCAATGAGTGAATCTTTGTCCCGGCCCAAATAATGCTGTGTTCATTTGATATTACTGTAAAGATAGCAATGTTATTTTTTTTAAAAAGATAAATAAAAGGTTTCGCATTCATTATCAAGAAAGGATGAAAAATTCAACCCATAACTGGTGTTTAATAGTTTTTAAAAAATCTTGGTAATGTTCGCTCTTTCAGACACGCAGCCCTGTTATAATAATATCTTCTTTAGACTTTTATGTCCATATCAATCGAAACAAAATATAGCTTTTCAATTACAGGTGCAGATAAACTAGATTCTTCCGCGAAAAGAGAACCAGTATGCTACAATTAGATTGATTGCTGTGAAGACACATTCACATTTCCCGTCACTAACACAGAACTTTATTACAGACATACGCACTCTGTGGAAAAATACGACGGTGGCCTAATGTGAAAATCCTCTGGCACACCACAAACGTTTGACCCTATTTAACACACTATGCTCCTTGTCCCCAATCATCATCCCATGCAGAAATGTTGCAATATTATTTCCCTCGGCGGCATTATACGTAAACTTCAATGTCTTCTTTTCCTCAATGTCATTTTTATAATAGTTTCGTAGTTTGCAGATCTATTTGGAATGAAAGTGGATTTTAACTAAAGAAAATCGTAGATCAATGTGAAGCGAATAAATCTACAGCAACATTCAACGTACAAATGGAATAAGAGCAATATTAAATACCCAAAGTCATGTTTGGAGTATTATTATTTTATTAATATTTTATATTTAACTGCTTACAGGTGATAAAATACGACTTTTCCTTTCGGAAAGAAATTAATTTAAGTTCAAATAAAAAATAATTTTGATCTGCTTTATATGATGAGAATTTTACAGAACATGTTCAATATGGACTATTTTGCAATCTGTCGAAAAATTATTTGCTAATTTTTCAGTCACAGTAAATTAAGGTAAATTTTTCATGTATTGATTTTGTTTGGTATTTTAGCCATTCCCGTAGTCACTTATAAGGTAAGTCCAATTTTATTACCTGTACTGACGTAAAAATTTACTTATACTTCGTATTTTTCTACCTCACGACTTTGAAGAAAATATGATTTAGTTAAGAAGGCCCCGATGAAGAGATACAAAATAACGTCACAGTCGTGATAAAAATAAATGAAAGGAAAATCCAGAAAAAAGCGAAGTCGACTGCATTGCAGACGTTTTTCCACGTAACTTCATGTTCCTTGTTTCCTGAGTTTAGCAGTTCTTCTGAGTGTACTCTTTCAGTCCTGCTCTCGTTGATGTTCTTACTATCGGCCCTGGAGAGTACAGCTAGATTTTTATTATGCACACTTGACTTTACCGTATTCCTCCTTGAATATTTGATCGTTTTGACGATCAGATGAAGTGTGATCAGCCATGATGGGATTGGGTCGACAGACTCATCTCTGAAATTCAACCTAAGTTCGAAAAGCGTTATGATGACAATTAGAGTGCTGAAAGTTATCATTGTTTCCAGGTATATACCTAGATAAGAAACTTTATCCGAACTCTGTGGAAAAGCTGATGTAACCATGGTTAAAAAGACGGCCATGGAAAGAAAAGCAGTCACAGAAAACGATGCTTTCTCTCCCGATTCTGATGGAAGCACGAATATGCATACATTTAAAACAGACAACATGACGACTGGCATGATGATATATAACACGTAAAAGAGGGGTTTTCTTCTTAAAGAGAATTGAAAAATAACAGTCGCTTCTGAAGATTCACTCTTTGTGTCCGCACTGGAACTGACGATTGTCCATGCAGAGTTCATTTCGTATTCATTCAAAATTATTCCCTTTTTCCCCTCCAAGAGTAGTACTTGATCCTTGGTATAACTCCAAGCCACAAAATTCAGGGAGCAATTTTGAGTATCAAATGGGATGTACGTAATATCTACATTACATGTCGACTGTAAAATCTGAAGAGGAAGCAAATCGGAGGAAATAAATAAGAATGACAATGACCTTTATTCTTACAATATAGGTCAACTGCACAAATTAAATACATGCATGAAAAAACAAAATACAAGCACAGAACAACAATTATGGGATTAACATGCTCTCTTCATTTGTACGATTTTGCCAGATTATAACTAATTATCTGAATACAGTTATTCAGTTCAAAATAATTGTCCTTTCATGAAATATTCCAAGGTAAATAAGTATGTCTCATAATCTTGTACTTCGGATATTTAACAAGAAAGCAAATCATATTTTAAATGTGACATCACCGGAGACAGGAATCGAAGTTAGCCTATTTTGTTATTTAATTGAGCTTATCGTCGTTTTTTTACTGAAGTTCTAAAATATTAAATTTTATGGCATATATTCAAGGAAACAATTTATGTGTTAAAAGGGTCTTAAAATCGAAATAGAACAAAGCTTTGTATCAATACAAGTATTTTCGACTGCCTTTGCCAGCTTGTAAAACAAATTTCATTCGTCGTTTTTTTACTGAAGTTCTAAAATATTAAATTTTATGGCATATATTCAAGGAAACAATTTATGTGTTAAAAGGGTCTTAAAATCGAAATAGAACAAAGCTTTGTATCAATACAAGTATTTTCGACTGCCTTTGCCAGCTTGTAAAACAAATTTCATTCATAAATACAATATTCACCCCAAATTTAGAACTAATTCATTTTAGTTGTTTTACATGCCTGTACAAATTATTTATAGCAACCAGTAGAATAAACCTAAAGACAGATCCTGTTCTCCAAGAACAATGCTCTGAATACAACTTGAACTAGAGTTCAGTGCAATCTCACTACCAAATCACACTGTGAAGTTCTATAAGTTAGAATTAAATGCATCACGTTAATTAATATTAATTAAAATCTATTGGAGGATTTTTTATAGCTTTGCATGAAACTTATATATTTCTTTTTCCTTCCAAGGCTTTTTATAATCTGACTTTGCATACAAATGCGGAGATCATGTAATACACCATAAACCGTTTAGCATACATTAAAGCGAACTATATAATGATGAATACAATGATGAATTGGCCTTGCACCTCATCTATCCTTTTCTTTTCATTGGACAAATTACTCAATAAAGTCTAAGAGAATGATGAGTCCAGATCCAGCAAAAATTAAACTATTTACCCGTAGGGTATCATTAGACATAACTACTTACCACTTATGGTTGACATAAGATATAATTAAACATAACTATTTACCAAGTAAGGCTGCCATGGGACATCGTTAGACAGATCTACTTACCACTTAGTGTAGCCATAGGACGTCATTAAACAACTATTTACCACGTAAGGCTGCCAAAGAACATAGACAGATCTTCTTACAACTCACGGTTGACATAAGATATAATTAAAAATAACTATTTACCACGTAAGGCTGCCATAGGATATAATTAAACATAAATATTTACAAATTAGGACTACCATAGGACATCATTAAACAGAATTACTTACCACGTAGGGTTGCCATAAGACTGATCCTCTATTGTCTACAAAAACATATAAAAAACTGGAACCGAGTCCTTTATATTCGGCGAAGGAGTTTTTAAGCGCTACATCCGGTTTCCATACGTTGTCTTGCGGAATAAATATTGAGCTTAGGTTGTTATAAGTGGATTGATTCCATTGTAAATAATAATCATCCCATCTAATTAGAAGGTAGCCTGAAGTGGTCAGTTTCTCTTGACGTTCATCAAAATCTATTATTCCCGTCAAATAAAAGTCTATAGCAACATCGATTTCCCTGGTTTGATCATATATGGGCCGAATATGCTTGTTGTATGCATCTGTGATGAAAATTTTGTTATAGAGGTCCCTGGCATCGTCTGAAGTCTGAGCTTTTATTGGAATTATATACACCATCGATAAGAAGAGAAACAACCACAAGCGGAGAGTTCGATGCACCATCTTATCCTGGAAAATTGAATACTTGAATACCAACAACTTGTTTGGTTCACAGGGGCTCGTATCGTTGCTTACTATCTAACCAATAAACAACACACACACACACACACACACACACACATGTATATATATATATATATATATATATATATATATATATATATATATATATATATATATATATATATATATATATATATATATATATATATATAATAATAATAATAATAATAATAATAATAATAATAATAATAATAATAATAATAATACAAGGGAGATACACACAAGAGAGACGGGACGCCGAGTGGCCAAGTGGTCTAAAACGCTCTCCGTTACTGATCACTTTCATCTCACCTCTGTCTGCGTGGGTTCGAGTCAAAGATTCGGCAAATGTGGATATGTGAGAAAGCTTGCCAGTAGCTTCTCGTGGGTCGGTGGTTCTTTCCACGGATTTCCCGGTTTCTTCCTCCACCATTAATACTGGCCGCCATGTATAGCCTATCTTGTGCTGAAAAATGGCGTTAAACCCCAGAACAAAAACAAAACAAGAGAGACACTTTTGCCACGTCTCCTGCGAGCTAATTAGGAATGGACATTGATATTTCATATTATGCTTTGAGCAGTGTAATAAATTTGCACCGATACTCAACTTTTTATTTCTACATGAAAGTTTATTAATATCACCTTACAGTTATGCCACGTATTCATTTTCGATTCGAAAACCAAAATGGCAGTATTTTATTTAGCCCGCTGCAGTTACATACTAAGCAGGCGAGATCAGAGAATATCCGGCGGTAAATGTAGAAAACTGGTCGGCATTTCTTGAAATAACAATTTTTGTCGATTCTAAAATAGGTGGGATGAAAAGAAGCAGATATGTCCTCTCTTCTATTTATAGATAAGTTTTGAGCAACGGTAAATACCATGAAGTTAGGATAATGTTTTGTTTCCTGAAAACATTTTAAGAAAGTAATATCACTATATTTGCTATCCTCAATCCACATGGTTTGATATTTGTATTAAAAATAAACTTGTTTATGATTATCCATTAAGTATACATGGTTTTCCTCACAACTAAGGATACTAGATCGCTGGCATCGTTTTGTTCCCCACCTTTCTGTCCGTCTGTCAGACATTCGTTCCGTTCTATAACATTTAAAGCCCCTTGTGACATTAGGAAATGAAACTTATTATGGTTGCGCTCCACAGTTTTGTATTTTGCATAGGTTAAAATTCTAAAGACAAAGAATTTCCTTGGGTTTCCTCACTGGTTATACTGGCTGTTTAAAAAGACCTTGTATATCTTAGATATTGTTCAAAAACCCTTAAGTTCCTTTGTTTTGGTGTATGATTGATGGGTGTAATATGGGTTGTAGAGTATACAACTTCGCATTACTCAAGAAGTGCACCTTTCAAAAAAGTGCTAGCTCCACTTGGTCATTTTTACTTCCTGAACTTCCGAGGAAAATTGTATAAAAAGAGCAGAAGCTGGTATTGTCTAGTCTGGCAAATTTCATTTCCCCTATTTTAATAGCTGCTAAGGATTGTGTGCTTTAGACAAATTCAGGCTGATATTTGGAGCACAAGGGAGCAGTCATTTTAGTTAGCAGTTTGCTAAGATAATTTACATTTTCCAAAAACAATATGTACATAAATGTCAGCCACATTACATCAAAGTAGCATAGAGGTATGCCAAAATTCTCTCGACTGTGCATGTTTTAAATGCAAACAACTTATACTTTACATATATTACGTTCTCAAAAGTACATAACAACTGATGAGCGCCCTCTATGCTTATACAGCCTCATTATGTATGTTTGTCGCTTACAACATTGGGAGTCCTGTTTTTAAGTATGAGATCAAGGTAAAATATTTTAATTATATGTCATCCTTTCTCTTCAGGCCTATAATTTAAAGCCATTTGAAATTAACAGAAGACTTGGTATAATTTTTTCTTAATCACTAAACGGTTTGCCGCTAACCACAATAGTGGTCCGATGTTTATGGTCAAGGTCAAAGTTCAATATTGTACGTTTCCCTCACACTTTCCCATCCGCTCCTTATAGGTGGCGCTCACCAGTTATTATGTACTTTTGAGAGAGTGATGTATGTAAGGTGAAGTTGTTTGCATTTTAAACATGCACAGTGCAGAGAATGTTGGCATACCTATATACTACTTTCATGTAATGTGGATGAAATTTCTTTGGATATTGTACTTTTGGAAATTTTAAATGAGCTTAGGACACTGCGAACTAAAATGACTGCTCCCTTGTGCTCCAAAAATCAACCAAAATTTGTCTAAAGTACACTATTCTTGGCAGCTATTAAAATATGGAAAATGAATTTTGCCAAACTAGATAATACGAGTTTCTAAAAGTGCAATGACTGAATTACCAAATACATAAAATGTAAAAAAAAGTTATCTGTTCATTTTTGTACAATTTACCTATGAAGTTCGAGGAGTGAAAATGAGCAAGTAGAGCTAGCACTTTTTTAAAAGATGCACATCTGCAGTAAGGCCAAGCTGTATACTCTCTAACCCATATTCCACCCATCAATCATACATCAAAATAAAGGGAATTAAAGGTTCTTTGAACAATACTTTAGATATACAAAGTTTCTTTTAAAAAACCAGTGTAACTAGTGAGGAAACCCGGGGAAACTCTTTTTCTTTAAAATTTTAATCCTATGCTAAATACGAAACTGTAGAGCGTCACCATATCTAAAAGCATTTGAACCTGAAAGATGAAATTTGCTACACTTTTGGTGTTTCGCATGCGTAGTAGATTGTGGCTGTTATTTTCAAGGTCAATGTCAAGGTCACGGCTATTTTTCATCACTTTCCCTTGCGCTCTATAACTTTAGAGACCGTCTGAAAATAAGAGATCAGACATGGCGTACTCTTACTTGGAACACGAAAAACCAGTTATATGGCTTTCTTTAGGATTTTCCCACAAGTTGAGACTATAAATATATAATAGGGTTTTCCCCGTAGGCTTTTTAAAAAGAGAAGAACCCAGAGGGCTCTTTTCATGGCCACTCATATAATTCGAAAAGATATACTCTTTCACTCTCTTATAACATGTTTTATTGTGTTCTCTAAGTATTTAATTGTTCCTGTATGTTTTGTTTGTCCCCATAACCATTTTGCCCCTATAAAACCCTTTTATCCCCTTAAATCCTTTTGTCACTATCACGTCACTTATGTTAAATATTCATTGTTTATTTATAGACTCAAAATGTAGCATTGTTACAAGTGGCTAACCTCATTTGCGCGGTAACGTAGCAACGCTGTTCGAGTTTACCTCAATACGTGCTTCATTAGGTAAGCATGGAAAGCTATTTTAAGGTTTATAACCTCAACAGGGAAATTAATAATGGACTGACACTATAGCCTCAAACGGGAAATTTGCATGGCAATGACAGCATAGCCTCAAGGGTTTATAACCTCAAAAGGGTTTTGAGATCAAAAGGTGGCACGTTGTGGGGAAAAGTTTCTGATGTTTCACGTTTACATATCTTCTTATAGTTAATTCCTTGTTAAGAACACATTGGATAATATAAATACGTAATATGTAAGATTACGAGTATGGACCCGATTCTGGATACATAGAAGCCGCCTGTCTGTTGTTTCACCATTACGCAACGACGCATCCGACGTAAAGTGAAAAGAAATTCTATAACCATGATGTTCATTTTTGCAATCCGTCAGTGATGTCACGACCGACTTAAAAGCAATTCCAGGCTTTGGGAAAACGGAAAGAGTGACAAGTTAGTGTAAAATTACTAAAGGCAGTTTCAAACATACCAGACCATATCCAATCAAACAGAGGATTCAAATCTAGGGCAGAGTGTCAACATGCAACAGTTTATGTTCGAATTAAATCCATTTATCCACTAGTACATGTGGGAACTTCGTCAGGAGCAGATCATAGAGAAGTTGAGAGCCATTAGACTGTAATAGCATAAGTATAGCATAAGTTGTACACTCGTTAAAAGCGGGAAAGAAATTCTGGTTGGAATGCTAGGCTTGGGTTTGCGAACAAAGGTGTCTTGAGGTAACACATCTTCGCCCGAATTTGTCTTGCTTTCAAAAATAGGTGTTGCATGATTGATACGTTATTATGTACATTTAGTTTCTTAGAAATGGAATCTTCCACGTATAGCTGAATTATCAACATATTGTAACGTAACCTATAGCGAATTATTAACATCCAAGATTAAATTATATATACTGTTGGACTGGAATCAAGGTGGATCGTGTAATTTAATACCATGTTGTATTGTAATGCATACATTTATGAGAGAATTGTGTTAGAACTTGTGCTTGCTTCAACAGTATATGAAAATATAGATTGTGAATTATGCAGAGTTAGTCATCTATTTGCTTATGCACACATAATTAGTTATTTGTATATTTGTATGTCTTTTGTAATTCGTAGCTTAGGTAATGCATATGATTACTAATGATGATAATATTTTATTATATCGATAAGTTAACAATTACGGATGTGTATGTATGTACTAGAACTCGTTAATAATAACATTATTATGGCACAATTATTATATAACAAAGCGCATATGGAGTATTTAGATGCGAGTGTGTGAGTTGACCTGTTAGTTGAATCGCCATTATTCTCATGAAAGGTTTGTGAGAATGTGATGAATTTTCCTGAGATTAGAGTAAGAATTCAAGAATATACGTCGCTTCTAATTCCACAGGAAGATTACCGGGTGGATGTTAGAGTAGACATCCAAGGATGGAAGACGAGGAGACATGGAGAACACGCGGTAGGCGTTTATAGTGACGTCAGCAGTTTGTGTGGAGGCGCAGCGCCGGAATGAGTACGTGATAGAGTGCACCAGAAATGTCGAACGGATCCGTTGGCAAGGGTACCGTAAGTATCAAAGAGAAACAAGAGGCGAACAAAAATTGCCAGATGAGTAACAGAGATAACGTTAAAAGGAAATACTCTCACTTAAGATCTTTGATTTCATGTGATGGCAAATGTTAATATGTCATTGCTTGTATTGCGATTGAAAAATTTGTCGATTAAGTTATTGAACACATTTTTTTGTGTTTTAATAAATTGTTATTTTTACACTTTGACTTTATTTATATACCTAGACCGTCGATATTGCATAGCAACAGCAGTACACGCTAGTCTAGGTAAGAATAAGACATTCTATGTGAAATGCGTAAAAGAGTTAATATGTGGGAAACTCTATGGCCTCAAAAAGGGCTTATAGGGTCAAAGGTAACGTTAATGGCAAAATGTTTTAAAATTTGAATTGTCAAGTTGAATACAACCCCCCACCATCTCACCATCCAACCCCAAAACACAATGCGTTTTTTTTTTAGCTTGTGTATCTTGTTGAGTATTGTAGTTCGTGCTATCGATAGTATGTTTGCAAGAATTCCTCTCCTTCTGTTAAGCACTGCGCTAACAATGGAGGTATTGGATAGTGTGCATTGAGTGTTGCATGGTAAAGATGATGTGATGTATAGTATTGATATACTCTCTGACTATTGCCCAAATATTTTTTTCTTGGTGTTGTATAGGAATTGTCACTTGTTTTCAGCTCAAAACTTAAAGACCCTTTGGCCCTGTCAACCCTTATGACCTCATAATCCCTTCTGAGGCAATATTACCATTCCCATGTTAATTTGCCTTTTGAGACAATAGTGTCATTCCATTATTAATTTCCCATTTGAGGCTATAAACATTTAACAATTTTCGACCAATGGAAATCCATTCGTCTCCCTGGTGCGCCATACTACTACTTACAAACACGCACACACACACACACACAAACACACACACACACACAGATAATATACGTCACAGACAGTCTACCGTTAGTTTAACCTTGTTGCAAACGGTCAATATTCAGCGGTATTGACCGCAGTCGGGTTCAGTGCAAGGATTCGATGCACATCTTCTTGCTAATTATAAAGCTAACGGCCATCAGATGCTGACAAAGCCTGTAACCATTTTTACCTGAAACTAGTGCTAGTGAATCAGTAGACTTAGCCAATTTTAAATAGAAAACAATTTAAATTGCATGGGGAAAAGTAATTACAAAAATATAATTTATAAACAGGGTAATGAAAATGGACAGCTAATGATTATTAGCTGCTTTACCACAGAGAGAGAGAGAGAGAGAGAGAGAGAGAGAGAGAGAGAGAGAGAGAGAGAGAGAGAGAGAGAGAGAGAGAGAGAGAGAGAGAGAGAGAGAGAGAGAGAGAGAGAGAGAGAGAGGGGCGGGTATTTTAATGTGGGTATGACAACAGTGCGTTTTTGATCCACTATGTACCGTGATTTCTAATTCTTTATTCGGAATGAAAATAAACATAAGCGACTCTGAAATGAATTTATAATATTTTTTTCTAAGTTTTATCCAAGACCGATATCACCACAACACCCTATGAACAATCATGACGTACACCGCACTTTCAAAATTACCCGCCACCTAACAGGTGAGATGGCAGTGATCCGTAATGATGAGTTCTTTAGAACACTCTACCATTCGGGGCCCCTTCCAGAAAATGGTAATTACGACGCAGGTGAAGTAGAGGGGTATATAAACTTGTTTATATTATGTGTATATTATGATTATTTATTCTTACATTAACATCTCAAGCGGAATCAGTCTTATTATTGAATGGGTTTGGGTTTTCATTGGGGTGGTTTTATTTATTTAAAGTATTATTCAGTGGAAACTCAACGTGCTCAATACTATTCTTGGATTAAAACATTAACTTGGAATTACAGTGAAACTGACAAGGACAATTTGGATTTTATTACTGTGAAAATCAAAAGACTGATAACACATCAACACAATCCAGGCCATTGAAAAATAAACTCAGATGATAAATTCCAGTCGTGTGGATAAATTTCGATATTGAATGTGTTCCTGTGCCTGATTTATAAACACACTCAATATCGAAATTCATCCACACCACTGGAATTTAATTGGAACATTACACATTTGGAAGCGTGACAGAATTTTTTTTTTTTTAGGACTCTTTAGGATTTAATTCACAATAATGTACGTTCTTTCTAATTTTTCATTTTATTTTCTGGTTAAATAAATTATTTGTTGACTATTTCAAAACCGTTTTGTATCTATTCATTTCTGTTACTTAGTTTAAGGCCATAGAGTCGTAGTGTTAGCATCATCTTATACACACACACACACAAACTTGCATACTTATATATCATCAAAAGATGTTTAATTCTGTACATTTGAAGTAGTATACTCAGGTCAAAGTGACAGTTTAAAATTCTAAATGCTTGTCAATTTTTTTAAAAATTTTTTTTCAATTATTATATTGAAACTGATTATTATCAAATTTAAGTCTATCATGTTAGGTCTAACATTTGTTTACATCAGTGAAAGATCTCCAGTGTACTTGACAATCGCACGTGTAAAAGTTTCGAAATTATACAGTCTACGAGTTTCGAAATTATGCAGTCGACATTACAAACAGTTGCATATCTGTTCATTCTTATCTATCTATCTATCTATCTATCTATCTATCTATCTATCTATCTATCTATCTATCTATCTATCTATCTATCTATCTATCTATCTATCTATCTATCCATTTATTTATCAATCAATCTATCTATCTATCTTTCTCTCTCTCTCTCTCTCTCTCTCTCTCTCTCTCTCTCTATATATATATATATATATATATATATATATATATATATATATATATATATATATATACACATATATGTGTGTGTGTCTGTCTGTAAGTTTGTCTTAAAAATGGAAAGTAAATATAACTTTTTGTTCATAATGTATATCGCCATTATCATAAAAGTAAAATAATTGTAATGGATATATGTTTGCGTTATAAAGTATAATATTTTATTACAAAGATGGCATTTTCAGCCGTCTTTTGTTAAGCTCCAATAATCAATTTCATGCAGAGACAACAAAGGACTACTTACGAAATTTCTTTTCACCGATAAACCTTTCAAAAGATTCTTGGTCCTTGTTGAATATTGTTTATGTTGTATAGTGCTAGACGCTTTCCGATTGGTTAATTAGCAATGACGTCACGCGTGCATTAAGTCACAATCACGTTGTGCATTTCTTCGATGTCTTCTGCTAACAATATAAACTCGATCCAGAATATTTGTATGCATAAAATAATAAACAATGAGATGATTATGCTGTACACCGTATTGGACAATTATTTATATCCCATGTAAAACGGTATCAGTAATGCATTGGAGTTAGAAATTGTACACCGTTTTGTACAATTATTTATATCCCATGTAAAACGGTATCAATAATGCATTGGAGTTAGAAATTGTCCATCGTTTTGTACAATTATTTATATCCCATGTAAAACGGTACCAATAATGCATTGGAGTTAGAAATTGTACACCGTATTGTACAATTATTTATATCTCATGTAAAACGGTACCAATAATGCATTGGAGTTAGAAATTGCTTTTTATTCTTGTTGAGAACTGATAAACACTGAAGAAAACAAAACAATAAACTTAGAATAGTTATTTTTTAAATCATTTTTATTAATCAGTTACTTTGCTTTCATCTTAATGTGTCATGTCATGTCATTTTTAGAGTCCATATTCATTATATGAAAATACTTGTTTAGGATGTTGTGGGTCCTACTCAATTATAGAACGAATTACTCTTCATGAACAATGTAACAGCTGAATCAGCATCAAAACAACGACTTTAGCTTATGTTAGCCAATCTTAGGTTTTCTAACATTCTTTAATATAGTCTTCATATTTAATGAACAGTAAATATATTCTGTTTGAAATTCAATATTAAAAGGAAATGATATACTAATCTGTTGGACATAAAACAACTCCAGTATTTGATGTTATGATGAGTTCAAAGTGATTTTACCGATTGATCAATGACCAGACCTAAAACTAATTTGTCATTATCTTAATCCTATTTTCTTGTTTACAAAATGGATAGACTATCCACAGAGGCTCGCTACGAATTAAATTTGGACTAGGAATTTAGCGGGACGACCATAATAACTAAACTGGTTTACTTTTTCATTTAAGAACTAGACCTATGGGTTAAATAGTTATATTATTTGGCCTTACCCTCTCCACCCAACCCCTCCCCATCACTAATGTATCCTTTTATTGACAATTTTAATTTCTTTTGAAACGAACCTCTGGCCTCTTTAAAAGAGTTGCATCTCTATAGCGTTTCCTTCGTATATTTTTTTTGTATCAGGAATCTGAGATACTTAAGAGATCTTTTCCTTTAAAAGATTTTTGGTTTGTGCCTTCCTATTGTTCAACTGGCAGCTGACTAGTTGTTTCTTTCAAAATGCTTGATAAGCCCTACTGGGTGATTTCTTCCCCCTTCAAAAGGATCATCAAATATTGATTCTTGCACATGAAATATATCTTTTATGTTTAATAAACAATAAACCTACCGCCTCGTGAACTATTTTTTTTAATTTTATCTGAAGCACTCTGTAAACTATTGCATGTTGTTTTGAAAGAGAAAATTACAACTTTTATTAGTTTATATTCATTGATGATATATCTAGCTAGGTTTTGCACCATTAAGTTAATGAGATACAAACCCTAAATCTTCAATTAAATTTAGCTATTCGACACTTAGCCACTTTAAATTTAACCTGCACAAGAAATATATAAAAATTCAGCAAACTCGATGAATTCTCCACTATCTATATCTATCTATCTATCTATCTATCTATCTATCTATCTATCTATCTATCTATCTATCTATCTATCTATCTATCTATCTATCTATCTATCTATCTATCTATCTATCTATCTATCTATCTATCTATCTATCTATCTATCTATCTTATCTGTCTTTCTATCTATCTATCTATCTATCTATCTATCTATCTATCTATCTATCTATCTATCTATCTATCTATCTATCTATCTATCTATCTATCTATCTATCTATCTATCTATCTATCGATCTATGGATCGATGGATCGATCGATCGATGGATCAATCATTCGATCGAGAACGATACAACATTTTATCTGGTGTCTTACGTCACTGTCCAATATTAAGTTCATGTTACGATCTATATAGTACAAGGGGCACGTTAATAAATATATATATATATATATGTATGTATGTATATATATATATATATATATATATATATATACATACATACATATATCTCTATATATATATATAAATACATAAATAAACAAATATATAAATACATACATAAATATATACATAAATACATATATATATACATATATATATATATATATATATATATATATATATATATATATATATATATATATATATATATAAACAGTGAGTAAAGGACACAAGACAAAGTCTTACATCACTTCCACACGTCTATAAAGTCATATAATTCCTTGACGTTTGAGACTCAATTAATTGGACCAGGCTTCATCAAGTTTCACTGACATTCTGTAACCATTGATCTGTAATTGTTGATTCTGCTGATTCTGGTTAATTTTGACTAGTATTTAATACACTTTGTAAAGTACTGAATACACTTTATCCAGTTGTTAATGCAGTTTATCCATTGTTTAATACATTTTATAATGTACGGAATAACATTTTATCGGGTGCCAAATACACTTTTGTAAAGTACAAATTATATTTATCCAATATTTAGCAAACGTTTTGTAAATCACTGATACATTTTATCCAGTACTTAGTACATTCGGTAAATTATTAGATACAAAATTTTTAGTACTTAATAATACAGTACTAAAGGCATATTATCCTATACTTAATATATTTTTGCAAAGTATTGAATATAGAGAGAATATATATCAGCCACATTCACTTCTGGAAATACTGAAAACATATTTTGCGGTAATTTTAAATAATTTGCACAAGAGAGTTTGTGGGTCAGTTGTACTCTTGCTGAAGCAAAATAATGACTTAAATCAAGTGTAAATATATTAAAAGATTTTAATTACCTCTTGTTGGTTCGTCAGTTCGCTTAGTTTCTATTCCACATTATTTTCCATAATCCTGAAGGTAAATGGTATTGAGTTCATTTGAATGATATAGATATCCAAGTGTTGCTACTGCTCTACTTTTATTTTTAAAACGACTTTTCATGTTTAAATTATAAGTGTGTGGAGAAAAATAGAAACCAAGAAAAGAAAACAATCAACTTACCAATATGCATACATACATACATACATACATACATACATACATACATACATACATACATACATACATACATACATACATACATACATACATACATACATACATACATACATACATACATACATACATACATACATACATACATACATACATACATACATACATACATACATACATACATACATACATACACACTGCATGCACATTGATTACCATTTACAAATGCAGTAAGAAGTTGACTTTCCTGGGACATCCTGGAGTCGTGCACAGAGCCTGGCCACTTTGCTACACAGTTTTCTATGTAGAATCTAAAGTCACAGGTCATCTGAAAAGAAATATATTAGTGTACACTTGCACATAAAAAGCCTTGTCAATATTTAATTTTAATTGTCCTTTATTTTTGCAGTTTAAATTCACCAACTTGACCTGTTCATATGGAAAAAAGTTTTTGATCTATAATGCAAAATGGTGGCCTTCAGGCTACATCTAAAGAAGGGCAAGAAAGAGAGCCACACATGAATAAGGTTTGATCTCGAGAAACTGAAGGATCCCGGAGTAGCAGAAGCCTTCTGGGCAATGAGTGGTGGGAAATTCGCACCGCTCACCATCATTGACGCTGACGATACAGTCATGGACACATTGAACACCGCCTTTAATACAGCAACGACCAAAATAGCCAGCGAGATCTTTGGTAGACATAGCCCAGTCAAAAAGCCCTGGGTCACAGCCGAGTTCGTGATCCTGGGTGACACAAGGAGGGAGCTGAAGAAGAAAAAGAACGATACAGAAGGGTCTGAGCAGTGCAAGGCAGTCAACCGGGAAGTCAAGAAAAGCACGAAGAAAGCAACTGAGAACTGGAGAGAAAAATAGTCCAAAGACATTGAAGGAAACTTGAAAATGAACAACAGCAAGAAAGCGTACCAAATGGTCTAAGATCTAAAAAGCACAAAACAACGTCGAGTTACCTCCTTACAGGACAAAGCCGAAAATTGCTTTACAGAAGAAAAATACATTCTGAAAAGATGGGCAGAGTACTCTGCAGAACTTTACAACCACAGACCCACAATAAATCTAGAGGTACTGAACGTACCTTCAGCAACTAACAACGACAACCACTCTATCCTACGTGAAGAGATAGAAGCAGCAGTGACATCGTTTGAAAAAAAAGAAGGTCAGCAGGAGTGGACAGCATCACATCAGAACTTGTCCAAGTAGGGAGAGAAGCAATGATTAGAGCCCTCACAAATATCTTCAAAGAGATATAGCAAACAGGAGTATAGCCATCGCCGTGGACCCAGTTACTAATCTTCACCCTCCTCAAGAAAGGCAACTTGCAACAGTGTCAAAACCACCGTACAATCAGTTTTATAAGCCATCCAATCAAAGTCATGTTGAGGATACTGCTGAACAGAATAAATCCACAAGCTAAAAAGATCATTGCCGAGGTGTAGGCATGTTTCAGAGCAGGGAGCAATACAACAGAGCAGGTCCTCCTCAAAATATTGTGTGAGAAGTACCTCCAACACAAGCAAGATCTGTACCATGTCTTTGTGGATTTCAAGAATGCATTTTACAGGGTATTATATGCAGCCGTATGGGTGACCATGAGACTGTACAATATAATCCCAACCACATTACAGTAATAGAGCACCTTTATGACAAAGTCACCAGTGCAGTAATCTTCAATGGCAGAATAAGGGATAGTTTCAGAATCATTGCTGACGCGCTTGAAAAGCATGAATGGACAATCAACATCGGAGATAGAACAGTCAAAACCCTATGTTTCACCGATGACATTGATGAGCTAGCAAGAAATGAACAATAACTAGCTAGCTTAGTTGAGAGCCTCGACAAAACCGCTGAGGTCTACGGCATTGAAATCAGTGCCGGGAAGACCAAAACGATGACCAACTAAACCAATGGCATCAACACTGATATCAGGGTCCAAAGTACGAAGCTATAAACAGTCCACAGCTTCAAGTATTTGTGGGTAATTGTAACAGGTGAAGGATTGAAGTCTGAAATACTCTCCAGGATTGAGCAGACAACAGCAGCGTTGACAAAACTAAAGCCCATATGGAGCGACAAGAACATCGCACTCATTTCAAAGGTCAAACTGATGCACTCACTGGTGATCTCTATATTTCTCTACGGCTATGAATATTGGACCATATCAGCAAACTTAAAGAATAGGATACAGGCAACAAAGATGAGATGCTTCCGAAAGATCATCGGCGTCTCATACTAAGACCTTGTCACCAGTGAAGAAATACGGCAAAGTATCAAATAGTCCATTGAGCCTAACGAGGACCTCCTGAAAAAACGTAAACTGCAGTGGTTTGGGAATGTCTCACGATCATCAGGAATTGCCAAGACAATCTTGCAAGGCAGCACTGTACAAGGAAGAAGAAAGAGAGGCAGGCAGAACAAGAGGTGGGAAAAAACCATTCGGGAGTGGACAGATTTTTCACTGAGCGACTCACTGAAAAAGACGGAAAATCGAGAGGAATGGAGGAAGATGGTTCTCCGGTCTCATTCGGTGCTCCAACGGTATACCAGACTACGGGACTAATGACGATGATGATAATCGTATAAAAATGATGTGTTTTGGATCAGAAGTTCAACTAATTTTTCTAGCATGCGATTCCCAAATTTTTAAAAATAATTTAAAGAAAACAAATATTACTGAAACTGATTCATGAATCTAACAGAACCAGTTTTGCCATGATTAGAAACACTTAGTATGTTATATGTACTAATCATTTTAATATATATATATATATATATATATATATATATATATATATATATATATATATATATATATATATAATATTAAATACAATTTATTTTTATTTTTAAAATTCCCAGAATTAGTATATTAAACACATCTCAATATTTTAAAAGACACAAATTTATTTATTACAGTATATAGATTACCAATCTATGCTTTATGTGTAGTTTATATATTTCCCGATCATTTCAATATATTGTCGATTTTAGTTGTAATGTTTGCAAACTTTTGGTGCCAGGTGTCTCTCACTCTGCATTTTACTATATTAATTTCCTGTATATTTAAGGGAATGAAACCCTTTTCTATTTACATAATTCTGTTCATTACAACTTGGAGCCTGAATTCTGATGAATGTAACACCTTTTGCCCCGAGAAGATTTGGTAATCCTGTAATAAATGTAAAATATTTTAAAAGTATTGGGAGTTATAGACATCACTTATGTGCTACAATAAGTGATTTATCTTTTCTTTCACTTTATTGCTTAATATAAAAGATAAATATGTATGAATTAAGTTAATCTACATAACCAATTATTAAGTTAAGAAATGGGAATCATTAGGCACAATGACAGCTGATTCAAATAATATAATGGATTAAAATATATTGATAGTATTAAGTAATAAATTCTCAATCCCATGAATGCGTCATTAAGCCTTTCCTTTCATGCGTAATGTATATATGAATTAGTGCTCAAGCAGCCAATGTCATCTTGATATTGATATTTTAATCTACATATGATCATACCTATTCACTGTTATAATTATATGCATATCAATTATCTACCCTATTCTCCCCCACTGGTGCTTTAATTAATCAAAGTCTATAAAATATATCCTTCAGCAAAGGAAATTGTATTATGAATCTAAATTAATGAATGCATTTTGTTACACTACTCAATTTGAAGTAAATTATAACAGTTATTTATCTTTAATTATATTTGTTATTTGCCCCAACTGTTTACATGGCATAAAATGCGCTGGGTCAAAGGTAGATAACAATAGTTATAGGTGCGAGACAGAAGCCTAAAAAGAGCCATGATTTGTAGGAAATTATATGCTTGCATATATTTTAGAATCATGATTTTTTAATTGAAAACTGCACAAGACAATATAATGTGTATCTTCTAAATAAAAATTATGAAACTCAGTAATGTTTGACCTTGTCTTAAGGTCTCACTGGACAGATCATCTGGTGAATTTTCATCCGAAAATGACCTATTGCAAACAAATGATAATAATTTTACAATGAATATAAAAATAAAAACAAACTTATGATTTTTGTAGAAAGCATCCATGTGAGATTTCGACAGCGGTAATCAGGCTACTTTCTTATATAACTGGTGGCTTTTATAATGAAACAACAATGCCATCAACCTCTCTTTTTTACATTCATTTTCTTTATAGTGAAGAGATATTTTGAATATTTTCCTGTGACGAGACAGCTAAAAGAATTCAGTATGTGCCCTGTGCATGAATAAAATCCACTAGAACTATAACAAATTAGCTAATTTTAATCACCCCTTGATTTTTAGATATTTTCCTCTGAGGTAGACATATGTAAATACAGTAACGAATTTAGGCATAAGCTAAACAAGCTACTGCTTAGGGCCTCAAAGTCTGAACTCAGTCTGAAGGGTTTCCTCAAATTTATTTTATGCCAAATATGGCATCTTCAGCTTCCCAAAGCTTAGGGTCTCGCTTTGTCTAAATCCGACACTGCATAAATACATAACTAAAGTCGGCTGTTCATTTGAAGCCCAAGTTACGCATTTGATATCCAATGATAGTCTAACTGTAGGAGCAAGTCACCTAGCCAACCAATTTTCAAGCCTAATTCAAAGTAAATCTAATCAAGCTTCTGTGTGAATTTATAAATGCTAGGATTATCATAATGGTGGCGCTCTACAGTTTCGTATTTAGCATAGGGTTAAAATTTTAAAGAAAAAGAGTTTCCCCGGGTTGCCTCACTAGTTATACTGGTTATTTAAAAGAGACTTTGTATATCTTAGGTGTTGTTCAAAGAACCTTTAATTCCCTTTATTCTGATGTATGATTGATGGGTGTAATATGGGTTAGAGAATATACAGCTTGGCCTTACTCCAGATGTGCATCTTTCAAAAACGTGCTAGCTCTACTTGCTCATTTTCACTTCTCGAAATTCAGAGGTAAATTGTAAAAAAAAGAGCCGATAACTTTTTTTACATTTTATGTATTTGGTAATTCAGTCATTGCACTTTTAGAAGCTCGTATTATCTAGTTTGGCAAAATTCATTTTCCATATTTTAATAGCTGCCAAGAATAGTGTACTTTAGACAAATTTAGGTGGATTTTTGGAGCACAAGGGAGCAGTCATTTTAGTTAGCAGTGTCCCAAGATCATTTAAAATTTCCAAAAGTACAATATCCAAAGAAATTTCATCCACATTACATGAAAGTAGTATATAGGTATGCCAACATTCTTTGCACTGTGCATGTTTAAAATGCAAACAACTTCACCTTACATAAATCACTCTCTCAAAAGTACATAATAACTGGTGAGCGCCACAATAAAGAGAATATAGGTATTATTATTGTATGATTTAATTTTGATTGTACGACTGAAATATTTAAGTAGCAAGCATCAAAACAGTCCTTTGTAATAATTGTCATGTATTTACCCCCTCAGAACAGCATTTATTAGAGTCAGAGTCTTAAACCGGTACAGCCCCCCCTCCTTATGATAAAAAGTGAACTATTTTAAAAATGCGCATTGCATTTTGTCAACATAGCAACCAGTGTTATGCTGATAGACAGGAACATGAAACTAGCCATATTTATTCCTGAGATGTCAACAATAAATTTTACAGTTATAAAAGGGATATAACAGGTGAGGTTCATAAAGGTCAAAGGTCAAAGGGTAAATATTAACTAATTCTTTGATATGGAAGAAAGCAAATTTGCTTTGTTATCATTTATTTTTTTAATTTCATTGCAAATAAATGAAATAAAACATTTTCACTATGGATTTCTTTTACTTAATGCAACATTTTTCAATTTAAGTTGACTTTATTCCTATATTCTAAGACTTCTAATTTTCCCATAATGAAGGTCACTACTCACCCAAACATGCCTCATATCAAATTATGTATGCTAGAGCAAAAATAAGCATAATTAGCTTATTTTCATGAATAAAATCATTGTTAATGTACCATTTTACTCAGAACATCATACATAATAATATGAAAATAAGAAAAATAATTTCATAAATGTTTATATTTGTTTTTAAGGTGGCGCTCTACAGTTTCGTATTTAGCATAGGGTTAAAATTTTAAAGAAAAAGAGTTTCCCCGGGTTGCCTCACTAGTTATACTGGTTATTTAAAAGAGACTTTGTATATCTTAGGTGTTGTTCAAAGAACCTTTAATTCCCTTTATTCTGATGTATGATTGATGGGTGTAATATGGGTTAGAGAATATACAGCCTGGCCTTACTCCAGATGTGCATCTTTCAAAAACGTGCTAGCTCTACTTGCTCATTTTCACTTCTCGAAATTCAGAGGTAAATTGTAAAAAAAAGAGCCGATAACTTTTTTTACATTTTATGTATTTGGTAATTCAGTCATTGCACTTTTAGAAGCTCGTATTATCTAGTTTGGCAAAATTCATTTTCCATATTTTAATAGCTGCCAAGAATAGTGTACTTTAGACAAATTTAGGTGGATTTTTGGAGCACAAGGGAGCAGTCATTTTAGTTAGCAGTGTCCCAAGATCATTTAAAATTTCCAAAAGTACAATATCCAAAGAAATTTCATCCACATTACATGAAAGTAGTATATAGGTATGCCAACATTCTTTGCACTGTGCATGTTTAAAATGCAAACAACTTCACCTTACATAAATCACTCCCTCAAAAGTACATAATAACTGGTGAGCGCCACCAATTAGGTTCATGACTTTTGCCTTAAAAATGTGAAAGGTGTCAAAATAGGAAACTATCCAGTCAGATGTTAAGATAGGATCCCCCAAGATGCAATACCAGATACATTTGCATGTCAGGTTTCATTGTTTTATCACCAAGACAACTTTAGAGCTGAACGTATGTGTGATGAATTGTTGGATGAACGGGCAAAAACGTGGATAAGGTTTTCCACCATTTTCTTTGAAAAAGTAGAGGAGAAAAGAAAGAAATTCAATAATCTAGGATCGAATGTTGCGCTTCAAATTGCTCGTGATTAATTAAAAAAGATATTGCTTTATTTAGATCTAGCACATTTTAATAAATATTAAATCACCTTTGATTGAGGATTGCAAATATCGTGCTAGTAATGTTCTTTTATATATTTTTTTCAGGAAAATAATAATATTTAAACTAAGTATTTTTTTTTATCTTTGTAAATTTTCCAGGACAACATGGTTCTTCTAGCTCTTGCTGCAACATTGATTCTCTTCGTACTGACGGTGTATATTCTATCAATAAATGCTGCGACTTTGGATACGCCAGAAACCTCTACACCAAAAAATTTCACAACAGATACCTACAACAAGTATATTCGACCAATCCGAAATCAAGCCGATGCCTTCAATGTTTCTGTTGACCATTATCTGACGGCAATAGTAAATTTTGATAAAAAAAGTCGAAACATTGGCCACTTCTAATTGGTTCAAAATACACATGTGTGATGTTTACTTACAGTGGGACCCATTCGTTTATGGCGGCCTTGACTTTCAATTTTTTCCACAAGACCACATATGGAAACCAGATATAGCTTTTATATATTCAGTCACCGAATTTAAAGGATTCAGTTACAGCTTCTTATATGTTATAGTAACGCCGGAAGTTGGATGGTATTCGTACATGGTAAGTAGTTCTATTTGATGAAAAATGGAGAAAAAGTTAAAACCACTGACTTTAATGAACAATTTCTCCTATGAAAATAAAGGTCAAGTTGTCCTACTATACTGTTTCATCAGTAGTCTATTCATCATGATCATCAATTTTCGCTTGTTAGTGTTGAAAATCTTCAGGCGAATATAATTTTTGAAACTGATATGAAAAACAGTTCACGTTGATTTCATTGACCTCACTCTTATACCTTAATATCCCTACTCTACTCGATGAGATTTGTCTAATACTCATAAAATAACTCAGAGTTTACATGAAAATTATGTTATCGGAACCCTTTATAGAAAAAGTTTGTATGCAACAGTATTTTATAAAAATGTCGAAAACATAATATTAGCATGATGCATTTCATAGTCATAATCAACATCAAGATACAAACATATTTATGTATCTTTAGATTCAGGGAATTTCACAGAGGTTGATAGTAAAACTTCAGAAGGAACAGAGCACAAATCAACTGGTCGTCGAACGTCTACTTGCTGGTTAAGATCCTCCTCTGAGGAAAAAGAAATATCGAGACCTGGATCGTCGATTGCGCACGGTTGTGTTAGATTACGAATATCGTTCATCAAGTGATTACTTGCGCGGATGTAGTCACAGCATTAATGGATTAACATTTAGTATACTGGTAACATTTTAAAAATGTGATTTTGTGCAAGAGTGGCTGGAATTTGCTCTGACTTTTTTTGTAGTAAGCTAAATAAACTTTACTTTATACGGTATTATTGTTCTATTAAACATGATTAATAAAAAATGCGTTTAAATTTCAAATAGATATGTTTTAAATATCTTGCTCCCATTTGTCCGATCCGAATTGTCCGCTCCGAAATATCCGCTCCGAAATGTCCGCTCCGAATTATCTGCGACGAATTGTCTGCGCTGAATTGTTCTGAGATGAATTGCCCTAGAACCAAATACTAGTGATGACTAATTGGATGATTGGGTATTAGAGTTCAAAGACCGCGCATGGCTGGGATCAAAATATTTTGATCTCGATTTCAGTTGGTAAGATTCTGTGAGCAAGCAAGAAAAAATGCGATGATTTTGGTGGTACAATGAAAGGAATTTGAACTTTATTGAAATAATAATTAAGAAAAGTTTAATATAACATTAAAGCTAGACCTCGATAAAATACATTTTATGGCGAGAGGCCAAACTATTTGACAGAAAATTACATAATTTAGAAAGTAGCACTAGATCTGTGGAAAGGAGATAAGATCGTGAATTATACTGCAAAATTAGAGATAAAATAAAAAGAAAAACATCAATCCCTCCCAAGCCCAAATATTCTTTCTTTTTGTTACGTGAGAACCATTACAAATCACTGACAAGTGTTGCCTTCGTTTGTAGACTTGTCCGTGGTTTCAGGACAAAGACTGATTGTAGTTATAGACTGCATTATTATGGTTGATCTTCTGGAATAAAATATATATTTTAGAATTATTTAAAAAAAATATATTAGCCTGTTGTACCTTTGACTTGTCAATCAGGTTTTAACACTGTAGAAAGTCTTGTCTCTGAAACAGCAATTGTATTAAACATGAAATTATACTTTTATCCCAATTATTCGTATAAGATGACTTACAAGGTCATCAAAATGTTAAGAAAGAACTAGCCGGAGTAGTTAGAAAATATCTGCCAGGTTATAGTGCGTGTTCTGTTAGGCAAGGTGATTCCAACAGCAGCAGAGAAAAGAAAATTAATGACATTGGAATTTAAATAACATTTACCCACAATTCCTTAACCACAATGGAGCTAGCTAACATACTTAAAGATGATCCAACAATCTTATTCGCTTGGAAAAGATGATCTTGTTACCCCATCGGCAACAAATTTTACTGCCCTGGGATTTATTTTATAGTTTTTACCGCAGCCGAAATCGATTTCAATTTGATTTCACCGTCGGCTTTGAAATTCAAAGAAACAACAGGTGTTACTAAAAATTTAAAATTGACACTACCATCTCGTCCTTTTCTCACATTTTCCTGCTGGGTAACTAGTTCTAAATTTTCCATTTGATTGTCGGTCCGTTAAACTTCTCGTAAACAAAACGATGGCTAAAATATTTAACTTGATCGGTTAGTGTTCCTCTGATAGTTACTCTAAAAGAGATACCTGAACTTGTTCATAAAACCAATAACGTTTTTAGTTTTTTCTCTTCGAATAATACCGCGATCATTTGCCTCGTATAAATCAAATACCGAATGCAACTGAAACTCATCGTTTAAAGATATGTTTTCGATATTGTCATCGGTGACCGCGCAGTTAACATGATGTACATGATTGTCCTTCTGGAAAGTGAAAAATCGTTTTTTTCTTCAATATTTCTGTTCTATCGGTACGATCATCTTTGACTCTGGTTTTCTAACCTGCTGGCGTTGCTTTACCCATCGGTTGTCCGTACTGGATACGTATCACCGACCATAACCTATCTCCAGCGTACAAGTTGTACTTAGGGCGAACGTTATAATGCTCTTGCTCGTTTGCGCTTGTCGTTTGCGCTTGTCATTGTACAATAAGGATTTTATATCTTTAATTGATTCTTCAAGTAACATGAATTAGAGATATAATATTACATAATGATATATAACAATGCTAAAATTACGCGATACAGTCAAGAAAAGCATCATGGAAGAACCTGAAAAAATAGTAACTGCCTTCACGGGATTGGACAACATTTATCGGTTTGATAAACAAATGGTACTAGTAAATTTTAACTGCAGAAAATCTCTAGAGTACACTGAAAAAATGCGAACTTAATAAACATAAGGGTACATGAATATTAGTACAAAATCACGTTAGATTTTCAAAGCTACTTGTGACGGAGAAATCGACTAAGAAGAAAATCGCAGACCCTTGCATTAATGTAAAATCAAGGCGTGTTTTGCTTGGGACTGATCTTTCAATACTAGCTGATGAAATACAGCAGGAATTTGGAAAATGATAGAAAAATTTACCGAATCGGGTTCGGGTTGGAGGTGTGAAATTATCAAGGAAATGTTATTTCACACAATAAAATATAACATATTACGCGGTAGTTCGTATATTGATCTACCACAAAAATAAAAAATAAAAAGTGCTGTATAATCGTTAAAAACCTTGATGACATGTTTTCAATTGGCTGTTCTTTCTATGCTATTTGCAGCAGAAAAAAAACGCTGATCGCATTTAGAAATATATAGTCACGTGTCAAGATACAATTTTGCTGGTATTAACTTTCCAGTGAGAGAAAATCAAATACAGAAGTTTGAAAAGCAAAAAAGTGTTTCGATCAATGTTTTCGGACTCGATGAAAAAGAGGATGTCTATCCAAGATATACATCACAAAAAGCTTCGCAATCGATGATAAACTTGCTGTTTTACGTTTGAATTAAAAACGCTAGTGAACTCGTTCGAAAACAGCATAATAAACGAAATAGGAAAACGTTATTCTGCTATTGCTGTTTGCACGGTTGTACAGACAACGAAATATTACAAAAGCATTTGCAGTACTGTAGTAATGTACAACGAATAACAATGCCATCCAAAGAAAATAGTTTGTCTATCACCATCACAAACTAAAATTCCTTTCGTTAAATACACTGATTTCGAATGTTTACTTCAACCTATACTTGGCGCAGAAAATAATCCTGACCAATCTAGTACAAGAAAAACTCGAGATCATGTTCCATGTAGGGTAGCGTACAAGATAGATTGCTGTGCTGATCAATCCAATTATATCGCGGTAAAAATTCCGGCTGTTTGGCTTCTCTTGCAGCTAATTGACGAAGTTGATTAGATGTTTATTCGCTTAAATAGAGTAACTCCAATGATAAAACTGACACCTTAATAAAAATCTGATCACGAGCAAACGTAATTTTGTCATATTTGTGAACGGGCGTTTGACGCGCCTGGTACGTGACCACTGTCATCTCACAGGACAGTATCGTGGAGCGGCTCATGATCAATGTAATTTAAGGTTTCTCGTTCCAGATTTTATTCCAGTTATTTTTCACAACTTCCGAGGATATAATAACCACATTATCAAAGAAGCTTTCGGTGATCCTGACATAAACTCTCGTTTAAAACTTGATAATCAAAATCATTCCAAATAATTTTCAAAAGTATATGTCTTTGACGCTCGGTGATTTGCGTTTTATTGACAGCCTACAGTTTATGGAAGCATCGTTAGATGAGCTGTTAAAAAGCTGCAGCGAGTTTGATAACCTACAAGATTGTTTTGGAAATAAATATAATCTACTGACTAAAAAATAGTATTTCCGTACGAGGATCTTGACAATTGGAGCCCATTTGATGAAACCTCTCTACCTGACAAGGATAAATTGTACTTGCAACTCAAAAATGAAAATGTATCACCGATGACGAGTACAAATGTGAACAAGATATTTGGGATAAATCTAACTGCAGAATATTTGGTGATTATCACGATTTATATCTAAAAACTGACGTGTTATTGCTTGAGGACAAATTTGAAAGTTTTCGAGAAGTTAGTTATAACAATTATGGACTAGATCCTCGTTGGTATTATTCTACTCTCGGGCTATCATGGGACGCTCTGTTAAAGTTTAGTAAGGTAAGGTTAGAACTACTGACCAATATTGATATGTTCAGTTTTATCTAGATGGATATCCGAGACTGTATTTAAGTTATAACAAAGAAATATGCCGATGCAAACAACAAATACTTGAAAGAGTACAATCCTAAGATTTATTCGAAGTATATAATTATCTAGACTGTAAACATTTGTACGGTTGCTCAATGCCTTTAGGTGGATTTCGGCTAAGCAATTTCTATCGGAGATAGAAAAAAGATACCTGACGATGTTTCGTATTTCGTTGAGGTTGATCTCGATTATCCAACTTCTCTACACAATTTACACAACGATCATCCTTTCTGTGCGGAATCGATGGTAATTGATTATAGTATGTTATCTCAGGAACAACAAGCGTTAGCATCACCACAACAAAATTCTCTGGTAAAAACCTAGTACCAAATTTACTAGATAAGAAAAATTATGTTTTACATGGCAAATTTCTTAAAAATGTAGTAGATGATGGTCTCGTGTTGAGAAAAGTTCATAGAGATTTAAAGTTTAATCAGTCGCTCGCCGTGGATGAGAGGTTATATTAACTCAAACTCTTTGGGAAGAGCGGTGGCGAAAACCGATTTTGAGAAAACCTTCTCTAAGCTAATGAATAATGCCGCTTTTAGTAAGACGATGAAAAATATTAGAAAACGGGTAAATGTCGAGCTAGTTAATAATATCAATCGCAGAAACAAAATTGTGTCAGACAATGATTTTGTTAGCATGAAAATTTGTAATGAAAATCATGTCACGATACAACGGCGAAAAACAAATCTAAAACTAAAGAAGCTGATTCACGTTGGAGCTTCAATGTTAGATTTATAGAATTGGCGTATGTACGATTTTCATTATAATTTTGCTAACAATCAGCGGCAGTCAAGTAGACTGTTGTTTACTGATATCGACTGCCCGTGTATGAAATCGATTGTGAGGACGTCTATCAGGACATATGCAATAATCGACATCTGTTTGATCTTTCTGAATACCCTCGTGACAGTAAATTTCATGACGACACAAATGAATAGGTAATTGGCAAGTTCAAATATGAAATGAACTCGAGAAATATCAAAAACTTTTTTGGATTACTCAGTGAAATGTATGCCGGTTTGCTAGACAACAATAAAATATCGAAAAAGGCAAAAGATCTGCATCGCGAATGTGTTAAAAAGTTTATGAAGTTTGTTTAAAAATACGCGCTTGACGGCAGCGTTAGTTTTATAAGAGCAATTTTTATTCGAACGAATCATCATAAATTCGAAACTGATGTCATTATCAAACGTGGATTGAGCAAGTTTGATGACGAACGTTATTGTGAAAATCGTCGATCTCATATTTGGTGTCCAGGGTATGTAATTTTGTGTGAACAATATAAATAATGTTTGAAAATTTGACAGTGACAGATAGTTACAATAGCGAGATGAAATATCTAATGATAAACGGCATACAGGGGGTTTGTCTCCGAGATGGTGATTTATATTTGTTGTAGGGTTGAAAAAGGTCTTTGAGCCATAACAAGCATTTATCTCTACTACTTGGCACTCCAGTGACATATTTCTACCTCAGCGGGACACCGTCTAATTTCTGGCTTCTTGTCGGCGATTGTGTCACAGTCTTGGTCGCAGTCGCCGACTGTGTCGCAAACGTGTCACAGGGTCGCCTACTGATATTTCTCTGGTCGCCGACTTAGTAGCAGAGTCACAGACTTAGTCACCGTGTTGCCGACTTGTTGTAGGATCGCCGACTGGTCTCCTCTGGTCGCCGACATCTTGCAGAGACGCCGACTGGTTGCAGTCTTGGTAGCCGACTGAGTCGCATACTTGTCGCCGTGTCGCGTCGATATATATAAGGTACCAATTGTACAACCCCAGGTGGGCGGGGCTTAAGGTGTAGGGAACATTACATTCAGAAATAAACAACAAAACTAGCTGTGATTGGTGCATTATGTAAGAGTTTTACTTTCTCTTAGGCTTTAAAAAAAGTTGAGCCTCTTGGCAACATGTGAGATTATGTTAATTTATATCTAGATCACATTTTGTATCTTTTAAGATTTTTTTTAAAAATGTGGTACAGATGACTGAAAATGTGTCCGGTGTAACTAGACAACTCTTACCCCTGTCTAGTTCCAGCAAAGGTATCTCTCTTAAATACAATGTAGTACCTATTTTCGTTGTTATCAAATTAACAATCTAACATTGTTCTCTGTGACAGTGTGTGACATGCATGCTGAGGTAGGATAGAAAGTACTTTTATTTCGCAAAACATTAGCATTGCGGTCTATCGAAAAACAATTGGTACCGTGATACCATATACCCAGGCGGAATCACGTGACCCAAAACTAAGACGTTAGATGGCCCCTTCAAAGTACTCAAAACATTTAAAACCAGAACATAAACTTTTACGGGGCCCCGAGTGGCCGAGTGGTCTAAAGCGCTGTCCGTTACGGATCACTGCCATCTCACCTCTGTCTGCGTGTGTTCGAGTCTAGGATTCGGCGAATGTGGATATGTGAGAAAGCAGGCCAGTAGCTTCTCGTGGGTCGGTGGTTCTTTCCGGTGATTTCCCGGCTTCTTCCTCCACCATTAATACTGGCCGCCATGAATAGCCTATCCTGTGCTGAAAAATGGCGTTAAACACAACAACAACAACAAATAAACTTTTACGAAACGAAATATGAAATAACGAAATGAAAATTGGAGACCATTGGGTTTCCTTGTTACAATATATTCTATAACGTTATTATAACGTTAACGCCTCCTGGAATGTCAGTCCTCTGTGCATCATCCGTTCTGTAAAATAAGAGGAAATACAAATAAAGATTTGCGCTTGTAGACAAGTCTATGTTGTCTAGTACTTGTTATCTCCCCTCTTAGGCAATCTGACAATTCTCCAAATGTTGGCCGGAAAAGTACACACGATGCTTTTTTTTTGGTAAATGTACATATTTATGTTTAGCTGTTAGACTATTTTCTCCTGATCACTGGATCTGAAAGTACCCATTAATGGCTGTTTTTAATGTTTTACGTGCAGTACAGTTCCTTTTAAACTGTATTATTCTCAACACATGACAAAAATTGTATCCGAAACTAGCGACAGCAGTTTATGTTGTTTTGGTTGCTTTCCAATACTTTATGCTTATTCGTTCGAACAGGTGAAGGTTTGTCTTGTCACCTTTTCCAAAAATGCCTTTAAAAAGATTATTTATTCCATCTTACGCATACATACATACATACATACATACATACATACATACATACATACATACATACATACATACATACATACATACATACATACATACATACATACATACATACATACATACATACATACATACATACATACATACATACAAACATGCATGCAAGCATACATACATACAAACATAC